>JARHVA010007218.1:0-170000 GCA_037957365.1 Torreya grandis
CAGCTTTAACTCACCATCCTCTAATACCTATCTTATGAAGTGGTACCTAAGCTGTATATGCTTTGTTCTTGAATGAAAGGCTGAATTCTTATCCAAATGAATTACACTCTGACTATCACTATATAATCTGCAACTCTCTTGCTCCTTTCTTATCTCTTCCATGAATCGTGTCATCCATATCATCTCTTTGCTAGCCTCTATGACTACAATATACTCTACTTCTATAGTTGACAAGGCAACAACCTTCTGCAACTTTGATATCTAGCTAACTAACGTTCCACCAATAGTGAAAACATATCCTGTGGTGCTCCTCCTACCATCCAAATCACCTGCCATATCTAAATCTACATAACCATGTAGAGAAGTATTTGAACCTCCATAGCACAAATGCCTACTACTAGTTCCTCTCAGATATCTGAGGATCCACTAAACTGCTTTCTAGTGCTCCTTCCCTAGATTGGCCATATACTTACTTACAACTCCCACTGCTTAGGCAATATCTGGTCTAGTACAAACCATTGCATACATTAAACTCCCCACTACGGAAGAATATGGAACTCTACTCATGTACTCTACCTCATCATGTGAATTAGGACATTGTTCTTTACTCAACTTGAAATGTCCAGCCAAAGGTGTGCTTATCGGTTTTGCATCCAGCATATTGAACCGTTTCAACACCTTGTTCACATAATCCTCTTGAGACAAAATCAACCTGTGATTTTTCCTATCTCTCTTAATGCTCATGCCAAGGATTTTCTTTGCTGCTCCTAAATCCTTCATGGCAAATGTGTGAGCTAATTTCATCTTAAGCTCAGAGATATCCTACATGTGTGATCCTACAACCAGCATATCATCTACATAAAATAATAGAATAATATATCTACCATTATCCAATCTCTTAAAATACACACAATGGTCAGACTGACACCTACTATAGCCATGCTCAGTCATAAACCTATCAAATCTGAAATACCACTATCTAGGAGCTTGCTTGAGGCCATACAAGCTTTTCTTCAATCTACACACTAACTTCTCCTTACCTTTGACCTCAAATCCTTCTGGCTGATCCATATATATTTATTCATCCAAATCTCCATGAAGAAATGTTGTCTTAACATCAAGTTGCTCAAGATACAAATCCTCAATAGCAACTAAAGACAATACAGTCCGTATAGAAGTCATTTTAACTACAGGAAAAAAAAATCTCACCAAAATCAATACCTAGTTTTTGTGCAAATCCTTTCACTACCAATCTGGCCTTATATCTCATTTGTCTATTCTCACCTTCCTTCAATCTGTAGGTCCATCTGTTCTTCAGTGTCTTCTTTCCTGCTGGCAACTCAACCAAATCCCATGTTTGGTTCTCTTTCAAGGACTCCATTTCCTCAACCATGCCATGCTCCCACCCGATTCTTGGATTCTACCTGTATTGCTTCTTTAAAACTCTTTGGTTTTCCACCATCAGTAAGCAATAAATAGAATAATGAAGGGGAATATCAAATTAGAGGTTTACTTACCCATTATGACCTCCTGATGGGTGTCTGTGTCATGTCCCCTTTTCAGTTGACATGTTCTGAGTTCAGGGTTAGCCTATTATGTGACCCTCATAGGCTGATGGGATGGTTAGAGGGTCTTGACAGAGATTGGAGTGGCTTCATTTAGCCGAAATTTTCTAGTTGGCTTTTGTTTGGGCTCGATTGGACATGTATTGAGGGAGATATTAATATTTGATGTATTTAATCAAATATTAATTATTTGGTCTAATTTTAAATTAGAAACCCTAATTCTAATTTAAGAAAACCCTAATTAGGGCAAGCATATCTTTTGAGGGTATAAGGGTTTCTCATGGAGGCCATTGTGATTATGCATAGATTATTGATTATTGAAAATTGAAGAAATTCTTCTATGAAGACTGAGCCAAGGGTTCTAGGATTCCATTGCAGTGGAGAACGTCAACTCTTCATTGTGTGCGATTTAGAGGCTGTGAAATATTAGCTGATTTATTGCCAAATTAAGAGATAGCTTCATCCAGAAGTTATCACAGAGGTACAAATTTGAGAGATAGCTTCATCCAGAAGTTATCACAAAATTTCAGGTTTGAGAGATAACTTCACACAAAAGTTATTACAGATATTCCAGGTATTTCTTATTTAGTTTTTGATCCAATAAGTTATACAGATATAGATCTGCTCTGTTAGAATCGTATATTTTTGAGATCAGGTTGTTCAGTTATCAGGGGTTAAGAACAGACAGGTTGGCAGCCATACTAAGTCCATACAGGTCCATACAGATCCTCTCAGGCATCGCCCTCGGTAGACAAAGAGCTTCCAGTGACCGACATCGGTCGACTGAAGACTAACGTTGGTAGAAATCCGACTGGCAGTGACTGACGTCGACGAGATATCGACTGACGACGGCGTCTGTGTGTCGACACATAAAAGCAGAGACCTTCCAGAATCCAGATTTCACTTTTAGATTAGCAAAAGCCAGGGTTTTAAGACCAGATTTTAATATTCTTTTATTTGTATAACAGAGACTCAATTATGTAATCGTCTAGAAGAACAAGTGATGAGATCTTTGATTTGCTATTGAGATATTATATTGTGATTTGTTTATGCATATGTGAATCTATTCTACAAAATTATATCTTGCTCAAAGCTTTATGTGTTTATATATTCCCTATTTGAAAGGGGATATTACAGTTGTTCAGAGCTTATTGTGCAGATAAAGGAGCCCCTAAGTAAGGGACATCACAGTGGTATCAGAGCTAAATCCTGCCATCCTGAGGGTTTGACAGATCTTATGCAACCACAAGAGTTGGGACCACACAGGTACAACACACGCAGTAAAGCCTTGCTTAAAGGTACCCAATTGTTAGATCAACAGTGTATTATCATGAGTGACAGATGTGAGGGTAGCCCACCCAAGGGCCACAGCTATGATGCTGATCAGGACACTAGAGAATTTCACCGTGCTATGATGACAAGTTAGCAGCAGATGAATCAGACACTACAGGCACTTATGACTATGATAAGGGGTATGAATGCACCTAATGGATAGAATGGGGGCCAAAGAGATGACAGGAGTGCTACAGTTAATTAGAGACCATAGCAGACTCACTCTAGAACAGCTGATAGACCTACATGCCCTACATTTGTTCAAGAAGAACAAGAGGCACCAGCAGAGGAGGAGGTAGGGAATTCCCCATTTGCAGATGTTTACATGGCTACAAATGATGAGTGGGACTTATTACCTCCTCATATTCAAGAGAGAACACCCTTTGATCATTTTGTCAATCTGAGGAGAGAGCACTATAGATTGGCTAGACAGGACAGGAGACCTAGAGTCCAATTCAGTGAGCTGAAGAAGGCTACTGGTAAGCTTTCTTTGACTACCTTTGACGGCAGTGGCAAGATGACAGCTCAAGCTTGGGTTCATAAGCTTGAAACCTTTTTGGCATTGAGACCAATGTCAGAGATAAAGGCCATCAAATATGCCACTTTGCACTTGGATGGAGTAGCACATGATTGGTGGTACCATGGTATGGTAACACTTCAACATAACCAGGTGACAGAGTACCAGGACTTTGTGGATAGATTGGTTGAGCGGTTTGATAGGAAGGATCTCGAGGTTTACTTCTAAGATTTGGCACAGTTGAGACAAACAGGTAACTTGGAGTCCTTCATTGGTGAGTTTTAGAGATTGGCAGTCATGGTGCCCAATATTTCTGAGCGTAGATTGGTAGTTCTCTTCATGGAGGGATTGACAGAGCCATTGAGAGGGTGGATCAAAGCCTTTGATCCTCCTTCATTATAGGTAGCTATGAAGAAGGTGCATAGTATGGAGATGGCAGCCCCATCCCACAAATTTAACTTCAAAGGTACTTCTTCATCTAGAGACCATAAGTGTTCCAACATAGATACAGAGAGACCGGATTTTAACATAGATAAATCAGGTGTAAAGAATGACTCAAAGGCCAATCTAGCAGCACCACCTTTGGATCGTGAGGCACTTAATGATCTATGTAGGAAGAAGCTTTGCTTCTACTGCAAAGGTCCATATGATATCCATCACGATTGCCCTTTGAGGCCTAAGGGCAAGGCAAATCGTGTGATGTGGGCATATTATGAGGATTCTGATTCAGAGGATTTTGAACAGTAGAATAGTTCTGAGGGGGTAGAATTAGAGGCTTCAGGGCCTAAGGTAGAGGCAGAATTAAAGCTTCACATACAGGAGGCATGCCTATCCAGCATTCAGTCGGATGAGTCATTTAGACTCCGTGGAGTTTTGGCAGGGCAGAAGGTTATCACCCCTCTTGATACAGGAGCCACACATAATTTCATAGATGCTAGATTTGTGGAGAAGCATGGACTCACTACCAAAGATTTTGAGGGCATCAGAGTTAAGGTAGCTGATGGTCACACTCTTAGGTGTGAGCGTATGATTAGAGACCTCCCATTGTGCTTGAACAACTATGAGTTCAAGGCTGATTATTATGTGGTAGACATGGGTGATATAGACTTAGTCTTGGGTATGAAGTGGCTTCATTCCTTTGAGGAAGTTACTCTTCATCTCAATGACATGGAGGTTTGCTTTAATGTTGATGGGAAGACACATATTCTTAAGGCAATACGGGGCAGCAGCTTCCAATATATGTTTTTTCATCGGATGGAGATGCCTACGCCACCTGACATGATACAGTGTGATGATGAGTGCACATTGGCACCAACACAAGAGAGATATGAGGATGAGCTTGGTCTTGAGGTGAGTGCAGTTCAAGAATTATCACAGGTGGTAGGGACTCAGCTTGCTGTTACATTCGGTTCACAGGTTGATATGACTCTTTCTAGCCTTCATAATCCAAATTTAGATATTATTCAGGTATGGAGTTTGCTTGAGTTGCTTGCTGATTTAAATTTATGGATTGGATGTTGGGGTGCTTATCTTAGTACTAGGGATGGACATGGCATGGAGTTTGCATTGATTGACAACAGGGCAGGTCATGACTACATTTGGGATCTAGGTGGATTGATGGGTATATCATGCAGCAATTGCTTGAGGGCAAGCAATTTTAGGAGGGGCGGATTGTCATGTCCCCTTTTCAGTTGACATGTTTTGAGTTCATGGTTAGCCTATTATGTGACCCTTGTAGGCTGATGGGATGGTTAGAGGGTCTTGATGGAGATTGGAGTGGCTTTGTTTAGCCAAAATTTTCTAGTTGGCTTTCGTTTGGGCTCGATTGGACATGTATTGAGGGAGATATTAATATTTGATGTATTTAATCAAATATTAATTATTTGGTCTAATTTTAAATTAGATACCCTAATTCTAATTTAAGAAAACCCTAATTAGGGAAAGCATATCTTTTGAGGGTATAAGGGTTTCTCATGGAGGCCAATGTGATTATGCATAGATTATTGATTATTGAAAATTGAAGAAATTCTTCTGTGAAGACTGAGCCAAGGGTTCCAGGATTCCATTACAGTGGAGAACATCAACTCTTCATTGTGTGTGATTTAGAGGCTATGAAATATCAGCTGATTTATTGCCAAATTGAGAGATAGCTTCATCCAAAAGTTATCACAGAGGTACATATTTGAGAGATAGCTTCATCTAGAAGTTATCACAAAATTTTAGGTTTGAGAGATAACTTCACACAAAAGTTATTACAGATATTCCAGGTATTTATTATTTAGTTTTTGATCCAATTAGTTATACAGATATAGATTTTCTATGTTAAAATCATATATTTTTGAGATCAGGTTATTCAGCTATCAAGGGTTAAGAACAGACAGGTTGGCGACTGTACTAAGTCCGTACAGGTCCGTACAGATCCGCTCAAGCACCACCCTCGGCAGACAAAGAGCTTCCAGTGACCGACATCAGTCAACTGAAGATCGATGTCGGTAGAAAGCCGATCGGCAGTGACCGACGTCGGTGAGATATCGACCGACGACGGCGTCTGTGTGTCGACACAGAAAAGTAGAGACCTTCTGGAATCCAGATTTCACTTCCAGATTAGCAAAAGCCAGGGTTTTAAGACTAGATTTTAATATTATTTTATTTTTATAACAGAGACTCAATTGTGTAATCATCCAGAAGAACAAGTGATGAGATCTTTGATTTGCTATTGAGATATTATATTGTGATTTGTTTATGCATATGTGAATCTATTCTACAAAATTATATCTTGTTCAGAGCTTTATGTGTTTATATATTCCCTATTTGAAAGGGGATATTACAGTTGTTCAGAGCTTATTGTGCAAATAAAGGAGCCCCTAAGTAAGGGACATCATAGTTTGAGACTCATTCACAACATGTTATCTGTCCAAATTCTCTGACAGTGACCAACCTCGGTCACTTGCAGGCCTGCAACTGGCCGATGTCGATTCTTCCTGACCGACGTCGATTCCTTCCTGGTTGACATCAGTCACTATATGATCGACATCAGTTTATATTCTACCAACGTCGGTTCTTACCTGGCCAATGTCGATCTCTGTGTTTTCCTATCTGTGATTATTTTTTCCCATGAGCTCATTTTGGACCGTCACCTCGTCCAATTCTCCATTGCTCTACCCAGATTGATTTAGCTTCCTTAGCTAATCACTATACATCACTTTTTCATTCAAAACAACATCACGGCTCCTAATTATCTTGTTAGTTCCTAGATTCCAAAACCTAAATCTGAAATCATCAGATCCATAGCCGATAAATGTGCACCTCATAGACTTAGCATCCAGCTTCTTTCTATTTTCCTTATCAACGTGCACAAAGGCTTCACAACCAAAAACTTTGAGAAATGAAAGATATACCTTTTTAGCTATCCATTCCTCTTCTATAATTCCACCATCCAGAGCTGTAGAAGGTCCTCTATTAATTAGGTACATAGCAGTATCAACAGCTTCTGCCCAAAACTCTAAGGGCAAACCAGTATGCAATCTCATACACCTTGCACGCTCCATTATTGTTCTATTCATCCTTTCAGCAACTCCATTTTGCTAAGGTGTCCTTAGAACCATCCTTTGCCTATGGATTCCATGCATATAATAATACCAGTTGAACTTATAGCTATAGAACTCACCACCATTGTCAGATCTCAGGCACTTCAATCTCCTACCTATTTCATTCTCAACTATATCTTTCCAAATCTTAAAAGTCTCAAATACATTAGATTTCTTCTTAATACAATAAACCCATACCTTTCTTATAGCATCATCTATGAATGAAACATAGTACTGAGATCCTCCAATAGAAGCAACCTGAGTCGGTCCCCACACGTCTGTGTGAACAAGCTACGACTTATGCTTCTTCTTTGATGACCCAGTCCTGAGAAAACTCACTCTCTTCTATTTCCCAAAAACACAGTGCTCACAAAAATCCAAATCTATGTTTTTCAAATTTGAAAGCTTACCTCTTGACTTAAGAATGGACATTCCCTTCTCACTCATGTGGCCGAGCCTAGAGTGCCACAACTTTGCATCCACATCTGAAGTAGATAATATAGAAGGTGAATTATTAGTAACACAATTACATAAATAGAGAGTACATAATCTCTTACCTCTGGCCATTACAAGTGCACCCTTAGTCACCTTCCAAGATTCAGCTATGAGAATTACTGTACAACCCTCATCCCCTAACTTTCCTACAGAAATCAAATTCCTCTTCAAGCTGGGAACATGCATGATGTCTCTCAACACCCATGTGTTTCCATTTTGCATTTTCAGCTGCACTTTTCCTTTGCCAATAATTTTACAAGGCTCATCATCCCCTAAATACACTAGTCCAAAATCTCCATGGACATAGTCACTAAAATATTCTCTATTAGGGGTAACATGAAAAGATGCACCAAAATCTAAAACCCAAGATTCTATATTATTATGCAAAGAGAATATTAAAGTATTTTGTGTAATACCTGCAACCTTTGCTTCTTCTTTTCCTTCATGCTGATTGTCCTCCTTAGGCTTTGACCAACAATCTTTGCTTATGTGCCCTATCTTTCCACAATTCTAGCATTGTGGCTTCCTGCCATTTCTAGATTTGGATCTACCTCTCACCTTTGACTTAGACCTTGATCTCCCTTTCTTGCTCTTCTCTTTTTTCCTTCCCCTACTCTCAAAACTTAAAGCATTCCCTGATGTTTCCTCTGTGCTTTTCCTGCAAATTTCTTCATTCAAGATTACACTAAAAACATCCTCTACTTTTAAAATATTTGAAGCAAATGCAGTATTACTAACTACCATTACCAAGCTATGCTAGATTTTAGGCAAAGAACATAATATTAAAAGAGCTTTAATTTCATCATCAAATGCTATTTTGACTAAACTTAATTGATTTACAATTCCATGGAAATCATTTAGATGATTAGATACAGATCCACCTTCCTGCATTTGCAAATTAAATAACTAATTCATAAGATACACCTTATTAAAATCTGAGGGTTTTTCATACAAATTTGCTAAAGTAGTCATTAACTCTACTGTTGACTTTTCTTGTGATAAATTAGATATCACAGTAGATGCCAGACTCAATCTTATAGACCCCAAAGCCTTTCTATCAAGAACTTCCCATTCGTCATCATCCATGTCTGTGGGCTTCTTTTTAATCCCACCTAACAGTAAGTATAGATCTTTTTGATACAAATAATCCTCTATCTGCATTCTCCAATGTTGATAATTCTTTCCATTAAACTTCTCCCTTATCAGTTTACTTTCTTTTGCCATTGCTTCTCCCACTCAAACAGAAATCCCTACAAAAACCCCTATGAGTACCCTGTAATCAATACACACTAACCAGATCTGAAACACCTGTTAGTCAACTTGAGCTCTGATACCACTTATTGGGGATCAACCAACAATGTTCATTACAATGTGAAATCAATAAATGCAGAATTAAACCAGAAAGATAAGTAACTAGAATCAAAAATAGCAAAGAACAAGAGATACAAGAAACCACCCTGAAAACTTGTATTAAACTCTTTACATAAGGAATACAATTGAAGAAACTTCTTTTCTTCCACACCTCTCTCAGATGTACAGATCTCTATCTAGATCTCTTTCCTTCAAGAGCTCTCTCTCTCTCTCTCAATTACAATCAATTCCAATAACTTGGATTGATACACATATACAACTCTGTACTGTTCAACACTCACTAAGCTATGAAGAATTATCCCTATTATATAGAATTAGGGATCATGAGCAATGCAATTACAACCAATAGATGCACCTCCAAATCAAGGGCTCTGAACAGTCTTACTAATAATAGAGATGTGGACTTAAGACTAGCACTTAATCCTAACATGCAAACACTCTGTCTGTCCACGAAAATAGCTTTCTGGATGCACAGGTAACCGATGTCGGTTCTTACCTATTTGCATGTGACCAACGTTGGCCGATCCATGACTGACGCTGACATCTCCTGGTCTACTCCTGACCGATGTCGGTCACTCCTGACTAATGCCGGTGATTGTGTAAACCTACAACTTTGCAATCTGCTCACTTGGTGAAGCTTTTAGCTCCACACCTTAACAACCACAATGAGAAAAGCAACTAGTCAAGAACAAAGAGCTAGTTTCCAAAGCACAACCTATAGTATGCACTATAGAAAACAATAACAAAGCACCACTATAGTTTGACTCAGAGTGGGATAACCCATCAATCATATTATCATCACTACTAGATAGGAGGTTAATCACACTACCTTATACTCATCAACAAGATCCATGTCTCTTACATAGACAATGACTTCAACCCTTTTATAATTATCATCATATCCATGGACACAAAAATAATGATTGTTATGGACTCAAAGATTGAATTACTAGATGTGTTGATAATGTCATCATAGCAATCACATAGGGACACTAATAAATCCCCCATCATGGAACCCTAGACCTCATTCCTCCATGATTGAGCACAATGTAGGTTTTAGGACAAAATATTACAGAAGATATCTTATTCTAATGTCTCAAAAGGTTTGGAAACTAGTATGACAATAAAAATCTACATGTACGATTGTAGTCTAAGGAATACATAGTGCAGTTCCACATACATACCCAATAGATTCATAGGAACTGCAACAAAGTACTACTCATGAGAAATATTCATTATGGGTAGATTTTTTGGGTCCTATCTCATGTAATAACCCATTACAATTAAGATTAAATGATTCCTAAACATAGGTTTTAGCTCCATATTGATATATTAATTAGTCATATACATCATAGTAGAGGCCACATGGTATTTAGTTACATAGAGATGAGCCTTCTTCATAGCACATAGTTTCAACTGCATTACTAATAAAGTTAAATTTTGTATAATCTTCACATAGAGCTATAGTTAGCACACAACAAAATATATCAGATATAGAGCACATTCTTGCATAACATGAGTAGTATGGGAACTTGTTTAAATAGGTGACAAGGTTTAGATATTGATACAACAAAGAATAATATAATGTACAATCATACCAATTTTAGTTAATAAGCTTCACTTAGTAGGGCAACAATGGAGCCAAAGGTCTAGCTAGCCTTTATTTTATTGAGCCACTCTTGGGTAAGTAATGCACACAACATGCTATCTTATATCCTCACTTACTAACAACTAACATTCCAAATTCCCAATAATTATCCATAACCAAAACCAACTTGTAAAAGTCCATATCTTACCAAATCAAATTATCCAAATCCTACTTTAACAATCTCAAAACCAAATCAACTTATCCAAACAATTTACCAATCTCAAACTAGCTCAATTTATCCCAATAATGTACCAATGGCAAATTCAACAATTTCTTTGCTCACATATAATTACAAACCAAATAAAATTATTTACTTACATACAAATTGAAATACAAACCTAACATCACACTTATCAAAACAATAAACTCACATATCCTAAGTACTATTTTACCAAACATATATAACCTTCAACATCAATACCATATCAACTACTTCTAATCAACAAATTACACTAAATTTAATAATATATTTCAAATCCCATAACATAATATGCATGAGTCAAAGCCAAAAACTAGTATCCATATATATATATATATATATATATATATATATATATATATATATATATATATATATATAAGTTTTCAGATACATATACACTATATAAAATAAAATCAGTCATGAATGGACATCATGCCTTCACTCTCAGTCTCACTCTCTCCTCTATTACCAGTCCCATAGTCTAGCCTCATGATCGACATCCCCATATCTTCTCAAGCTTTTGAATGCCTCTTATGCCAACTATCTCACTCTAGTAATTGACCATGCTCCTCATGCAAGCCCACATACGACCTCTACAAATATATGTACTCCTCCATAATCTACGAACTCACTAATCCATAATCAAGAGGAGCCATCCTATGCCTATCTCACTTAGCCCTTAGCTCATCTCTCTCTCCCACTACCTTAACATATGCAACTATATATATAACATTCTTATCAAATAAATGAGCATAAACACCATTTATAACTATTTCTCATTTAATCAAACCCTCCTCCATAACATCATCAGGTATATGCCATGTAGGCTCACAAAGTGTAAACTCAATGATGGTCTCCTAGAACCCATCATCTATACCTCCTCCCCTAGGAGGTGCTTCATCCTAAGCACCTCCCACTTCACATGCATGATAAAGTACAACATTACATTATACATACATTTTCAAAATAAGATAAAACATGCAAAAACTTGAAATTGTACATAACTCAAACATAAATGACACTTACCTCCCATCATCTAGATTGGAGCTGGATCCTCATACTTAAGGGCATCCACTCCACCAATAGGATATAATAGATCCCAAAGATGCTCACCCACCATGTGGTAAATTCATTTATGCATCCAACATCATCTAGATCAGTAATATCTATATCCACATCTCATGCATCTAAAGGTAATGGTGCTAACTCAGCCTTAATATGTCTACCATGAACTCCTACTCTCACTAGTGCCCATGCACTCCTCACCCACACCCATGATACTAGGGGCACATCTTGTGGAACCCCAAATTGCTTAATCACATGCTTATAATGAAAATTCTTATACACTCTAGACCATTTGCCATGTAGCTAACAACTAACCCTAATATAACTCAACTATACTTCATCCTTAGGTGACATAAGAAATCCTCTATAAGGCATCCATATGATATCTTGAGCCACCATTATATCTAAAACTCATCTATAGTGATCCATCCCAATAGACCTAATATCCAATGAACTTCTCTATCACTCCCCATATGGTTTTGATGGTGCCCACCTCTCTCTCTCTCGATAACCCTAGTGGTCACACAACTGCTATGCGCTCATAGGCCCAACAATAAAATAAAGTAGATACACTTAGACCACCACTAAATGCCTCCTGAGTAAATCTATATATATATATATACATATATATATATATATATATATACATATATATATATACATATATACACATATATATATACATATATATACATAAATATATATATATATATACATATATATACATAAATATATATATATATATATACATATACATATATATATATATATTTATGTATATATATGTATATATATATATGTATATACATATATATACATAAATATATATATATATATACATGTATATACATAAATATGTATATATATATACATATATATACATAAATATATATATATATATATACATATATATACATATATATATATATATATACATATATATATACATATATATATATATATATATATACATATATATATATACATATATATATATATATATACATATATATATATATATATATATATATATATATATATATATATAAAGAGGGTAAGCATAATCCTACCCCATGAGAACACAATTCCATATACCTATACACTACCTACAATCCTATGCATCCTATATGCAATCACTACCCCACTCCCATCCATTATAACAAAATAAGCCAACAACACTACCAACCACTTTTATAGATGAAGAACACTTGAAAAAAAAATAACTAACAATAGTATATCATTGTCACTACCTTTCCTATGTATGTCTGAGGGCACAACAACAAAATATAATAATGCATGATCAATGGCATTTACACCCATATCATGTTATAAAGTCACATACCATCCACTAACTAGTAAATGTAAAATATTCTACACATCCTCTAAAATAATAGTCTCTCTAGTAAGAAGATAAAAATTATATGTGTCTAAATTTCACCTCTCACACAAGGTGGTAATGAAATTATTATCCCATTACATAGTACCTAGGTCACATACATGATATAGCCTTACCCTATCCTTCATAACCCTCTCATCAACTAATAAAGGAAACAATCTCAAAGTCTCCATCACTTGGCCTCTATGGAACTCCCTCATTCATACCTCACCCTAAAAAACTCTATAAAAAGACATGAATGTCATTCAACCATGACAAACCAATAACCAAGTAAAATGATAGAAACTAAACTAAGCATCAACCTAAAAAATCTAGCCTCTAAGACAATAACACTAGGTACAAGATAATAGTATGGGTAAGAGTGCTGCAACCTAGACAATAGTGTTGGATCATAGACAATAGTGATAGAAGAAGGATAGGAGTGCAAAATATAGTAAAATTTTCCTAAAATGATTTAAAATATCTAAAAATAATAAGAAACATGTTTCTAAATAAGCCTAAATCACATGTTTTAGCTACTCACTAGGGTAACCTCTCCACTCGCCTCAATCTAGGCTACCAACTACTCAAACTAGATCATGGTAGGTGTTTGTCTCCTCAGCATATCTCCTAATCTAGAGATCCAAATATCAAACTAGTTAATGTACAAATGAATCAAGAATCAATCCAAATTTTCCTATATCAAATAAATTTTCATTCAAAGCAAAATACCATTTTGCCCATAACTTGAACCTTATAGCTCTATGTTATAAACCATTTTATTCCATGGAACCATGATGACAATGCCTTCGATATCTAGAAAACCTTGATCTCTTATTACATAATTTACCTACTATGATACACACATCTCTATATCTATTTCATACCTAGACATACAACTTGGTTCTCACTGTTAACAATTTGTTCAACTTTTATACAACTTAGTCTACACTAATCAAAGCTCATTAAATTTTCAAATTAATCCAAACTATACCAACCTTATTCCTAGCATTAAACCACTATTCATAACTTTTGGCTCAACCTCCTCTATTACAAATTTTATTATTCTCCCTAAAAGGGTGGCATTATTCCTAATATTCTTATTTCTACACTTATGTAGTCCACCTATCTACTCTCATAATTGGATACACCATGGTTCTTACACCTCCAACAATTAGAATTATTAGATTCACCTTAGATCAATTAAAATATATAGTGATTCAGAATACATGGGTCACTTATCATGGTTCTTACATCTCCAATAGTCATAATTATCATATTTAGCTCAAATTGGATAGGATATACAGTGATTTAGATTACATGGGTCATTAAACATCACTCAAGACATTTAGAGGGATATACCTTCAATTTATAGATACATAGATTACTTATATACATAGTGGTTTAGATCATATGGATTCATAGTGACTTTGATATAGATTCAAACTGGATATCAGATTTGGGGACATGTACATCACTACATGTCTCATACATACAACTTCATATAACATGATATAGTTATAGACTATATAGTATATTATAGGCATAGTGCAAATCAAATTTTTTTGATCTCTAATTTTTGTACATGAGACATGACATGATAGCTCATTTCACATGTGGTTATATATATTACTAGACTATATAGATATATCACTCATATACCAAATTTGGGGGTATGGCACATATGTTCATGTTATTCATCATCTAGGATTATACATATTAGAATGTTAAGACATGTCATTTTCTTCTTAAGCATTTACTAGAGTTTTTAGATTACACCCAAGAATACCTAGGTTGTCACCAAGTTGGATTATATAATCATCTATAGCGGTTGGTCCATAACATTACTGAAACCTAGGAATTTGTGTGGGATAGAGGGTAGACATTAGCTTTAGACTTCTGAGCACTTCTCATTTTTAGTTTAGATTATTTAGAGTGGGGGCATGATAGATATTTCTCTTCAAAACATACAAATTCTATACACACATTCAAAATTATATGAGTTTGTGTGGGACAAAGGGTAGACATTGGTTCTGGGCCTCCAAGCATTTCTCATTTTCATTTAGATTCAATATAAGAGGCATCTATTTCAAGGATTCCTTATTTCTCTAAGCATGATTTAGATTCAGTACAAGGGGTATCTATTTTAGGGATTCCTTCTTTCTCTAAGAACTATTTAGTTCTCTATCCACTTTCCTAGCTAGGAAATTGGACCTTTTTTAATCACACTTATCTCCACACAAGTAAGTTTAGGTATGCATTTTATTTCTTTCTTTTACTCTAGTACTTAATTTTTTGGCATCACTAGATTAAAAGGGGTTAAATGTATACACCTAAAATTGGTCAAAAAACCACACATATCATGTCTTTTCATAGTCTTTTCACAATAGACTCTGACCAAAGAATATGAGCTTTGTTCATATTTGTCCATGTATTTCATTTTATCCATTTAGGTTTGGTTCTAAGATTGAGTCACTTTTTTTCCCATTCCTAGTCACCTTGAGCATTAAAAATGGTTATTCCACCTTAGCCATGTCAGGTTTCCCATGCTCATTCCATGTTCCCTAGTCCCTAACCTATAGGATAGGAGCATTGGGATTGGACTACAGTGTTGAAACCTAATGTGTCTAGTTTCTAGTGCTCTTATACAAAGATAATTTAAGCCTAAATGGTTAGTTTATTCCATTGGATGGGTCTTACCCCTTTTCTTTTATTTGTTCCTAAGTTTTCTAATGTTGGCTAAATTCAAATAAAGCCCCAATTTTAAAATAATGATTCTCCTATATAAAGGAATACACAAGGCATTTTATATCTATCACTTACTACTTTGGCACATTAAACATAATAAAAATCAGTCAATAGTATAGATTAGGTTCTCTGTATCACACATAAACTTGCATGCTTGATTAAGGAAGGGCCTAGGAAAAAGTCATTTTTTCACCTATCATGCACATTGATTATTAATGTTCCCTAAGGGAGAACTACATTTCATCTGAGACCTTAGCTTGAGGGTTAATGTAGGAAATAGTCAGAATAATAAGGGTTCTAGATCATGTGATTGTTATTCCCTTAACCTAGTTTTTTCCCCTTTTACTTTTGATATATTTACTATTTGCACATGTGTAGATAGATATAGGTATTGAAGACTAAAATGGACCTACAATGAGCTCTATTTACTTCTAGCCCCTAGAATTTGGTACAAGGCTCATACTAACTTGGCAAATAAAACCTATAAATCTTAGATCCTTATGATGGAAGCTCTAAGAATGATTATATCACTAGACAATAGGGTTTCCTATTTTGATGCTCCTATCTAATAAAAAAATAGAAGCTAGATTTAAATTCCTGATAGTGTCTCAGTCTTGCTCCTCAATTACTAGCTCTAGAATCATTTATTTTAGCCCAATTTAAGATAAGTTTATTTTTCATTATCTTGCATAATTATATATTAAAATCAATATTTTCCCCCATTATTATAGATTTTTCTTATTATTCTAAACCCTTATTATTAAGGATTTAAACACTAGATTCCCAAAAATAATAAAACAAGTTGCATATGTTGTATTATATATATATATATATATGGCATTTTGTTGTTGGTTGTGTATGCTTGCATTATGATGGTTGTGCTTGTGGATGCTTTCGATATATTTATTTCTAGCACATGTATTTATCTTGGTTGTATATGCTATAGGAAATATATGTGATGTGGTTTCTTTTATAGCATTATGTAGGACACATTCATGGTTAAAAAGAGATAGGAAAAAGGGAATTGGAAAATATATTCAATCAAGAAAATATACTACACACTATTTCAATCTGGGAAATGTTTAATAACAAGAAATGACTAAGTATAAATAACTAAAAAATGGAAAAACAATATGGTGAAAAGGAATTTATTTTTAAAACCAATGTGAAATATTTTTGTACCAAATTAAAACATGTAAAATCATTCAATCAATCATACTAAAGCATGCTGAGAATTATGAAAGAAAAATAAAATTGTAAAAGATTGGTCATATTAATTCAAGCTGGGAAGTATGAAAAATTCAATAAATTGTTGTAATCTTACATTCACTTAGAAAATAAGGAAATAAAAAAGAAAAAGATAAATGAAATAAGCATGAAACATACAAAATCAATATGGGAAGCATGTAAAATGACATGTAACTTCATAATCAATTGAATTTTATCTCAAATTTGACACATGTAATTTGGATGGTAACTTGGGTATTGGAAAATTTTGTGAGGGTCGGGTCCTATCCATAGTCTTACACTACAAATCAAAAAAGAGAACACCACTAGTGTGGAATAAATAGGAAAAATTAGGTAATCAAGAATGTGGGTTATAAGAAGGAAAAGATGGAAATTTATGAGGATAGTTGGATCATATCCATGGTCCTAAGAAGAAACTCAAAAATGAAATCCTAAGGGGAGTGATTAGTATACAAAAAAATATTTCTCAATAGGAATTATAAGGGATATAAGGAGTGAACAAGGGAGTGGAAAAATCAAGACTTAGGCATCTTATGAGAAGATCTTGGGAAGCAAGAGGCATACTAAGGACATAAGAAGACACTAAGTGACTAGTGGTCATCTATGTATAAACGAAACCTATTTTCTATAGACACAAATCTTTGTAGGCATATAAACATGCTACTAACATAAAATCATGAAGTTGTATTGGTATAAGGAAAAGTAAAATGGACCTACCTTCCTATAATGTGTTCCCTATTCTTTAGGACCCCTTATAAAGTCATCAGTCTACTATAAATATTGGGTATTTACATGAGAAAGTAGGTAGAACAAAAATATTTTTAATTCTCCTCTTCTAATCTACTAGCCTACTACACCCCAAAGGACCTCAGCTCTACTGTGAGGCTAATTTTGGAGTTTGAGCTTCAACTATAAGAAGGAGATGTGCTTTGAATCACATATTTTTGTGTGATTAGACTTTTTAAAGAATATTTATTGCTTTCGATATCATTTCCTTTTATTTAAATGATTTGGATTTTAACTTTATTTTGAAGGATTTTCAATATTCTTCCTTTATACTAATTTGGAATGACCAATCATGAGAGAGATAATGATACACATGAATTAGTTATAGGCTAAGGATAAAGGAAGCTAAGTAAACAAAGACAAAGATTGACTAGGAAACTTAGGCTTGAAAATGAACTAACATGTGATCTCAAGTCTCAATAGTGTATATACTCAGTTTGTGGAAAAGGAAGAAGGGAAAATGAGATCCAAAAAGTGGACTGGTAAAAGTGATAATAGTGAGATAGATGGTTTGATAACTGATCATATGGTAAAGGGAAATAATAACAAAGGGGAACAAGGTTTGTATAACCAAATTACCATGATAAATTATTTAGGACAAATAAGGATAAGAAGGAAAAAAATCATTGAGATAAAAGAAAGGGAGTTTTGAGAAAAACTCCAAGGAAAAAGGGAAAGTAATGATAAATAAAAGACAACCACATGTAAATATAAATAATAATATAAGCAAGATTATGATATAAGATAAGCAAAAATTTGACACAGTGTCAAATGATATAACAAATAAAAAAAAGATTGGAGCACACATCCAATCTAAGATAAATGTGAAAGAACCATGTGTGTGCTCATAAATATTGGTAAATATTTTACACATATTATCCAATACATCAGATAAGTCTCTATGAAGCTGGATATGAAATGCTACTAAAGTTTCATTAATCTTCAATGAATACTAGGAAAATAGTTCTTTTCTAATGTCCTTAACTAAAAAATAAGGAATACTCAATGGATCATGATAAGAAGGGAAATTAAGAAAGGGATGGTCAAGAGAATGCATGGGAATAGGCTGTATGGGAGATGAAAAAGTCACCATTGAAGAAGGATCTATGGGTGAAGGACTCATGAGTGAAGGAATCACAGGTAAGGGAAGGTCCATAGGTGAAAGAATCATAGGTGGATACATAGAAGGTAGTGAAGGTACCATAGGAGTTGATGGAACCATTAGAGGTACAACCATGGGAGAAGAAGGAGAAACCTTCTTGTGGGAATGGCCTATGGTGGGAACATAATAAGGTCTGTGAATGGTTATAAGATGATTTTTGAGATGTTGTTGTAGGATTAAACAATGATCGATGCGATGGGTTCCATATAGAAGCCATATATAATATACCTCACCATACTTGGGTAGATATTCAAGAAGTACCTTCAAGGGAGGTATGGCTTTGTATAATGATAGGGAAGAAGGATGCAAGGTATAAATATATTGTCTCAACTTATGACAAGGGGAAAAAGAATGGTTATCTATCCCATGGAAGTAATAAATATGATTGTGAGTGGTTTTAGCAGAAGCACTCATGGAAGGAGGTACAATATGAGTGGAAGAAGCTAAAGAGAACTCATCAGCCCATTTTGTGGGTAGAGGAGTCATATTAGGTAAGGGAAACAAATCATCACCAAGGGAGGGTGATGATGAGGAAGGAATAAAACTAGGCTCAACAAAAGGAGTGATAGCATTAGAAATAGGGGTAGGCTCAGCAATAGTAGGAGTAAAAATAGGCTCAAATATAGCAAGAACGAAAAGAGGATAAATTATAGTAGGATATACAAAGGGAGGAATGGGATCTATAAAATGTCTAAGGAGGGTTTCACTAACCTCAAAGGTAAACCAGCTATGAGGGTTATGGTACCTAAAAAAATGGTAAGGCCTAGTCATATCATGATCCATGAGCAAAGTCCTATGTGGATCCTTAGAAAATAGAGGTCTTAGTGCCATATATACCCTATAATAAAGGGGAAGTATACAAAAATATAGAACTATAAGTGAAGGAAAATGATGAGATACACAAAATGACTCAAGTAAAAAAGATCGATAATGGACAATTTTAGCATCATAGGCCTTTACAAGACTGCTTAATAATGGATCATCTAAGTAATAACCATCACCCTAATCTAGGATGTGAAGATCAATGACATAGGTAGAGATAACCTTGTAATCTAATGAGCCATGGTGAATAGAATTCTTAGTCTTTGTCAAGACTATGGGAATGTAATTGCAAGGAGTTTTGTGAGAATGAGATTGCAAGGAAGCAAGAATCTATGAGATGAGATGAGGTGAGAGATTAGAAGTTTTTATTTTTAAGTTAATTTCATTAGGCTCATCATCATCAAAATATAAGAGGCTAGGAGAAATGTTACCAATGAGATTAGGATGCCCACTATAACCTTTGTTTGATTTAATGATAAAGTTGAGACACTAAGATTCATGAAATTAAATACTAAGACTCAAGATTAGGAATCTTGAAGACACCAGGATCTTGGTATTGTTCAAGATTCTAAGGGTTAATGTCACCCTAAATCCTATAATTGGATTCATTATGAGGGAACTTAACACATTGATAGGTATAAGAAGTAATAGTTCTCATACAATAAGTCTATAGCCTACCAATCAAGAGTTTATAAGAAAGAGGGAAGTTAAATATCATCACCTTTACATAGATGATGATAGGTGGAACTATAATGGGAAGCCACACACAACATAAAAGAGGCATTTTTATTTTATTGTATCCTTGGAAAGTTCAATGTGTATACTTGAAATTGCATTTAGAATATCTAAGAGTCTTAATAAAATTAAGAGAATAGACACACATGTCAAAACCCTCATTAATCAATGCAAAATTAACTTGGATATCACCTATTTAGATGTTAATAAATAAGGAAGGATCATCTGCATGAAGTATAATCTCATCAAGAATCACAGAAGATATGGGGAATCAAAAGAAAGAGAAGTGTCTATAGTGTCATCAACATTCATAGACATATCTTCACATGTCGTAATTTACTATCTTCATATCTAGATAAATCATCCACCCCTTCTGCTAGAGGAAGACAAGGGGCATTCATCTTGAATAAGAGTTGCATGATATGGTTTATATGATGTGGGGAAGTCCTCATGATTTTAAGGAACAAAATCTAATATGGGAGATTAGTTAGTTCTATAATGAGATCCCACTCATCATAACCCTTAAGAAGGTTGTTGTTAGAGATAGGTGCATAGTGATTAAGGAGGTCCTCAAAAGGAGCTAAATTGCAATGGAATTTTTGTTGATAAGAAGAAGAAGGTTTGGGACAAGGTTGTATAGAATATGGTGATGAAGTAGTGGTTAATTCAGACTAATTTTGAAAATTGGAAGAAGTGTTAGTAGGTGCATAATTATTATTAGTATTGGAAGATGATGAAAGAATGGTAGACATAAAATGGGATGTGTTATCTAAGGGGGAATAAAAAATTGGATAATCAAAAGTGATAATATCTTCTTTCCTCAACTCATTTAAATAATTTGGAAAAGAATATTGGGAAACATGATATGTCCTATGGGAAGGAAGAGTATAGATAGGTTTGGAATTAATGAAAGTCACCACCCTTCACATATTAGTCATGTTAACCACATTATCTTCATTAATTGGTTTAACAAGACTTTTTATGTTATTGGTGGAATGGGTGGGCTTATCTTGAGTGTCTAGAATTAGTTGGTGACTAGGAAGAGGGTCACTATAGATATCTAAATGAGTGTTTTATTGATTTAAGGATTGAGTTTTATCATGTGATTTAGGGTCTAGAATCATGGGGTTAACAAGCTTGTTGATGCTTGAGAATGATGGAATCATGATCAAAATTAAGTTAAAGAAGAAAATTGATATCTAAATTACAAAGTTGTCTATAGGTTTCATGAAAATGACCGAAACTAGCATGAAAATTTTTATTAGGATCATACCAAGATTTCATAGGATGAGTAGGGTCAATATCTCATGGAAGAGGCCTAGGTAAATGCTTAAGTAATTTAGCTGAGGATGGAGGTTTGTGAACATTGATGTTATTTGGTGAAGAGAAATGAGGATTAGTATATTTTTGAGAAGAAGGAGTTGGTTCTGAATAAGTGTTAGGAATAATAGTTTGAACATTGTGAATACTTTCATAAGAATCATTAACACCATCATTTGTAATATTTCATTTTTTGTTCTTGAGTAAGAGACAAGGAACAATAAAAGGTTGGGGTGGATCGAATTAACACATTAGGAAATATTATCTTTTATCTTGGTTAATATCCTCCTCTAAAGTGTGTGGAGAAAGAGAGTGGACTTGATATTGTAATTTAGGAAATAGAGCACTTGTCAAGAGATGAAAAATATTGTCACCCACCATGTTATGTTCACATTTATTTGACAAAGCTTTCTTTTAATAAAGGATTGAACGGTTTCATTTTCATTTTATTTTCAATTGATGAAATGGTCCAAATTATTTTTAGGAAGATCATTAGATTATAATTATTACACAAAAGCATTACTAATTCCTCCAAACTAGAAATGGAATGAGATCTAAGTTGATTGTACCAATCCAAGGCATCACCCATGAGGGTTTTGGCTAGGATCTTGGTAGCAACAAAGGTGTTTAATTTGACCTAATCTTTGTAAATATTTAAATATTTTTTGAGGTGAATGGTAGGATCAGTTGACCCATTATAAGAAATTATAGGTGTTATACCTCCTATGATAATGTTAGCAATTTGAGTAGTGAAAGGCTCATTTTGTAAATGCTTGATGGTTTTGTTGATTCAAGGGAGTTGAGGAATGATATTTTCTTGAGAATATAAAAGAGGGGAAGGGGGAAAATTATAGTTATGTGTGCCCTAAATTATTGCTTATGGATGAGATTTAAGATTAAAAATGTGGTTTTGTATTCTCATCATTTGATTCATGTTATGATTTTTAAATGTTTTCATTTGATTAAGAGTTTGTAATAAAAGATGATGTGTTTGATTAGCATTAGAAGCATTATAATTGGTATTTGTGTTGGTATTAGTGGTTTGTGTACCACTATTAGTGTTGATATGACCTTGACAAGAATTATGAGAATGTGGGGCACTAGTGGAATTTTTTTCTTGTGTAGCAAAAGATGGACTACTGAGTGGTTGAGAAGAAGAAGAATTATAAGAATGATTTCCTTAGGGAAAAAATAGTGAAATAGTGGAAGGATTAAGGATAGTGGATCTTATGAGAGGCCCACTAGATGTTTAACCCTCCATGTTAGTTGAGATACTAGGAATGGAGGTAGATGAAGTTAGAAAAGAAGATGTCATGGCATAAGGATTCAAAATTGAAGGAAGAGGTTGAGAATGAAGGAATGTGGTACCCACAAATCTATTATTTAATATAAGAGTAGGTGAATGAGGATATTTGGTTTGACCAATAAACATGAGGTTATAAATGGTATAAGGATCCTTTCCTCAATGTTGAGGAAATTTGGAAATAAATAAGATAATTTTGGGAGTATACTCTAACTCAAGCTGATCCTCTAATAAAAGAGGAGGATTATGATACAAAGAGGTATTAGGATTGGTCCCATAGTCATTATGAAAGTGGTAATATTGGCATTACTAGCATCCAAAAGAGGATCCATACTCAATCTATGGGAGACCCTATTAGGATTAGTAAAATTCATCATGTTTATTGATTATAACTCAATGCCATCACCCAAAAAAAATTACATGATGAAGGGAAGAGAAAAGAGATGAGAAAGAAAAGGATAAAATGGTAACTAAAATAGTATAGGGTTGACTAGGTCCACCTAATAAAAAAATAGGGAATGTAAAACTATATAGGGTCAACTAGGTCGATCTAGTATAGTGTACAAAAAGCATAAAAGGTATTGGGTCGACTGGGTCAATTTAGTATAGAAGATTGGGAATTCAAGAAGCCTAAAAATAGATTCTGTAAACAAAAAAAAGATAATTTTGCATGTAATGAAAAGCAATAGATACTAAAAGGAAATAAATAGTCAATTGTATTAACTCTCCAATCTAATTGAAGCACACAAAATAAAATGTTACACTAATACTGCCTAATGCAAGCTTTTACACATATAATTGAGTAAAAAATAAGCAATCAATTTCAAAAGTAAAGAGCTAACTAATTGGTCAACTTGAATTCTTATTAGATTATTAAGATATGATTTTTAATGTGATTGGATGTTGGATATAATCAAGGTACTAGATATCAATCTAAGGATGGTTTCAGGTAGTTTGGAATGAAAGGGAATATAGTAGAAATGATATAAGCTTGGTATTTGGGCCTGCCCCCTCATTTCACATACCATAGTTATAAAGATGTTGGGTTATTATCCATAATGTACCAGTAACCATTCTTTATACTTGACTAGAGCATTAAGTTGGCTTCCCTTTTGGTGATGAAATTCATTTAGTTTGGCCTAGAGTAAACAAAATGTTAAAGTTATTGTTTATGTTTTTGTGATTTGGTCATGTGTACATAAACTAATAAAAGTGAAACTAAGTGATTAATTAAAAATCCCCTAATTAAACTATATGAGTTATTCTAAGCATGCAAGTAATAGGAAAAGACATGTGTGAGCTAATTACTAACAAATATGAGGTTAATTCCAACTTGAAATAAGGTATAGTGTTGCCACTATATGCATAAAATATAGAATAGGGTCGGTAGGTTTAAACCTTTACTATAGAAGAAAGGTATAAAAATGTATAGGGTCGGTAGGGTCAACCTAGTTAATTTAGACATCACACAAAATTGGGTCGATAAGGTCAATCTAGTTAACTATGCAAGGGCAGTTTTAAAGACTGTAAACTATGAAAGGAAAGATAGAAAATAAATAAATAGAGAGATAGAAAGGAACCTTGGTGGATTAGAGATGAAATGAATATTTTTGATGAAAAACCTTGAAGGATGCTTGAAAAACCTAAAAAATAGGTTAACAAGATGATCAATCTATGCAAAAACCTATTATAGAGTGTTGAAAATTATATAGTTGACTAGGTCAACCTATTCGGCTAAACTAGATGTTTGAAAGGATGGAAACCTATACTAGGTTTATTGGGTTGATTTAGTTTCCTATTCCTAGAAACCTATACACATAAGTCAAAAAACTAGGTCAACATAGTTGATCTAGTATGATAAAAATAATTATTCAATTAATGAAAATAAATGAAATAAATCTTGTAAGGGTTAGTTTCATGTTGGGTTTACCAAAATGTAATATGAAGGTGAAGCCAAAGTGAATGTTAATACTAACAATAAAAGAAACAAAAATATAAATGTGAAGATAATCCAACTAGTGGTGAGATAGGATTCACATCAGGTTTACCAAGTTGTATGCAATCAAAAATGTATCATGTCTATAAATTAATCTTGGCTTAGAGAAGGTAGACAATACCTACACTTCTGATTGAGATACACTTGTTAAGTGCGAAAATAAATAATATGGGGATCTGGTAGACCTAATTCAGGGACCGATTGTCATAACACATCATGATAGTAAGGGTTCCAAAGCCTACAATATAACACAATCACATAACAGCCCTTATGGATTCCTAAGGTTTAAAACATTCACTTGTTATAATAATAATAAAGTAAATATATTCTAGTGCACACCAAAGATTGTGGCATAGATTGGGTGTTATAAAAAATAAAAATAGTTAAACTAAACATGTATTAGAAGACATATACTCATGTCAATGTATATGAAATCCTAATACATGAGAGAAGAAGACAAATGCATTATCTATCTACTCTTACAAATGAGAACTAAAGTTAGGAATACTTACCTTTGAAGATAAACCTACTGAGCCTTAATCTCTCCCTTAGCCAAGGTGCTTCACAAGAGATTAATGTGGTATGTAAGGATAACCAAGATAAATCAGATCTAGGATACATAACCTATCTAATCATCCAAAATACTTATCCATAAGACAAAATCTATATCTCCAAAGAAAGTATGGAACCCTAAGATTTATTCCTCAAGTAGAATGGTCAATAAGTAGATGTTCATTCTCACTTATTCCTTATTGATTCTTCTCTTATGAAATTTTGGGAACTAAATTTATATATATATGTGGATATTTCCCTAAATATTCCCTAAAATTTTAGTTATAAAGGGTCAACCTAGTCAACCTAGTGTGTTTTTGGGGACAAATCACTAGGTCTAAGTTAGGTCAGTCGAAAGGCTAACACGTTAAGAAAGTGAGAAATACCCCTAAACTATATTGGGTTGATGACCTAGTTGACCTAGTATAGTTAATTGAACAAAAGGGTTTAAGGTAAGAAAAAGATAGATAAGGCATGACAACTGAGAGGAATGGGTAGGACTAAAGAGAATAAGCTTAGGGAAAATGGTTTTAGGAGATAAGTGTGTAGATGGTAAGTGAGAAAAGGAACAACAATCTTATGAAGAACTAATGGTCTACCCACCCCTTTCTTAACACACCTCTTAAGGCATGAATTTAGATAGATTTATAATTGATAGTTTCTTGCAAGATATAAAGTGTCAGTAATCAATAAAACATAAAAATATTATGTGTATACAGGATCAATCTTAATTTATATCTCCCACATAGTTCTTGGTGTAAGTGTAAGTGTAAGTAAATGCCATAATGATAGTGGTTTTGAATGCCTTGAGTGTGATTAATATTGGAAATATTTGAAATTTGAGCTAAGGGCATCTATAGATGGTAGTATGTAGAATTAGGGTAGAATATAGATTAATAACATTGATTTTGCTTAGCTTGTTTATTGTTTGAATAGGTTTTTTCTTATATTTTATATCTAGTGAATAAAAGTCTAATAATATTGTATTTATAGAGTTTTGTAGCTTTTTTGGATAATAAAATATTCTTAATTTAATGTTAAGATGGGTACACATTTGAAAATATATATGTTCAAGAGTGTTAGGGTAAGGGACACTAGCACCATGTTAGGGACACTAACACCATGTGGATATAGTGTCCATATCATAGGTTACTAGGCACAAAGGGTTGGGATCTAGGAATACAAGTTTGGAATTGTGTTTTGGATGACTACAGATGTTCATGGTCTTCACAGTGACTATAAAAGTGTGATAAAGACTCTAGGATATGTCTAGGGATAAGATAGGAATAGGTTGTCTCAAAAAATGCTCTTAGCATCCAAATACCACTTTTAGGTGATTATAGATATAATTAATTTATGTTTATCTTATATATTTTAAAAAATCATGTAATATTAATCTATATTTATGACTATAGTTGATCATTTCATTACCCATGTATTTTTATTATTATTTATATACATAATTCCATTAGTTCATTAAGATATTTGATAGATGACGTACTTTTAACTGGTCTCTTATTTTGGAATAAGTAGGTTTATCATAAATATTAGAAAGTTGTATAATTCTAGTTGAAATATTTTATTTGTTATTAATTGAATTATATCCTAAAAAATGTACTCATACATTTACTTTTTGATAATTGGGTTTGAGGTATTGAACTAACCATTTATTTGAGGATATAACTAGTTGTCTTGGAACCTAGTTGTAAAAGTCACCTTGTATGCTTCTTATGATATTAAAATTATGCTTATAAAATCTAACTGATGTTATTCATTAAATAAATTAATTTGCATTGAGCATTATAATAAATTATTATGATGTGATTTGTAAGTTATGTTATTAATGAATTTCTGAAGTACCTTAACTTGTAAAAAATATCATTGATGGATGATTTAATTAATGAGAGTTTAATTGAGACTTCAAAGGAAGACCTTAAGATAATAACTTATACAAATCAATATAATGAAATCCTTGTGTTTATAATATGGTGAATTAAAGAGATTATAATTATCATAAGGCTTATGCATGAGGTTGTAATTAATGTCAGAATCTCTATTAAGGGTTAAAGTAGAATAATTTATTAAATAAGTAAAATTATATAAATCTTCTAAAGGTCACTAGAAGATAATAATTTCTCTTTGAAATTAATAAATTAGTGTTTAAATACAATGAACTATTATGGACAGCTCCTTATAAATCCTTAAAATTGAATTACAGTGATATTATATAAATATTATGCATATATTGTAAGTAACTTGACAAATAAGATACTTCATTATAGGATTTAAACAATAAAAGGTTATTCTTAACTAAGGCATATTGTGTTAGAGGATTAAATGATCCATGTTTGGAATCAATCATTGGAATATTTAACAAGTTAATCCTTGTATTTTAAAGAAAGTTTGGAGTTAAATTATTAATTGGGTATAAATAAATCTCCTTTAGAACATAAGAACAAGTAAGTTTTAATCTAAAGATAAAATGATAAATATATGTATAAGCTAGGGCCATGAACCTAAGATAAAGGTTTAATTCTTTAATAATGAGATTAAAAACAAAACTTAGTATAAATACATTAGTCCATAGAACTATCAATTGGTATTGAGTCACTTGAACTCATTCAACACTCATATCAATAATAATTATAAATTTAATGCCAACCTTAAGCCAATGTAAGACCTTTAGGCATGTCATGTCATTTAATTATACCTTACCTTGTATTAATGTAGGATGTTCCTAAATAGAACATAAGCATGGTTTTTAAAACATACCATGAAGCTTGCACACTTTTTTTTATGATAATTCATGTCAAACCTCATGCCTTAATTTACTTATGATTTAAAAATGTATTCCAAGGATTTACATTAATTTTGGAAATAGTCATTTTCCTTTATCTTTATCTACTAATTGTCAATTTGGTATATCTTTATTAAGTAATCTTACTATGATGATTCTTCTGTTGAATCTATTCCCACTTTGCCACTATTTTCTACACTTTAATAAACTACCCATTGAGGTACTAGTTGTTATATAGCCTATATAGGTACCAAGGTAAGTGAGTAAGTTAGTAACAATTATAATAGTAAGGTCATAGTGAAATACATGGATAGGAGTGAGTGGGTATGACCAAAATGACCCACTTCTATCTATCTACATTGGGAAATGTAACAGATCTATAAATCAATCCTAGCTTGAAGAATATAAATCCTACTTACAATTTTTATTTGGGATACATTAGATAATTAGGTTCATGACCAATATGGATCCATTAGACCAAACTAATGGATATATTACCATAAATTTCACTAGGGGGGTTTAAAAGCTTCCAATCAAACAAAACTATACAATAACCCTAACTAGGTCATAAGTTCTCATATTCACTAAACTAATAACAAGTAAATCCAAATATAATATAGTGCTCACCAAATCTTATGCTACCAATGGGGGGTTAATAAACATAAAAGTAGACATGCATAAGATTTTATATATATATATATATATATATATATATATAATCTTATGCATGCCCATAATTCATGGAGAGAGAAATGTATTCAAAAGCCATTACTTATGCTACTTCTATCTACTAAAGAGAGGAGCAAAGTTAGAGATACTTACCTAGAAGACAAACATATCGAGACTCAATATATCTCTTAGCCAACAATGCTTTAAAAGAGGTTGTTGTGGTTCGTAAGTATCACTAAGAAAGTCCAAAACATCCAAGACTTATCCATAAGACTAGATTTTTCTCCAAGTAGAAACCCTAAGCTAAGACTCCATAAGTAAAATGATAGAAAAGAAAATTGTAAAGAAGCAAAAATGAATAATTAATTCTTATTGTCTCTTTAAGAATGGCTAAATGGATATATTTATATAGGTATATCTAACCCTAAAACCTTCCAAAAATTTTGGCCAACAAGGTTGACCCATTAACCTACTGTTTAAATTGATAAAAAAATTAACTAGATAAAGAACTATGTAGACCATGGCTAACTTAGTTCTTAATAAGCTTTGTAAATAATAATACAGGGTTGATGTGACTAGCATAGTTATGTAAACTACCAAAAAGGGGTCTAGGTTATGGAAATGGCTAATGAATATGAGAAATAAATAGAGGAGGGTAAAAATAGGAGGCAAAGCTTAAATGAATTTTTTTAGGAGTTAGTTGGATTGGTAATAAGTGGAAATAAGGGACAACAATCCTAAAAATCACAAATGGCCTGCCCACCCCTTTCTCAATGCACCCCTTAAGGCATGCACTTATAAATATTAAGACTCGATGGGTTATTACAAGATAGAAATCATCATTAATTGATAAAGTTTGAAAATATTATGTGTATATGTATGCTCCACTCAAATCTCACCCTGTGTTGCTCAGGTGTAGTAAGTGATGGTGATTTATAAATAACATAGTGACACACAACTCTACAGCTATAAAAAATATTATATTTTAAATAAAAAATGAAAGAGAAATAATTGAAAAAGTAAATTTATACATACCTTGACTTACCTTTATTGATGTATGGTTATCTGTTGTGTTTGTAGTTTTGATTGTCGAGGTCACAGAGGTTGCTTCCAATAAACCCAAGGATATGAAACTAAATATCAAAAACAAAAAACATGGGAAAGCCAAGATAACTTGTTCTATGTGTATATGATGTACTTGAAAATTTGGTAAGCTGGGGTGATAAGTGTTATGTTAGGCCAAATGACTAAGTCAAAACTTAGACTAAATTAGGTAACTAGAAATCTAAGGTTACTAAAGACAAAAGAACTCAAAAAAGTAAACCTTAAGTAGAAAATGCAAAATAAATATGTCAAACTAAGGATACATGTCAAAAGGATGGTAAACAACATCAATGTAAACACAATAACAATCATTACTTAAATAAAGATGGGCAACCAAAAATTATAAAATGACATTGATGAGTGAGAAGTAACAAGCTAACCTCACTCAGTAATGGAAAAAATACATGAAAGTAGAAACAAAATCAAGTGTCCATAAAAAGGGTAGTATAATAATGAAAAATGGTGAAATAAAAAAAATGTATGTCTACAAATTTAAATCCATGGTGTAAATAAAGTAATCCATAGTTTCTCAATCATATTGCATTATTTTAAAGATAGATAAAACTGAAACAAAGTAGTGCTAGTATGTTTTGTAAGATGTGAATAAGAAAGAAGTATACAAAGTAAAATAGATTTAAAATCTTAAATGCTTGTCAAGGGAGAAATGAAATGGGTGGACGGAATAATGAAGTAAAAATAAAGGTAGAAGAACTCTTTATCAAAGTCAAGACACTCAAATTAGATTTGTCAAATAAAGAGGAATTTCAACCTTAAGGACTATGAATAACTTCTCCTATCCACACAAGTCAAGAAAAGAGGAATTTAAACCTTAAGGACTATGTATATCATACCATGAAAGATATATTCATGAAAATTAAAATAGACCTACCTTCTGATACATGTTCCCCATTCTTTAACACCCCTTATAGAGTTTTTGATCTACTATGAAGATTGAATACTTACATGAGAAATTAGGTAGCACCATAGAGTTTGTTTAATTATCCTATTACAATCTACTATCATACCACACACTAATCTACCGTTACATTTTTTTTCAGATTATTTGTATTTTAACTTTTTTTATGACATTTTTCTATTCCTCTTCCATTTGGATTTGGAAAATGAAACATTATTGCTAAAGATGACTTTCATTTGAATACTTGGGACCTGGTTGCTAAGAGAGAGAACTCAGAGAGCATGGTATCTAAGAGTCTCATAAATTCAAGTGAAATAAAAGTGCTATCTTGAATTTGAATTCGTTTTATCTAATGTGGAGTGAAATGAAAGGAAATCAAGAAGAATGAAACATGAAAAAAATTGAATTACTTCAAACTATAAAAACTATGACAAGGAGAAAAAAAGGGATACAATGACATAAAAGTATGATGACTTATCATAAGAATGAGGTAAAAACATGGTAACTTTTATTTTTGTGAAAATTTCATCTATAAAAAGAAAAAAAAGCTAAATTTGAGAACAAAGATAAAAAAATCGTAACCATTGTAAAATATATTCTTGAAAAGGAATGAAAAAGATGGTGATTTTATGATGATTGCTAGGTCTTATCCATTGGGTTACACTACAAATCATAAAAGTGAAACCCAAGGGGGTGTATAAATCATGTGAAAAAATAAACTAGATAAGAAAAAGATGGTATTTTTTAGGAAGGCTAGGGCCTATCCATAGTCTTACACTACAACTCATAAAGAGAAACCCATGAGGTGCTAAGAAGTATGAAATTAAAGAGAAGTAAATAATGAATAATAATGGGTCCTATCCATGGTTTTGTAATTCAACTCATGCAAAAAGGGAAACCAAAAGACCAAAAGGAAGGTCTAAGGTTTGTAAAAGGAGAGATTTGATGTAGAGGGTGAGACCCATGTAAGTATCCTAGAAAAAGTGTTAGATAAATATCATATAGAAAGTATGAAAAATAAAGGAAGTATTTCATCAAAATAATTCTTAAGGAATCATGCATTGGTGGGTTCCTTAAAAAATATGGCCTTCACTAGTTTGAAGGCGATAGGTAGCTAGACCAAGAATATCTTTGACTAAAAAGGGGTCCACCATTTTTGGTTTTGTTGACCTTTTATTTCATGAGTGTATTATAATTTAAGGACAATACCACCAACATTAAATCTATAGATGTTAACTTGTTTGTTATTTTTTTTGACAATACGGGACTTATATTAGTGATTGTGCTATTAAGCAAAAAGATAATACTCATCTAGGAGATCAAGAGCATGAAAGTGAGATTCACATAGTTATTCATTAAGTATGATACCATGAAGAGATATATAGAGATAAAAAATCTCAAATTCTAGTGGGAATACTGATCCATAACCATAGACTAGAGAGAACAACATTGCCCTAATGGCAGTGCAGATGCTAGTGCAATAGGCCCAAAGGACAAGATAAAAATGAAGGTGCTAATCTATATAGGTTTCATGAGTTTTCTTTTGGATAATTTTTTTTTTGTGGCCTTAGCTTGGCCATTACATTATGTATGATAGGGTGTGGAGAATTTGTGATTGATTTTAAATTTAGCACAAAGTTGTTTGATATCTTTATTTTTGAAATAATCACCATTCTATAAAATGATATTATAAGGGACACCAAATTGGAAAATGATTTGAATAATGATTAATTTGGATATGGTGGTACCTATGAAATTAACAATGGGTATAGCCTCAATATATTTTCTAAAATATTTTGTAGTTGTGATTATAAAGACATACCCATCTTGAGATTGAGGTAATTTGCCTTTGAGATCTAATCCCCACATGGAGAATGGCCAGGGAGATTTTATAGTTTGAATCTTAGCTAGAGGTGAATGAATTAAATCATCATGAAGCTATCAAAGAGTACACTTTTTATAAAACTCAATGGCATATTCTTGAAGAGTGGGCCAAGAGTATCCCATACATAAAAAATTATGGGTTTTAGCATGTCTGCTATATTAGCCACCATAAATATCCCCACATGATTTTTCAAGAAAAGGAGGAACCTCATATTTCATAACATAGTGAAGTTACCTTTAGCATTTAGATAATATAGGGTGTTATATCAAAATACATAATTACAATCTTGTTTGTGAATGTGAGTATTTTTGTGAGAATTGAGATTAGGAGGATAAGTTTGGTGTTCCATAAATTGAATGGTGTCTTTGTACTATGGTATTTGTTCAATGGTAATAGCCTCGATGTGGAAGATAAGTGAATCTTGTCATTTTATACAAGACAAATATTTTATTATTTGGATAAGAAAAGTGGTATTGGTAATAACTTGGTATGGATGAAAAGGAGATGTTGAAGAAGCAAGGGAATCAGTAATAGAATTTTCATCTTGAGGGATAGGCTCAATGGTAAACGAAATAAAATATTTGGTGTGAGTAATTATAATTTGATGATAAAAAATGAGATTATTTCTTTTGAATTGGTATTCACCATTTAATTGGTAGTAAATGAGAGAGAAATCAATTAAATTATGTAGTTATTGGATATCTAAATCTAGGGTAGCTCTCATACTTAAGATTAAATATTTTTACTTTACCATGTTTTTTAGTGACATTGAATGTTAAGAAAAAATCTAATGGGATGATTTTTCTAAGAGGGATCATAATGATAAAACCTACCCCAGCTTTGTTAAGGCATTTAACACTATCAAAATGAAGGGTCGAATGGTCCAAGTATCGTCATTTAAATTAACACTAGTTTAAAGTTCTTTGATAACAAATTTTAGTTTAGTAATATCAGGGAGGATAATAGATTTATCTATATTACTTGCTTCAAGATCAACAGTGAAGTTATCAAAGTAATCTTTAATGGATATGGCTTAGTTAAGACCTTCAATATAGAGAATAGTATCATTAGGAAGACTATCTTGAAGGTGATTGGTAGTGGGCATAGGAGCTATGGTAATTTGATCAACAATGATTTGTCCTTTAATAGATTTTTGAGTAAAAATTCAAAAATCAAATTCCATGAGAAGGACCATCCACTTGGCAATTTGGTCTCTAATAAGAAAGCATTTGGATGAGAAGTGATGAAGGGGATTCGAATGGATGATAACATAAGTTTTTGGATAAAACATATAATGTTGAAGTTTTTCAGATGCAAAATATATGGCAAGCCAATCATGCTCAACTTTTGTGTAATGTTTTTCATAATCAATGAGGTCTGGACTGATAAATTAGATGACATTATGTTCCAGTATCATCTTGTTGGGAAAACATTTTCCCAACTAATATGGGTGTGGAAAAGGTATATATGATCAAAGGTCCATCATTTTAATGGGGATGAAGAGTAGGTGGGTGAAGCAATGATTATTTCATATTATTAAATGTTTTTGATAAGGATCTGTCCATTGTAAATTTGTACCTTTTTTAAGAAGAGAATTGATAAAATAGATATGATAAGTCATTTCAAGAATGAATCATTGAATTTCCCCATGTTTACCAAGGTAAGTGTGAATGTCTAAAATGGATCGAGGGATGGGCATGTTAATGATAGTTTTAATCTTGGAAAAGTCAACATCAATGCTACAAAAAGAAACTAAGAATCCTAATAATTTTCTAGATGTGACACTGAAAATACATTTGTATGGATCTAGTCTAACCTTGTATTTAAAGAGGTAGTTGAATATGATGGCAAGATCATAAAGATGAGTCTTGAAACATTTATATATATTAATGAGGTCATACACATAGGTTTATATAATTTTGTTAATAAGATCATGAAAGATATGAGTTATTTCCCGTTGATAGGAAGATCTGACATTTTTGAGGTCGAAGGGCATTTTAACATAATAATACATACCCCATTATATGGTGAAATTTGTCTTATGTTGGTCTTTAAGGTCAATGTGAATTTTATTGTAACCTGAAAAGCCACCCATAAGAGAAAACATTCCATAACTAGTCGTGAAATAGATAATGGCATCTATTGAAATTAAAGGGAAATTATCCTTGGGAAAAACAACATTAAGAGTATGGAAATAAATGCAAATGTGAATGACCATTGTGACCTTTTTCCAAATAGGGACTATGTTTTAAACCCATTCGTAATAGTCCACTAGTTTAATAAACTTATCATCAATAAGTTTGATAATTTCTTTATGGCATAAGGTGGAAATTTATGTTACTTTTGGTGCACAGGTTTGGCATCAAGATAAGTGATGATATTGTGTACCACAATGCTAGGGTCAATATCAGGCATGTCCTCATAGGACCAAAACAATATCTCACAATATTTATCAAAAAGTAAGCTAAAGTTATCATGTTAAGTATGTGTGAGTTCACGAGAAATTATGATTGGTCAAATGCATGATAGATTGCCATATTAAATGAAAGTGGTTTCTTTGATAAGAATAACATTAACATATTTAAAGTGATATGGTGCAATTGGTAAATAATAAATTAGATTAGCTTTAGGGTCAATTCTAGCGATGAAATTGTTGAAACAAGGGTTTTTTTTGAAATTCCTTAGATTGTGATTTTACCAAGGAAGTTGATGTTCTTAGGTGTGAAGTACTTCAAGAATAAATTCATTACTAGGAGAAGTGGGAATAAGACCATAATATTAAACATATACTTTGAGATAAATAATTTAATTACCATGGTGATCATATTTAGAATATATCTGATGCACATTTATGGCATTATAATCTAATGTAATCTTGAGAGTAGAAGGAATTTATTGATCGGACTGTGTATTATTAGTTTATTTAATGGGGGGTAATCAGATGTAATGATAGGATTTTTAGGTGGTAGGGAATATGCAAGAGTTTTTGGAGGTTAAGAAGGTAGGATTTGTTTGAACACCCAAGGAGTTTCAAGAAGTAGATAATTAATAGGAGGTATATGATCATCAAGAGATAATTATAGATTCATGTAAATGGTGTGAACATACTAGTTGAAATCATGTATTTGAGATAAAAAATTTAATAATGTTGAACATCCAAGTCTCAAGATTGGGCTTTAAAAGATGTAGTTATCATCATAGGTGGGAGAAATGGTACATGCTTGAGATTCTAGGTAAGTTTAAGAAGGTTAAATTCTAAGATCACTTAACTTGTGTGGAGACATGATCATAAGATATTTTAATAATTTGGTCACTCCATAATCATTGCATGTTAATGCATCTTTTGGATAAGAAGGTTCTTGAGGATTATATGGAGGAAGGACATCAATGATCTCAATAATGAGAGGAATAATATGATCAATAGGTAACAAATAGGGAGGAAGACAATTTGAGATGTAAGGAGGTAGATTATTAGTGTTGCCATTATGATAAGTCATTAGGTTCATCATCATGGGAATCAACAAGAGTGACCTATAAGTCTAGATTTATGTTGATGAATTTAGGTAAGGGAGAAATTTTGATTGTAGAAATGGTAGGAATGCAATATTGAAATTTTGGATTGGGAAGTTGAATACTCCAAGGGCTAGGATCTACCTCATGTTTATACCATTTTTTGTTATATAAAAATTTGATGCATTAGCTACCAAAAGAAGCAATGGCCCTCATTTTAATGAGTCCAAAGTTGACTAAGGAGTATGCTATAATATAGGGGTAAATCAAGGACCATAATTTTAGTTTGAATGGTCTTAGGTTTGATTTTTAGAGGGGAAAAAATAAAACCAAGTGGATTTTTATTATTTTAAGCAAAAACACAATAGGTGAGGTGGGTTTTCTTGAAATGATCCTTATTATATCCAAGTTATTGGATAAGCCACAAAGATGTCACATTAATACCAAAGCCTTTATTAACTAAAAATTTATGAATAAGGGTAGTATTAATGGATATTTTAATGAATAGGGGTGGATCATTAGTGCAAAAAAGTATCTCATCATTAATCATGTCCTCTTAAATAAATTCAATGGACAGATTAGAAGAAGTATAAATGGATTCAATGGTGTGCATGTTGGTAGATTGAGGCTCAATAGAGGGTGTTTCTTCATTTATATAAGATGGGTATTCAATTTCTTGTAATTATTGTATGAGGAACTTATAATGATAAGAAGTATGAACTAACTTTATAAGTGTAATATTTAAAGGCATGGAGTTAAGTTCTTCAAGGAAGTTCCAATGGGATTTGGAAGAATAACTAGTGAGAGGTTTATAAGGTAAGGTAGATTTTAAATGAATGAAATTTGTTGGGGGTTAAGAAGAAGTAGGTGGTTCCTCATGGGATTCCAAAGCTAAATGAGTGGTTGTAGTATCTTTGAGAAGTTGTTCTTCCAAAAATGGTTTCTTAGGTTTTGTGATGGGGTATTTGTGAGTTGTCTTGTGATGATAGTTGACCTTAGATGCATTAGCATATTGAGAATTATTGTAATATTAGTCATAGTTGGCATCAATAGAATAAACATACTTGGTATTTTATTGATTATTAGATGTGGGAAAATATTTTTGGCTATAATAAGAAGAAGCTTTGGGAGCTTGTAATTTTTGAGAAGTGGTGTTGTACTCTTGACGATGGAGTTGGATCATGGCTTTGTGATTGAAGGAATTAAAAAACATGTAAGAGAAAAAAAATTTAGTAAGCTCTCAACAAGTTTCATGGGAATGACCAATGTCAACATGGAGCAAAAAAAATTGATTATGGTCATACCATTTAAGAGGATTATTAGGATAAATAAAAGGTTTACAAGGTGGTAAGAATTGTTTCATTTGATGCACAATTAGTGGTATGTGAGAATATGGGGGAGTGTCAGTTTTGGCAAATCTAAGTTTCGTTCAAGGATTATTTCTAGTGATGGAATTTTTATAATTTTAAAAATATCCTTTAAAGAATTTGGTATTAGGTTCAAATTGATTCATGAGGAAGTCTTGACATTTGGCTTTGTCAAGTTATTTATTAAGTATTTGAGGAGAAAAAGTTTTAACCTTATATTAAAGAGAAAGAGCTAAAGTAGTTATAAAGAGTTTGAACAAATTATCATCAATCATATTATGAATAGCCTTATGGGCCAGATATTTCCATCATTTGATAAAATCATAAGCTAATTTGGTGAGAGATTGGTTAGAATTGACAAAATGGCTAAGACAATTTTAAAGAAGGTAATCATGTTGAAACTCTTTAACTACAAGATTGACTAAATATTCAAGTTAAAAAATGGAATGTTGGGGAATTTGGCTATACCGTTCTAATACATCACCATTGAAAGTTTTAACCAACATTTTAGTTGTGGAAAAAGTATTAGTTTGTATCCACTCTTTATAAAGATTACCAAAGGCTTTGAGAAAGGATGCAGGGCCTTTAGTTCCATCATACTTGATAGTTGGAGATATATTACCAATATCAATGATGATAATGAAAGGATGTAAAGGCTCATATTAGATATTTTGAAGTATTTATTATTCATAATAGATTGAGGAATAACATTTCTTGAGGAATATCTAAGAGGTGGAGGAATAAAATTTCTTGAGGCATCTCTAAGAGGTGGAGGAATAACATTTCATGAGGCATCTCTAAGAGGTGAAGGAGTAAATTTTGGATTGGCTTGAGGATTGACAACCAGAGGTTGATTAGCCATATTGATCAAATGACGTTGTAATTACATTTATTTAGAGGTGTTATAAGTTTTAGTTACATTCATTTGTTGTATGAATTATGAAAAAAGTTGATTCATATTAATTAATGGGTTGGTGTTTATAGGAAAACTCACCAGATTATTATTAGGGGGAAGGTTATTAGAAGGTGGATTACCAGTGAGATTATTGGATATACTTGTGTTGATTACTCCCATATTATATTGAAAATATTGAGGATGATAATTATCTTTATGGGTACAAAAAGGATCAGAACCACCTACTTCATCTTGAGGTGTGATTTGAACCATGTTATAATCCATAGATGAAAGAGGGGAAGATATTCTTCAAGAGTGAGGGCTACCCTGGGACATAAATAAAGGGATAAAATAATAAAACATATAGTGTATAAATGGATTTATTTATCTAATAAGATTCTAATAGGAGATTTCATGATATTTTGAGGAAATGAATAAAATGTTAAGGAATGATAAATTTAAAACTAAGTCATCTAAATAGGAAATTAGGGTCCACAATCAGATACTAGGTCAACTATGTATTGCTGAAAAGGATGCTAGGAAGATTATAGAGTCAACTATGTCAACTAAGTACTACTTAATAGAAGGCAAATGAAGATACAAGGTCAGCCATGACAACTTAGTACTATAGGTAGGGAAAATTATAGTCTAATAAGGATATAGAGTCAACTAGGTTGACTTAGTAATATAACTCAACTGAAATAATAGAGTACAATGTCAACTAGATCCATTTAGTACTACAAGTATGGAAAAACACAATCTAGAAGAGATTATGTCGAATAGAATGATAGTTTACTAAAAATGGTGAAAGTTATTACAATTTAATTTAAATCAAGAAATAGAAGCGAACACATAATCAATTGGATCAATGAGAATGATCCAATTATAGTACACACCAAAAAACCTTACACCAATGTTGGCCAATGAAAGTTTTTAAAATATAACACATAATGATCATATAGAAAGTAGTCAACTGAAAATAAAATGCTAACTAAGTGGTCATCTTGAGTGTTTTTAGATTATTGTAAAGTTTTATTTTAAGTGTGATAGGGAGGTTTGCTAAAAATAGGAAACTACAAATAAATATATGGATGGTTTCAAGTTGTTTAGTTTGAAACGGATCTATATTGGCAATGGTATTGGCTTGGTATTGGTGCCTACCCCCTCACTTCACAATCCAACAATGATAAGGGTATCAGGTGATTTTCCAATATATAAATTAACCACATGTTTATACTTGGAGATAAAACCAAGTCAGCATTCCCCTTACTGATGAAATCCAAGTAGGTAGGCATTAGGAAGACAAATGCTAAATGTATTTTGAATATTGAGTGATTTAGTAATGTGTGCAAAAAGAGAAAAATACTGTAACTAATTGGTGATTTGAAAAAACACCTAATTAAATTTTGTGAGTTACTCTAAACATGTAAATATTTAAAAAAATGAAAGTTTGAATTAATTACAAGAATATATTTGTTAATTCCCCAATTAATAATGGCATAGAGTCAATTTAGATAACACTCCATGAAAATAGTATAGAATAAAGTCAACTAGGTTGCTAATATTATGTAGAAGCCAAAGTCTTTGAGAACTAATTCAACCAAGTTGAATTAATATTTTAGATAGAAAATAGGATACAAAACTAAGTTGACCAAGTCAACTTATTTTGATATAATATTACAATTTTGAAGACTATAAAATTGCACAAAATAGAAGTATAATGATGTACTAAATTGATAAAGAGAGAAAGAGAGGAACCTTAGTGGGTTAGAAGATGATTAAGATTGATTTTTTTTTTTTTGTAGTGCCTTGAATGTTGCTTACAAGTTATGTCAACTAAGGTTAATTTTTTAACCTAGTTCATTGAAACCCTATTTATTGAAGCTTGATAAAATGATGAAGTTGACCTGCACAACTTCATTTGATGTTCTTGATGCTGACTAGAAGACTATGTTGACATGTTTGATTTAGTTTGTTATCTTGATGTTTAGTGAAAAACTAAGTCGACCTATTCGACTTAGTTTATTATTTATAACTAAAGAAGGATACTATGTCAACTTGTCAGATCTAGTAACCTATATCTATTGAAGACATACATAGAAAGAATAGAGCCATTTTAATATGATTGTGGGTTGAACATGCACATAAAAGTTATAACTATACGGGCATGGTCAACATAGTATCATAAATATATAAAAATAATATAATGATAGAAATTAAATCATGAAATAAAACCTACAAGGGTTAGATTCATGTTAGGTTTACCATAATGTATGCAATAGATAATGCAACAGAGCTATAAATCAATCCTAGTTTGGAGAAGATAGATCCTACTTACACTTTTGATTGGGGATACATTAGATAATTAGGTTCATGACTAATATGGATCCACTAGACCTAATGAAGGGATCTCTTGCTATAATAATATCACTAGGGAGGGATCCAAATCCTCCAATCAAGTAAAACTATGCAAAAACCCTAATTAGGTCCTATGCTTTCATATTCTCTAAACTAATAACAAGTAAATCAAAATATAATTTGGTGCTCACCAAATCTTGTGGCACAAAGTGGGGATTAATAAACATAAAATTAAACATTAATAAGATAATCCTAATTAAGCTATGTATGGTAAGACCCTAATTCATGGAGAGATCAATGTATGCAAAATCTGTTACTTATGATAGTTCTATCTACTAAATAAAGGAGCAAAGTTACAAATACTTAACTAGAAGATGAACTCATCATGACTCAATCTCTCCTTTAGCTAAAGGTGATTTGCAATATTTTTTTATGGTTTTTAAGGATCACTAAGAAAGACCAAAGCATCCAAGACTTCTCCACAAGACTAGATTCTTCTCCAAGTATAATAAACCCTATGCTAAGACTCCTAAAATAGAATGGTGGAAGAGAATAGTATAAATAAGAAAAAATGATTAATCAAATATTGTTGTCTCTCTAATAATGGTGAAATGGTTGTGTTTATATAGGTGGATCTAACCCTAAATGCTTCTGAAAGTTTTGGCCAATAAGGTGGACTCGATCAACCTGGTATTGAAATTGACAAAAAAAACTAACTAGATAATGAACTATGTTGGCCACGGCTGACTTAGTTCTTAGTAAGCTTTATAAATAACAATACATGTTCGATATGGATGACATAGTCATGTAAACTACCAAAAAGGGGTTTATGTTATGGAAAATGCTAATGAAGATGGAAAATGACTAAAGGAGGGTACAAAATAGGAAACAAAGATTAGAAGAATGTTTGTAGGTACAAAATAGGAAACAAAGATTAGAAGAATGTTTGTAGGAGATAGTTTGATTGGTAATAAGTGGAAATAAGGAACAATAATATTTCAAAGCATCAATGATATGCCCACCCCTTTCTTGGTACACCACTTAGGGTGTACACTCAAATATATTGAGACTCGATGGGTTCCTATAAGATATAAAGAATTTGTAATTGATAAATTTTGAAAATATTATATGTACAAACAATTCAATAACTAAGTGGTTAAATTTATTCCAATTGAAGTCATTGATGAGTTATGTACTTGGTCTAGTTCTTTTGCTGGCTATAACATATTTATGGATCTCATTAAATATTTTTGTGTTAAATTTTGGTTTAAACATTTTTCTACAGTTGTTGTTTAGGTATATATATATATATATATATATATATATATATATATATATATATATATATATATATATATATATATATATATATATATATTAAATCATGGTTATGGCATATAATTTCATCTAACTCAAACACTAGTGTCAATGTAACTATTTAGGTCTAAATCAAACATCTAAGGCCATAAAATGAAAATTTAAAAAATCTAATGATTGATCCAAAATCCTAATCTAGTCCACATCTAGTTTGTTTTAGCATAGATCTATATGTACACAATAGACTATTTAACTACTCTTGTTTACAATTCATTTCAATATCAATCAATAGTTTTACTTTCTATTTTTAGCATATCTCATAATTTAAATTTATAAAATTATTTATTTTTGTTTTTAAATTAATTGGCATACTATTGATCTACTTATCACCTTTGGGATTATTCATTTCTATATTATTAACCCTCCACTATCTTAAACCATATTTATTTAGTGTTAAATAAATATAGATCCAAATGAATGGGAATGAATGTATTTCATCTGAAAGAAAAATAAACAATGAAATACAAAAAATTGTGTACCATCTAATGCATCAAAAGAAACCCCACACAAATTATTTGCATCATGATATGGAAAAAATGGCTACAACAATAAGAATGACTTATGCACTGACTTATGCACTAACTAATATATTTATGTCACTTTGGAAACCTATTTATACAATAATATAGTATTTTATAATATCCCAAATGTATGACCAATATTCAAAATACATGCACCTAATGATGGAGGTGGTTCCACCAACAAACCAATTAGTGTAATGCACCACATGTGGATATTTTAACCATTATAACCACACCTAGATAAGACATGATGTGATGGAAGACATGAAATATAAGGATAAAGGAATATTAATTATAGTAAAATAGATGGCACCATCACCCCAAATAATGGATACCTTAAATATCACACAATGTATAACATCCCAACATGACCACAAAATCAAAAGTATCCACTAGTATAGAACACAACACCCCAAGGTAAATAAGATCAATACTATAATAATAACCAAGTTATTTGTAGAATGGGATGAAAATTCATGATTATAGGATAGTACTACTATGGATGATGAAATTAAAAAGAAGGATAGAGATAGAATCAAGGTTATAACTAATAAAGACTTCCTCCTATTTGTTATAATTGTGGTAAATTGGGTGACAAAGAAATAAATTATGTATAATAACTATTATTGGAGTGGATATTTTTTCATAAAAAATAAAAATGTGATTCATTCTCTATCCAAAAGTGACACAATAGTACTTTAATGGTAATATTAATACAAATGTTTTGACAAGATAAATGCTAAAAAGGGATCCAAACATGGAAATAAATATATTAAAGTATTTAAAACTAGAAATATATGAAATGAGGTGAGGAGTTGAGAATAATATTTTAATATTAAAGAAGAAGCCAACTTTTCAAATAAGATATTTTCTCCATCTTAGAAAATAATTGAATTTATAGATTCTTAAGAGACACAGAGAAAATACTAGGAATAGGAACCATGGTTAGTAATTGAATAAATGAAAAAGAGTGGAATTACTATAAATAAATGTAATTTGAAGTTGAACAATTATACAAAAGACTATAAGGAATATAGTGAAGAATACCATCCCAACACGCATGAGTTGGATAGACTAGTAGAAAAATTAAAAGAAATATCTAGGAGAATCAAGATAGATACAACACAATTCTAAATCACTTTAATGAAATTGATATTGATAATCTCAAACAAATGTTATCATTAGTGAAAAACAAGGACCGTTGAACAACTTAACACAACATTCTAAACATTATAATGAATATGAAATCAAACATAGAGTAAGAATTGTAAAGAATAGTAAATAATAACCTAAAAATTACGTGTTTAGGTGTGATTAGAAATGGAATAATATAACTATTTTTTTAGAAGTTAAAATTAATGGCCATGAGGTAAAAAATATATTACCATATCTATGGACAACTACTAACATCCTCCCAAGAAGTACCCATGAATTGCTAATGAAATCACAGTTACATATATCAACCTATGATCCCACCATGGCACTTAGGACCCCAAGATCACTAAGAAGAACACTTCACATGTTATGACACCATTAGGTTACATAAAATCATAATTTGTTGTTAAATTCTAAATAGATTACTTAAAATATAATCTATAGTTATTTTTAAAATCACCATTTGACTAATAAATCTATTTGAAATAATAAATAAAATATTGTATCAAACCACTAGTTAATAATATGATCCATTTAGTTTTCAAATAGCCTCAAACATAATACAAGATGAATATTTCTTATAAAATGAATCATGGAAAGATTCAATTACATCAAATCATTGATATAATCCACAATACATCTATAAATTAATATACAACCACTCTTGCTACAATATTCAAAATTATTTACAAGTCTCATATCCATAGTTATGTTGAGTAGCTATAAATAATAATGTACTTCATATTAGTACAAGGTAAAATATATAATATAACATGTACAACAGTAAAAACAATCCTCGTAAACATCTCAATTATACATAAAAATAACCATTAGTGTGATTCATAAATTATTGAATAGATGAATAGAAGGAGAGCATCGCCAGGGTGATTTTTATCTAACTATAGACTATCAGTCTCCCACACACCTACTTACTAGGAGTGGCCCTTCCCTTCATAGAGGGGAAGATAAAAATAATGTGTATATCAATAAATCAATTGGAACCCATGTGTGTACAATGAATAATACATGTAGCAGTCGTATAAACCATAAGAAAAATTCTTATATCTAATTTGACATCAACATACACATGTAAACTAGAAAATATAGTGGAAAGATAATGTCTTAGTTATAACATTACTTTAGCCAAAGTTTTCCTTTTAAAAATTAGATCTCATATGGATCTGAGTCAATTCCACTCACGTAAACTCTCTGCTAATGAATCACTATTTATCAGACGATATCAGAGGGTAGATATATGAACTGTAAGTCAACATCTTCATATCTACCCCTTATTATTATATGAAACATGCCTAGTGCATTTTCACATATAAATTCAAGGCATAGTAAATATAGATTGTAGTATGCATAAATATAAATAATTATGTCAGGTATAATTAGTAATTATTCAACAATATCATTGTTCTGATAACTAAAACTCAACAATGTCATGTATAGGTTATTTAATGAACTATATTCAAACGAGACATGCATATAGGTCTAGAAAATAAGAATCAAATATTTAAGACACTATATCAATTTTTAGTACACATCTCTCTTTGTTTTAAAACTCAAATCATAAAATATATAATAGTATCTTCTAAGTTAATATTATAAACTAAATGAGTCTTAAGATAGTTTATAAAACACAAATCATGTATCTTAATTTTATTCTATATTTTATTGACAACTTTATCATGTCTTAACTTATTCCATCATTTCCTAAATATAAGAAAATTCTCATATTTTAATCAATACATAAGTATGGCCTATATATGATTGATATGAAATATCTTCCATATTGATTATATTTATCAAATAACCATTACAAATAACACAAGATCTAATCATGTGTATTTAATATTCATATATTAGTTGTTCACTAATTTACTTTGTTTAAAATCATTAACTAATCGTGTAACCAATGGAAAATCATCCACTTCAAATAAATACAATCACTTATATAATTTATACTCAAAATTATGATTATAACCTATAGTTATATGAAATAATCCCAATGAAAATAAATATATATTCAAGTAGATATCATAGTGTTGTTTTAACCATGCATTTGCATACATAATTAAATAAATATACATATATATTCATTATTGTATACCAGTAAAATATGTTTCTAAGGAACAAATATTATCAATTATATATACTTAGATTTCATCCTCATAATTGGTAATATACATGTATATAAATCCACGTGTGTGTGTGTGTGTGTGTGTGTGTGTGTGTGTGTGTGTGTGTGTGTGTGTGTGTGTGTGTGTGTGTGTGTGTGTGTGTGTGTGTGTGTGTGTGTCTTTGTACATATATATACATATTCACTCAAATATATATTTGCCTTGAAGTTTGAATATCTCAACCTGTGATTATATAACTAAAAATATACAATTACAGGTCTTTGTTTCTAATATTTACATGTATAAAATTAAATCTACCATTCAATTATTTATTAAGTGTGTTAAAAACAAAATGATGTTCTTTTATCTCCATTCTCAAAGCCTTGATAATCTCCTAGTAAAACAAACTTAGAGTTGGTTATTATAAATTGCATATAAAACATGTGTCTTATGTTAGGTTTTATCAAGAAGGTATATCATTTATGTTCCAAATTGAAACATATTCAAAATCATTCTCTATGAAATAAAATTTTATTTTTTAGTAATGGAGCTTGCCAAACAATGCCAATTTACAAGGATAAAACAAGGCAGAAGGTTTTTCCTCTTAATGATTTTTAAGAAAGTCTTATATTAAACAATACTTATAGAGTTGTTAATATTTATGTTTTACGATCATCTATTTTTAAAATAGCCAATCTTATTATCAAAAATAAATCGAACTCATCTCTACAGACCTATGGATGGAACACAAGATCTATCCCCATGTCTATAGGCATGAAGCCCTAGATTATAATGAAGAAGTTTACCAATAAAAATTACTTTTCATTACACAAGGAATTTAGATCATATTTATAGGCATTTGGATGGAATCAAGTTTCATCCCTTGCACAACAGACATGAAACCTTGGTTCTTTTTGACAAAAAATATACCATTATCCATATTAAAATGATATAGATTATTTTAGCCCATATCAAAGAACCATACTTTCTTATTAAACTAAGTCTACAATCAATACCCAGAATTACAAATTCAAAGTTCAATTGACCTGGTTCTACACTATCTACCATATAAATGTGTCAAATGGTATACTTTTCCTTCTTAAAAAGATATGTTCCCCTTCCTGTTATGTCCTTATTATCCTCTTTTTCCTTCTTATTCTTTTTCTAAACTCCATCCATGTTTTGCATGGCCAATATCCTCTCCTACTAAACTACATGTTCTTCATTATGAATCGCCTTCACTTCCACCTGATTTTCATAATATGTATGTTAATTCATAGTCTTATACCCTAATTTATAGTATGACTTATGCATGCAACTTATTCATCATTGTGATAATGGAAAATTCAAACATAAAATAATTGAAACCTTGATTTCTTCCCTTTGAGTTCATGGAAATTTTCTAATTCAATTTTACCAAACAAAATGTAATGTTCTAAAGTCACATTGTTCTTTTAATTAAATAACATTGGGTGATTTTACCCTATTTTATCCATGCCCCCCCCCCCCCAATTTCCACCAAAAAGGGGAATAAAATAAACATTTAAACAAGATCAATAAACACTTAATACTCTCTTAAGAGTTAAAGCATGTAAATGGTTTACCTCTCATAATTCAACATAATCTAGTTCATATAAAGTTTTTCATGTAAACGTGGTATCTATTAAAAACATTACACAAATTATCATAATAAAAAGCATCAAGATATGTTAAAAAATCAAAATAAATACAAACTTGCCTTACTATCTATAAGGATAAATAACACAAATAACACTGAATAGTTTAGTAGAATATAGATTGCCATTCATTTCACCTAAGAAAATAAGAATGTGGTGTGTGTATATGGGTGTGGTTTAGTTTTCCATATCCCCATCTATGATATTTTTACTCTCATCTCCTATGATAACTCTCCCTCTACACCTCTTTTAAGGGTTAGATGGTCCTACAACCACCTCGATGAAATAAAATCTATTTATTCTAGGTATATAATAAAATCATCAAGTAATCTCTCTCTCTCTCTCTCTCTCTCTCTCTCTCTCTCTCTCTCTCTCTCTCTCTCTCTCTCTCTCTCTCTCTCTCTCTCTCTCTCTCTCTCTCTCTCTCTCTCTCTCTCTCTCTCCACACACACACACACACATACACACACACATACTAAAATATTATAATATTTAAATGAAATCACAATCAACCATGATCATTGAACATATTACATTCATAAACATATGAAAATATCCTCCAACACATCTGATAAGGAAAATAAATATATAGATATTATATGAAAATTAGAATTACAAATCATTAGTTATATATCCATTACTAATACTTAAATAGTTTTGTAGATTGGGATAGGTTGTGACATACTTAACCCATAAAATAGATCATCATCCTAATTAAGTTTTTTAAAAACAATAGTTCAAAAAAAATTAATAATGTTTAATATAAAATAATTCCTCATAATATTCCATTTTAGTACTATTTTTAGATTATTTTTTCCATTGAACCTTTGACTATTCTACTTACCTATTATGCAAGCTAAGCTTACAAATATCAATTATTCTAATTTATTCTATTGTGATCACCCCTATATCTATAACATTTAATTAGCTTAAATCTAAAACATGTAAAAGATCATCTATATATATATATATATATATATATATATATATATATATATATATATATATATATATATATATATATATATATATATATATATATATATATATATATATATATATATCCTAAGATAAGTTACATGAAAAACATTATGCATTTTAGCTAAAGTTGGTGGCAAAACAAGTATATATTCTACAAGAATTATCACACTTAGAACCTTGAAGGGTCCCACATATCTTGGTGATAATTTGACTCATTTCCAAAACTTAATAACACTCTTTTGGGGTTTAACTCACTGAAATGTTTTTTCTCCAACTAAAAATTACCTTGTTCTTTTTAGATGCATAACTTTCATAAATATCATTGGCTTTAGCCAATATTTGCCTTATTAACTTTAATTTTTCTTCCATTTTCACTAGAATATCAAGTACAAATACCACAATATATTATAATTTATCTTATATGATTAGTTTTATATACATCCTACCATAAAACACTTCAAAAGGAACCATTTTCAATGTTGATTGGAATGAGTTGTTATAATCAAACTCAACCAATCATAATTATTACTCCCAATTGTATTAATGGTCCATGTAATACATCCTCAAAATATCCTCCAAAATTTGATTCACTTTCTCTATTTTCCCATTCATTTTTATATGGTAAGTTATACTCAAGTTTATCTATGTACCCAGTGCTAAATTAAGAGTTTAAAAAAATTTTGAGTTCATCTTAGGGTCCCTATCTTAAATGATATTTTATAAAAATCCATTCAATATATATAATTATTTTACAAAGCTTTTGGTGAGCATTGGTGTAACATCTATTAGATAACCTATAATGAAGTGATTGTAAGTTTATCCATAACTACCAATATCATGTCATGATAGTTTATAGACATAGGTAATCCTTGGATTAAGTCCATGCTAATAAATTTTCACATCTATTATGGTATGGAATGTGGGTACACCAACCTAGAAGGATGCACATGTTCATCCTTAACTCACTAAAATTCTAAGCATCTAGATACAAATTTTATCACATCCTTTTTTATTTTGTTCTATAAATGTAATGGTCTTAATTATGAAAATAGCTTAGTCACTCTAGATGTCTTGAATATGGAGCATTGTGAAATTAAATTATCATAATATTCCTACAATTTTCCCTGTTAGGTACATATATTCTACCATTATATCTTAAAAATAAATCATTCTCAAATTAAAATCCATGGTATCTAGGATCCTAAGAATTATCAATTAATGTTTTCTTTACATTTTCATAGAATTCATCTCCAAATGAAAATTTTATTACCTAATCTCAAAAATTACTCCTTATAATGGCTAATGATGTAATATACCTTCTACAACTAAGGGCATATGTAACTCTATTTTATTTTCCCTTAATTTAGTTAATGTTAAAATCATAGTCTAATAAAAATTATAAACATCACCTTTGATGAGAATTAAGGTTAGATTAGGTAAATATATACTTTGTTCTCATATTATTAGCTTTTAATATCAAAAGGCTTTGCCAACAAATAATGCCTTAAAAATTATAAAGAATGAGCTATGGTATCTAATTATAGATCATGTGAAGCATAATTTACCTCATAAGGATTAAACTTCCTTGATTTGTACGCTAAAATTGAACCATAATAAATAATAAGTCCTCCTAAACCATCTCTTAAAGCATCTATCTAACTAAAAAATAGACATTTGGATCTAGAATCTATAACATTGGTGTTGAAGTAAGCACCATTTTGTCTTCTTCATAATTATCAGACCAAAAAAAATGTTATTATTTTCATTAAAGAGAGGTGATGAGATTATCTATCTTAGATAATTTTGGCACAAACTTACTATAATACCCTGTTAATTCCATGAAACTATGCACCCCATATACATTTTAGGGTTTTGGCCACTCTATAATGTCTCTAATCCTAGTTGGATTTACAAAAATTCATTCCTCAAAGATAATATGTCCCAAGTATTATACTCTTATTTTGAAGAAGACAAACTTCAACAATTTTCCATATAGATTATGCTTCCACAACCACTGCATGACCAAACACAAATGATTAACATTCTCTTCTTCACTTTTATAATAAATGAGAATATCATTGAGGAAGACTAACACAAATTAATCAAGGAAATATATGGACACATTATTCATGAGGTTCATGAGTGTGAAAGGTGCATTTGTTAGTCTAAAAAGAAGCACCATAAACTTGTAATGACCATATTGAGTCTTTAAAGCTATTTTTGGAATACATTCCTCTCTAATTTTCAATTGATGGTAGTTGTAATGAATATCAATCTTTGAAAAGACTGTTACACCATGCATTTGATCAAAACTATCATCAATAGAGGATAAAGGATACATATTCTTAATTATTTCCTTATTTAACATTTGGTAATCAATTCAAAGATGAAGGGTTCTATCTTTATTTTTGATAAATACTATAAGTGCACCCCATGGTGAAACACTTATCCAATCAACCATTTGGCCAACATCTCCTATAATTGACCTTTTAACTCAATTAACTTAGTCATTATCATTATATAGGGGGCCTTAAATTATGGTTTTGATCTTGAAATGATACCAAATGTGAAGTTAAACTCCTTATTGGGAGGTATACCTAGTAATTCATTTTGAAACATTCTAAAATTCTTTCAAAATGGGATAACTTTCTATCTAAGGTTTCTTAACTTCACCAATTTCATCCATATTGACTTGGATCACTTGACATCCCTTTTTTTGAGACTTTTTTTAACTAAATGGCTAAAATTTTCTTTAATTTCAACTATCTTTGATCTCCTTAAATTTGGGTTTCATTTCCTGAATAATTTAAAATATCAATTTTATTAACAAAATAATCAACTTTGGCTTTGTGTTTAGAGAGCCAATTCACTCATAAGATCACATGATATGATCCTATTGGTGGTGCATAAAGATAAATAATTATATTAAATACTAGTAATTTTATCTCAGCCTCAACAAGACATATGTCAACCTTAACTTTAGATTCATTCCCATACTAAATTGACCAAGCCTTTTCCATAAAACCAACTTTCATAGATAATTTACTTAACATTCTATGATAGATAAAAAATTTAGTGGCTCTTATATCTATCAAAATAAAAATAAGTTTCCCAAATAAAGTACTTGATACTTCATGAGAGAGGATTTAAATTCTACTTGATTGTTGTCAATTTATACATTAATACACTATGAAAAGGTTCCTTACTATGATGTAGACGTAGACAAATTATTATTCATGCCATTTGTCTTCTATTGAGGATAATCTATAGTACAATGGTCTCCTCCACATGTAAATCATATTCCAATTGTACCTTTCCTCTTAGCTTGATTAAATCCATTGAATCCTTATTTGAAAGTAAGTATAGGTTTCAAGTCACCTTGTGCATTATTTAATCTTGCATTGTGTCTAATAAATTGGTACTTGGATTTCTCATTCCATTTCCAATTATTTTATCTTGAAGGTTGTCTTAGAGCTTCAAAATTTATTTTTGAATTTTTATCTAACCTAAGCAAGTGATTTCAACTTGTGTTCTTACTTAAATTCCTTTCAAAGACCTAATCCATGTTGGATATTCCACGCACATCCACTTCACATCCTATTTTTATTTTCAAGTCCATGATGAACTATTTGATCTAAATATGTTCATTTTTTTATAATACAAAACATACTTCAATATTTTTTTGAATTGCTCTTAGTTTTCATTTATTGAAAAAAATAATTTATTTAGATTTAAATAATATTTTAATTTATAATCAAAGTATGTCTAGGTTATCCATCATGCACTAAAAATAATCATAAACTACTCTCAATTAGTGGCAGTGAAATCAAGGCTCATCTCAAGCTTCTTATTATCCCACCAAATTGTTGCTTCACCAGCCAGTTGGTAATCTCCAAAAAAAACCTTAGTCACCTCATAATAATTTTTAATCTTGAAATATTTTTCCATTTTAGTGATCTAATTTTTAAACCCATTACCCAATATCATACCATCAAAATTAGGTGGGTTCACTTTCTTCATATCTCACACAAGTTTTTTAGCTACTTGAGTTGTTGCTAAATGTTGACCTTCATCATGACCCTAGTATTGAGGCTCTTCCTAATCATCTATTTGTTCCTCTATAACCTCTTATTTATTTTCCTCCTCTGGTCCATGAACTTATTGCTCTAGAGTTGTTATCTATCTCTAGTCTCATTCATGATAATGAGTATTTGATTGAGTTTTGTAGATTCTTTGGTTGTTAGTTGATTAGGATCAACTTGAGGTTTTGAATATAAATTCCCCTCTCCATGTGATTTACCTTATGCCATTATCCTAACTTAAATTAGGAAAATTAAATTTATGCTAGTGGACTCATACCACAATGTTGTGACCCCACTAGGTTACATAAATTCACAATTTTTTTGAAGTATATATAGATTACATATAAAATCATCCATAATTATATGTAAAATAATTATTTGATTAATAAATGTATCAAAATCAATAAATACTTAAATGCATCAATCCACCAGTTAATAATTTGATCCATTTAGTTTTAAATTAGTCTTTAATAGAATACAAGATGAATATTTATCATAAAGTGAATAGTGGAAAGAGTTAGGTACATCAAATAACTAATATAGTCTAAGATACATATATAAATTGGCATATAAACAATGGTGTTATAATATTAATTTTTTTTTTCAAGTCTCATAGCCATTATTGTGTCGAATACTTATCAATAAAAATGCACTTCATATTAAATTTTAGTATAAGGTAAATATATATGATAACATGGACAAAATTATAAATAAACCTCATAAACAACTCAATGGTCCATTAAAATTTCCATGAGTGTATAAATGGTTTAATATCTAAAGAGAGGGAGAGAATCATTGGGATGATTTTACTCCAACCACAAACTATCATTTTGGTGCACACATTTCCACCAGGAGTGACCCTTCCCTTCATGGAGGGGTAGATAAAAATAGTGTAGATATCAAGAAATAAAATATAAAATGTGTGTGTATAATCACTAATACATGCAATAGTCACATAGACCATGGAAAATAATCATCTATCTAATATGAAATTAACATGCACACATAAACTAGAAAGTACAATGGAAATATAATGTCTCAATTATAACATTAATTTGGCCAAAGTTTTCATTATAAAAATCATATCTTATATGGATTTGATTCAATTGCACTCACACAAACTATATGTTAATTAATCACAATATATCAAATGATATTAAGGGGTAGATATATAAGTTTCAAGTCAACACCCTCATATATCTATCACCTTTTATCATATGAAACATGCCTAGTAAATCTTCAATATTATTTCAAGGTAAAATGAATATATATTGTAGTATGCATTAATACAAATAATTATGTAAGGTATAAGCAATCATTATTCAATAATCTAGTTATTTATAATAACTCAAACTCAAAAATGTCATTTATAGGTTCTTTATTGAACTATATTCTAACCAAAAATCCATATAATTTCTAAAAAATAAGAATCTAAGATTTAAGACACGATATCAATTTTTAAAACATAGTTCTCTTTGTTTTAAAAATCAAATCATATAAGATATGATAATATCCACCAAGTTAAAAATATAAACCAAATGAGTCTTAATATAGCTCATAAAACACAGATCATGTATCTTATGTTTACTTTATACTTCATTGATAACTTTATCCTTTCTAAACTTATTCCATCATTTCCTATATACAAGAGAATTCTAACATTTTAACTAATACATAAGTACATCATATATATTTTTTATATGTGATATTTACCATATTGATTATATTTATCAAATAACCATTATAAATAATACACAACCTAGGAATATGTATTTAATATACATATATTAGCTCTTCACCAATTTACTTTGTTTAAAACCCTTTTAACTAATCATATAACCAATGGAAAATAATTGACTTCAAATAAATGAAATAAATTATATAATTTATAATCATAATTCTCATTATAACATACAACTTTACAAAACCATCCTAATGGAAATAAATATATGTATAGATAGATATCATAGTGTCATTCTAACCATGCGTTTCGATACACAATTAAATTTATTCATATGTATATGTATATATAAATAGATATAAATTTATATTCATTTATGTATACCAATAAAATAATTTTCAAATGATAAAATATTATCAATTATATATTCTTATATTTCATCCTTATAATTGGTAATATATAGGTCTAGTAAATCCACATGTGTGTTTGTGTGTCTACACACACACACAAATACATATATATGTATATTTTTACATATATATACCTACTCACTCAAATTTATTATACCTTGCATCTTAAATATCTAACCCGAGTCCCTATAGCTAAAAATATATAGTTATAAGTTTTTATTTATGATATATGAATTTTTAAAAGTAAATATGCCATTCAATGATTCCATTAAGAATGTTCCAAACAAAACAATGTTCTTTTATCTCCCTGATAGAATCCTAGATAGTCTCCTAATAAAACAAAATTAGAAATGGTTACTATAACTTGAATATAACATTCTCATCCTATGTGAGGTTTTATGAAGAGGGTATACAATTTGAGTTCCAGATTGAAATGTATGCAAAATCAATATCTATGTAATCTAATTTTGTTTGTTGGTAGTGGATCTCACCCAAAATTTCTAATTTACAAGGACAAAACAAGGCACAAGGTTTTTCCCCCTTAATGATTTTTAAGAAAGTTTTATACTAAACAATACTTAAAAAACTATTATCTACTTATGTTTCAGGCTTGTCTTATTAAAAATACCTAATATTCTTATCAAAAAGGACTCAATGTCATATCTATAGGCCCATGGATGGAATTTAATTCAATACCTAGGTCTATAGACCTAAATCCATAGATTATAATGAATAAATTTACCAATAAAATTTATTTTTCATTATACAAGAGCTCTGCATCATATTTATAGGCTTTTGGATGGAACTAAGTTCTATCCCCGTGTCTCTTGAAATGAAATCTTAGTTTTATTTAATATAAATATACCATGACTAAAATTCAATTGAATTATATTATTGTAAGCCATATCAAAGAACCATATTTTCTCATTTAACTAAGTTTGTAATCAATACCCAAAATTACAAACTCAAAGTTTAACCGACTTAGTTCTATAATGGCTACCATATAAATGTGTGAGATGGTAGCTTCTTCCTTCTTGTCAAGCTTTGTTTCCCTTCCTATCATGCCCTCATTCTATTATTTCTCCTTCTTATTATTTTTCCAAACTCTATCCATTTATTAAATGTCTTGTCACCTCTCCTACTAAACTAGAAGTGCTTCATTATGAACTCACCTTCACTTCTGCTTGATCTACATATTAAGCATAACAATTTTTAGTCTCATATCCTAATTTATAGCATGTATTCCACATGAAACTTATCCATCATTGAGAAAATGTACAAGTCAAACATAACATAACTAAAACCCTAATTTATTCCCTTCAAATTCATGGTAATTTGCTAATAAACATTTACCAAACAAAATTCAAAGTTTTAAAGCCATAAAATTCTTTAAATTAAATTGATTTGGGTGATTTTACTCTATTTTACCCTCCCCTCCCCAAAATTATCACTAAAAAGGGGCATAAAGTAAACATTTAAATAATATCAATAAACATCCAACATTCTCCTAAGACTTAAAACATGTAAATGGTTTACCTTTCATAATTCAACATAATCTAACTCTTATCAAATTTGTAATGGAAAAATGATAGCAAATATAAAATATGCATACATTATGCTAATCAAAATTATCAAGACAAGTAATGAACTAAAACCAAATGTAAACCAAGAGTGTGGTGTGTGTGTGTATATGGTTTTGGTTCAATTCTCTTTATCATTATTACTGATATATGCACTCTCTTCCCCTATGATATTGTCCCTATGTACCACTTATGAGGGTTGCATAGTCCTAAAACCACCTTGATAAAACATAAAGTAGTTATTCTAAGCTTATAGTAAAAAAAATAAATTAATCAAAATATATAATTATCAATGAAATTTTGTAATAAAATTAAATCTACAAATGAAATCATTGTCAAACATTACCATAAAACATAGTATATTCATAAACATATACAAATGTCCTCCAAGATAAAGGATCGTAAAAATAAATAATATTAATACCAATCATACATCATAAATATTTAGATATTAAATTAAAATCATAACTAAAAATCATTATTTATATATCCCTTACTAATACTCAAATAGCTTTCTTAGAGTGGGAAAGGATGTGACATCACAATTTAAAATTCAATTTCATGGGCATAACAAAGAAGGTAAATTTCAAGGTCATCAACATGTACGATACTCAATACCGTATGATACTAAAATTAGAGTAGTTTATACATTAAAATGCTAATATATATTCAAATGAATAATAAATGGCATTTGAAATGAATTTATTCGTATTCTAGTTTCTTGTAAAGATTGACATGGTAAGTGTAGGTTTGGAGAAATAATGGCCCAATAAATGGGATAGTTTTTTTTAAATAAATTATCATGCTTAGATACTATTAATAAAATATTATATATCGATAGAGATAATGAACCAAATTAAAAGGATATGTGGCTATAAATAGTGAGGAGTCATATATGGAGTTATAATAAGACATCGAAGACTAGATATATGGGGAACCAAAAATAAGCCTATGTAAACTATAAAAAAAGGAAAATATTATCATAAAACACCTATATATTACCAAATTAAAATATTTTTACCTATGGAAATAAGGAGTATGTCATATTGGAAGAAGGTTATCACATGTTAAACTACCCACTTTTTGCAACATGGGGAATGTTGAATAATACTTATAAAAAATGGTAAGAGTAATCTCATAAAAAAAAAGATGGAAATGATATAAAATACCTTAACTGTCACTACCACAAGGTGGTGGAATACCCATAAGAAGGATATCCTGAACTAGGAAATATTTAGAATTTTATTGAGAAAAGGTTCATGAAATAATAAGGATCATTTAGGAAAATCATAAAAAATTTAGACAAAATACCCCTAAAAACCATATTTGAAACTAAAAAAAACATTAGACAACAAAAGATGATATGGATAAAATAATTTGGGCATAATTATTTTATTATATCCTTGAAGCATACCCTATATCTTGGTATATGAACTAGAATTACATATAGGTACAAATGTTTTGAATGAATTAAAAACCATTTTTTATAATGTTAAAATTTTGGGACCCAAACATTAGATTATGTCAAGTAATACTAAAACTAAAATCCTTTTTATTCATGTTAGGTGACACTAAATATATGTATTTTCATAAAATAAAAAATATCTAAGAAGGGTACATAGATGATTCATAATCAATTTGATATATTAGAATAATGTTGGATAGTACAACCTAATCTTATTATAATACCCAGTTCCTAACAGGGGGTGGGGGGGAGGGCAACACCCCTCATTAGGGTCACCATGGGGATCTAGGTGGGACAATGACCATATTTGGAGCCCCCTAGTAGGGGTTTAGGGGCAGCACCTCTGAAGCAATTTTTTTTTAATAAAAATTCATTCTAAAATATTATAATTTTATAATAAATCTAGACTATTCACTATTGGGTCATAGATCTAATGGTATAAATTATGTTTGTACATTTCTACCCTAATATGTAACACTCCTTTGATATGAGAGAATTATAATCATAGTGGCATATGGTGTGTGAGTGAAGAGGATGTTATATTGAGGGGATTCATTTCATGCTACACACCATAAGAAATATTGTCAATAATATGTTCAAAGTGATTTTGGATAGGTTTATTTGGGTGATGGTGAAACCTGTAAAATTATAAGAAAGGGTAAGATACAGATAAAATTATAAAATGTAAATAAATGGTTTCTAAAAGAGGTGAGTCATGTTATTGAGTTGAAAATAAATCTAATTTCAATAGGGTAGTTTGAAAGTGAGGGATACACAGTGACATTCACAAAAAATTTGTGAAATGTCACTAAAGGATCATTGGTAATAGCAAAAGGAGAAAATGTAGGTACACTATATTTATCTAATGGTAATGTTGACTCTTATATTTCTTTAACTTATATAGAAGTAGATACAAAATTATGGCACCATAGACTTGGGCACATGAGTGAGAAGGGGATATTAGTTCTCCACTCAAAGAATTTGTTGTTAGATTTGAAGAAGGTGGATTTTAATTTTTATGAGCACTGTGGGTATGGAAAACAAAAGAGAGTCATATTTATCAGAGTTGAGAAGATAAATAAGGATGAAAAGTTATAGCTTGTGCATATAAATATATGGAGACAAACTTAAGTATCATCCCTTGGTATCTCTTATTATTATGTTACTTTTATTGATAATGTAACTAGAAAAACTTGGGATTATTTCATATGGAAAAAATCAGACGTTTTGATACTTTTAAGAAATAAAAAACTTTGGTTGAGAATCAGATAGGAAATAAGTTTAAGTGTGTTAGATCAAAAAATAAATGTGAATACTATAGCAAGAAATTTAATAGTAATTATTCATCCCATGATATTCAGAGAGAGAAGATGGTTACAAGAACACCATAACAAAATGGTGTGTCAAAAAGGATGAACAAGATAATTATGGAGTGTGTAAGGAGCATGAGATTACATGCAAGATTGCCCTTACAATTTTAGGTCGATGTTGTGTATATTTTTTATTTATTTAATAAACAAAGGGCCTTTAATTCCTTTGAATGGTTGCATTCTAGATGAATCATAGATAGGTAAAAAGGTAGATTATTCCTTTTTAAAGAATTTTAGTTGTGAAGCATTTGTCTATATTGATAAAGTAAATAGAAGCAAGCTAGAAGCAAAATAAAAAAAATCTACTTTTATTAGATATGGATTTAATGATTTTGGTTACCATTTATGGGATTTTAAAATTTTCAAAATCATTAGAAGTAGAGATGCAATCATTAAAGACAAGGCCATGTATAAAGATCAGTTGCAGGGAAAGAAACAAGAAAATCCAAATAATGAATACGCAGTAGTTGATGAAATGATTGAAAATTAAATTCAAAAAGTCCCAAAAAATCATAATGTGTAAAAAATACAAAAAAAAGTACCTCAAAATCATGGAAGTATAGTTAAAAGATCTACCATAGTAACTAGACTCCCTAAATGATACTCTTCTTCACTTTATTATTTATTATTGACTGATGGCGGTGATCTAGAAAACTATGAAGAATCAATGTAGGTAGAAATCAAAAAGAATTAGGAGCAAGGAATGAAAGAGGAGATGGATCCCTTGGTACATAACTAAACTTTGTATTTTGTTTAGTTGCTTGTAGGTAAAAGAGCATTTCATAATAAATGGGTTTATAAGTTGAAGGAAAAAGATGGAGGAAAAAAGAGGTACAAGGCCAAACTTGTTTTAAAGGTGTTTGCACAAAAGAAAGGTATATATTTTGATGAAATATTTTCTTTAGTATTTAAAATGACTTTTATAATATTTATTTTAAGTTTGGTAGTAATAGAAGATTTACAGCTTGAATAGTTAAATGTGAAGATGGCTCTCCTTCATGGTGACTTGGAGGACGAAATATATATGGAGTGACCATAGGGATACGAATTCAAGGTAAGGAGAAAATGGTGTGTAGGTTAAAGAAGAGTTTTAATGGCCTAAATCAGGATCCAAGATAGTGGTATTTGAATTTTGACATGTTTATGACCAAACAAGGTTATAATAGATGTCATTATGATTAATGTGTTTAATTTAAAAGATTAGATAATGGTAGTTATATTATCATGTTATTGTATGTAGATGACATGCTTGTTTTAGGGTCTAACATGGATGATATCAAAATAAAATTAGTAGATTCATTTGTAATGATGGATTTGGATGCTGCAAAGTAAATCCTAGGTATGAGAATAATAAGAGACAAGAAAAAAATAAAATTGACATTATCTACAGAAGAATACATCAAGAAGGTATTAGTAAGTTCCAATATGTAAGATGCAAAATTAGTGAGTATGCTAACAAGTGTCATTCAACAACTCATTTAATAAATGTTCAATTGATGTCTTATCAACTAGGGCTGGTGTTTAAAGTTATCTATAATAAGGTGTGGGATGGTAAATCTATAAGTCTACTTGTGGGGGTGTTTGATGGTCCTATTCTAACTTTTACTAATGAAAGAAATGTGTCTTAAACTACTTGATTCAATATTTTTTTGAAAAGGAAAAGATGTAACTATTTAATCAAATGAATCCACTCTTTTTCTTGAAAGTAAAATCACACTCCTATTTATTCTTGCATGGAAATGGAAATGTTTAACTTTAAAAGGAAATTTGCTTCACATATTTGCTATAAAAGAAAACACACTTTTCTTAGAAAGGAAATGACTTTGGAATAAGGAAATGCCTTTTAAACTGTGAATTTATTTTGATGTTTTATGAATGAATGTAAACATTAGAAAGATTCTAATTAGTTATAACAAAGAGTTAATATAACATAACATAAATACCATACACAATTCCTGGTTCCAAAGAGAGTGGGCCCTTGCTCCTCTCAGACTCGGGAACAAAGATTAATCAATTATAGAAATTGAAGTAATAATTTATAAAACTAAAATGATTACAATCTTTCTAAAACCTGTAATATGCTTGTATGTATATTTCATCTATTTCCTTTTTAATAACAAAAAGTCTTACATTTTATACTAAAATAATCAACTCAAAATAGGATTCAAAGAGATAGGATTCCTTGGTTGATCCACTCATCCAAAAATAGGAGATTAGATTTCCAAGAGATATAATTATTCTGATGAAATAGATATACTATTCTATAATAGTCCTAAGATCCAAATATATACAACTTTATTGAAAGCAAATCTTATAAAATAGTAGGTGTGTATTTTTCTCATTCAACTCCAGTTGGAATGATTCTCTCTCATCTTATCTAGCCACCAGCTTCCCCATTTATAGCTTTATCTTTATAGAATCCATGGAATTGACCCTGTAGAGTCGGTAAGAATGAGCCTATGGAGTCCATAGAAACAAGCCTGTGAAGTCCATAGAAATAAGCCTGCGAATTCCATAGAAAAAAGCCTATGGATTCCATAGAAACAAACTTGGAGAGCTCATAGATTCATTTTGTGTGAGTTCATAGTTCTACTGGATGGAGATCAAAATTGAACTTTCACTATACATCATCTGTGTCTTCTTCTAGAGTATTCTTCATAATAAAAATCACTAAAACGTGTTATGTATTAGACATTAATGACAAAGTAAAGGTTTAGTCTTTGGTTCAATATAAACAAGACAAATATCTACTTTGCATTTAATAGCTATCTAATAATCTATTATTTTAATAAGATAATATCCTTAGAGAGATGAATTGATGGAAATAACATGTCAATAATGAGCCATATTCTAAGCTCATCATCTCCCCCAAGCTTTACCTTTTGTAAGTCCCATTGCAAACATTCATTTGTGTTCATAGCTTTTGCATCTAATTTTAAAACTCTAAATCAAATCATAGTCATCAAATTCGTCTGGTATATGCTTGTCTAAATTGCTTGTAAACCCCTAATGTTATTGAATCATTTTTTTCCATGTATTGAATTGCTCCTCTGATTATGGAGCCCAACTCTACCATCCTGAAATAGGTATGATCAACAAAGGGGGTCTATATCTCATGCCAATCCATTTATTTTCTCCTCAAGAGTTTACTACATCTATTAAGATTTCCAAAATTGAGGTAGCTCTCCTCATATTCCATCTCAAGTTATTTGGAGACATAACCTATCATCTTCTAAGAGGCACTAAAAGTTGGTCCCACCTTTTCACACTTGTAGTCACCACTAATTCAAAACTCTATCTTTAAAATAAGTCAAAAAAAACATCACAATTATATAGAGCTTGTAAATAATGAGTTTTAACTTCATTGCTTAAGCAAGCACAATTAAAATTCTTTTTGAATAATCTAGGGATAGGAAAGGTTGGTCTGATACACAATCCTGTACTCTTAGCATGATTTGTATACTCCTCAAATCTAATTTTCCATGCTAGTTTATTTTTGAATGTTGAATGAAATGCCCTTTATTAAAATTCTCCTACATGAAATTTTATCAATAAATTATTATTCTCATGGTCTCCTATGATCAAATCATGCAAATAAAACTCACAAATCAAATCCTACTAATCAGGTTTAGCACTATAGAAAATTTCTAGAAATGTTGTTGGCTGTAAAATCTTGTAAGGAAGATGACAAGAGATCCTCAAAAGCTGACATCTATAAAATTGTTCAACTAAAAAAATATATATGCAGGAGAAGGATTCCTACATGGAAAAAGAGATTTGCCTAATTTGCATGCATCCTACATATTTTCTTCTAAATCTTGGACCTTAGCTTATAATTCTTTCTTTTCATTTTCCAATATTTTATTTGAAGTAGTTGGAACTTTATTTTTATATTTGAATATGGAATATTATTCTTCAATTTGATTTAGCATTTTCAAGGTAGGAATACCTAGACAACTTGTTTGACAACTTCAGTCAACATATACCTTAGGAGGAGAAGGTGCAACATTAGAGGGTTCTTTGGAAGATTTTACCAAACTTTGCAATCTCTTATTCTCCTTCTTCAGATTTTGTACATATACCCAGAGGTCTATTTGTTCACTTTCATTTTTATTTATTGTTTATTCTAATCTGTAAACTTCTACTGCATGATTGGTAGACATTGTATCTAAATTTTACACCAACAATGAGTTGAGATGATCCTTATTCTGCGATTGACTGCTCAAGTGAGCAATGTTAGTTATTTATTGTTGCTCTAGAGCTTGAGCTTTAGAAAGCTTCAAGGTTAATTACATAATAGTATCATTTAGATTAGATGACTCTCCTTTTTCATCTATGCATATAATTTTTCTTTTGCTCATTATAGTTTCAATTGAAACATATGGTTGTTCTACCATACTTGATTCGTCTATTGTGATTGGCTCTTCTCCTGGAATTAGCTCCTCTATTATGATTGGAGAGTTCCTTTCAAAAGGATTTTCTTCAACATATAGAGTTTTAGGGAGAATTTGATGTATGGGGGAATGAGATATCTTTTTAAGACTATCTAAAATGTTTGCAGCCTCTTGTTCATCTTTATCTATCAGAGTTTACCTTCTCCTTCTTTTGGTCACTCTCTGAGCTACACTCAGTTGTCTTTCCTTTCAACCATCAAACCTTCAGTCTTCTCAAGTTTTGTAGAAACCTTTCATTTCAATTTTATTCTTCCTGACAAAGGAATTGGTTGCACTACAGATTTTTGCGGTTCTTGTGGGGATCTCAAAACTACAAGGATTCAAGACCTTATGATTCTTCTTGAAGAAGAAGAAGGGATTTCTTTTGATACTATAGTCTATGATTTCTTATTTGGAGTTGTTTTCTCAATTGATAAAGTAGGTGGAGATGAATGTTCTTGTGGTAAATTTGAGGTTTCTTATGTAGGCAAATTTAGAATTTGTTGTATTACACTGTTATTAAATTCCTCCTAGACCTTTTGTCCTTGCTAAAGGAAGTGATGTTGAATAATTAGGTGAATAAAGCCATGGTGCCTAAGAGTAGAATAAGGAGTTGTAGTCATAATTTGAATGGCACCATATAAGAAGGATTGGGGGTTAATCTTGTAATAAGGGTTTTGCCTCCCATTCTTAAAGTGTATTGATATTTTCATGGCTTCTACTCTTAAAAGACTATTTTGCCTCACACAAATGATATACTTGAATACCCACTTGGCTATAGATTTTTAAGGTTTAAGAAGTGAATTTATACTAATCCCTTTTGATTTTCCTTTGGAATCTATTAGACATGAAGTCCTAATCTTCTCATTACCATTAAACTAAATAATTAAATCATTAAATATAATTCTGCCTATCGCTCTCATTCCATCTTTTAGAACTTCTATGATTTGACTTATAATTTGAGTTGAAATAGGAAAAACAATGTCTTTAACAACTAAAAACTCAGGGGTGAGATTAGTGATGAATTCTCTTACAGTTATTTTATGGAAACCCTATAACTTTTCAATGAATGGTAGCCAACCATTTTATTTGAACACTACCATAGAATCTTTGTCTTTTTAAAGTTTTGCTACATTCTTCAGCTCTGATCTCATTTTTTGTCCCACTTGTACTCAAATTTATAGAAAACTTGGTTTATTTAAGTTAGATTAGGGTTTAGACCAGCTTATATTAAAATATATAGGAAATAATCATTGAGGATTTATAAAAATGAAATGTTGTGTGAAACTCCACAGCTTCATGAGTCCATAATTTAACATGATTACTTTATACAATTTAGTGCCTCACATTTTTATGGAGTGTGCCAGCTATTTTGTCAAATTATTATAAATTGGATGAAATGATGATGTGGTACTTTGATAATGACAACTATTAATCATTTCATTTAGAACCCCTTTATGATGTCCCATCATTATAATTATTGATAATGCAATTGATTGTACTAAAGTTGTATAGGTCATCATGAAGTAGACATACACCTTTGCCATCTTGTTTGCATACTTATAAATTATGGTATGTGTCATGTCATTCCATTTTGGAAGGCTCATGTTTGCGTCATCTCCATAGAATAAATCTTAATTAAATCAAAGATAATTAGTTAACTAAACATAAATAAATAGAATATATGTCTCACTTACTTTTTACCTTAGATTTATCCTTTGCTCGCCATTTGTCTTACATAAATAAGTTTGCATATATTATTCAAAAAGTGTTTAAAGAATAAATTTTATTACATGGAGATGACCAATCATAGTGACATGATGAGATTCTCTATTTATTTTTATTTTTTTTGCCCTTTGGCCAGCCATTGCTAGTTTTCTAGGCATGCATTATCAATGGTATCCCTGGAAGGATTTTCACTATATATATATATATATATATATATATATATATATATATATATATATATATAGTGAAAATCCTTCTAGGGATACTATTGATAATGCATGCCCAAAAAACTAGCTTGTTGGTTGGCTATGTATTGCAAAAATGGCTTTTGCTAGAAAACTAGCACTAGGAAAATTGCTTCAAATCAAGTAGCTATTCTGGAGGACTCTGCTTCTTCTAGAGAACCTGCTCCTTGATGATCCTACATACAAGCCAATATATATATATATATATATATATATATATATATATATATATATATATATATATATATATATATATATATATATATATATATATATATATATATATATATATATATATATATATATATATTGGCTTGTATGTAGGATCATCAAGGAGCAGGTTCTCTAGAAGAAGCAGAGTCCTCCAGAATAGCTACTTGATTTGAAGCAATTTCCCTAGCGTTGGTTTTCTAGCCAAAGCCCTTTCTGTAATGCATAGCCAACCAACAAGCTAGTTTTCTGGGCATGCATTATCAATAATATCCCTAGAAGAATTTTCACTATATATATATATATATATATATATATATATTATTGGCTTGTATGTAGGATCATCAAGGAGCAGGTTCTCTGGAACAAGCAGAGTCCTCTAGAATAGCTACTTGATTTGAAGCAATTTTCGTAGAAAAAGTAGAGTCCTTCATAAAAGTTACTTGATCTTTTACCTTTTGAACATTTTTTTTTATTTAAAGGTTGTTAATAAAGCTTAAATCTATGTCCATTGACTAATAGAGCTCTTCTACTATCATCAATACTTATTAGCTTAACATAACCATTTTTAAAGACCTCCTCAATTTGATTAGGTCCCAACCACCTCATTTGTAAGTTTTCTCTAAACTGTTGAAATTTGGAATCAAACAATAGTGCCCAATCTCCTTTCAGAAACTTCCATTGCTTGATTTATGAATCATGCCAAACTTTTCTTTGATGTTGTACCAATTCAGTTCTTTGTAGTACTTTCGTCCTCATCCATCAAGTTGATTAAGTTTTAAGAGTCTTTCTTTTTATATTTATTCTAATTCAATCCCTACTTCTACATCTATTTTTAGAGTTTGTAATTAAAATTGAATAGAGAATAAAGGCTTCTTACCATAAACCAATTCATAAGGTGAAAATCTAGTTGTTATTTTCTAAGTAGTATTATAGGCCCAAACAACTTTTGGTACCTTATCTACTCAATCCTTTCTAATGGAATTAAAAACCTTGGTTAAAATGTTTTCTAATTTTTTTTGGTGACTTAAACTTGGCCATTAACCTGTGGATGGTATGGAGATGTTTTTTTGTGTTGAGTTTGATATACTTGCATGAAGTGATTTATCATGTTTGGCATGAACTATGGTCTTTGATATGAGACTATCTCCCTTGGAATACTAAATATTTACATTATTTTGAAATATAAGAAATCTACTACCATCTCTTCTCTTGCATGAATTAATACTTCCACTTCCACCCACTTAGTCACATAGTCTGTACATACTAGGAGATATTCTTTTCCTCTAGAAAGAGGATCCACAAGACCTATAAAATCAATTCCCCATTTCTTAAATGGTTCTAAAACTAGTTGAGGATGAGGGTGCAGAGGCATCTTTGTTAAAAGAGTAGGCTCTCCAATTCTTTGACAAGCATCACAGTGTTTGACATATCTTTTTACTTATTGATGAAGGTGAGGCCAATAGTATCCTACTCCTATGATTTTGTGTATGGTTCTTTGAGTTGAGTAATGTGTTCCTCCGAGTTCATCATGATAAGATCTGATGATATCATAAGTTTCAACATTTGTCACACAACTGTGAAACACATGGTTAGGTCCAAGTTTGAATAAAATTCCATTAATCCATTTAAAATAAGATCTTTCTTTGATTAAACATTTCTTTTCTTTCTGTGAAAATTATAGAGGAAACTTCCCTATGGTGAGGTAATTGGCTATATCAGTAAACAATAGAGATTTTGATGGAATAGCAAATAGTTATTTATTTATAAATTCATCTTCTACCAGTTCTTCCTCGCCTTTAGTGTTCATTCTTGACAACAAATCAAAAACCACATTAGACTTCCCTAGTGTATCTATATAGTAACATCAAATTCTTGTAAGAGCAAAACCAATCTAATAATCCTACCTCCCATAATTGTTTTGTTGGTAAAATATCTAATAGCTGAATGGTCTATATAGATAAATACCTTATAACTTGTTATGTAATGTCTAATTTTTTTAATTTCATAGGCTATAGCTAGGAATTCCCTCTCAATTATGGTGTAGTTTCTTTTAGTAGGTGGCATGTTTTTCCTAATATAATATATAGAATACATGTTATCATCTTTATCCTTTTGTCTAAGGATTGCTCCTATTATTGTATTGGAAGCATCTGTGTATATATGTAATGGTTGAATCCAATCTGGTCCTCTCAATACTAGAGTAGTAATGAGTTTATCTTTGATGGTCTCAAAGGCCTACTAGCAACTATCACTCTATTCAAATATACTATCTTTTGTAAGCAAGGAAAACATAGGGGTAGTTATTTGGCTAAATTTATCTATGAAGCATCTGTAGTAACCAACATGTCCTAAAAAATTATTAATTGTAGTTTGTGTTTGTGGGATGGGTAAGTTGGAGATTATTTCAACCTTCTTTAGATCTACTTGAATGCCTTTTATAGAAATATGGTGTCCCAGCACTATTCTTTCATCCATCAGCATCAAACATTTCTCATGGCTCAAAGATAATTGATCTTTTTCACATCTAATCAATACTCTTTCCAAGTTGGTAAGAGATTTTTCATAAGTTTCACCATGAACAGTGAAATCATCCATATATACTTCAACATAATTGTTTGTAAGGTCAGAGAATATTGTCAGAACAACTCTTTGGAAGGTTGTTAAAGCATTATAGAGTCTAAATGGGAGTACTCAGTAATATAAAGTTCCCTATAGGTAGGTAAATGTTTTTATCTTGATCTTCAACTACCACTATTATCTGGTTATACCCACTAAATTCATTCAAGAAAGACATATATCTTTTTCCTACCAAGTTGTCAAGAACTTGATCAATGAAGGGTAGAGGAAAATAGTGTCTTAGTGTTTATTTGTTTAGTTCTCTGTAATCTACACATACCATTAATTTTCCATTTTTCTTGGACATAATTACCAAGGGTGAAACCCACTGACTATTTGAGATGGGGTAAATAAACCCAACTTCCAGTAATTTTTGGATCTTTATTTTGACTATCTCCTTTAATGCTAGGTTTTTCTTCTTTGTGGTTTTCTGACCAGTTTGAAAAATTCCATGTAAATGGGATGATTGTGTATGCTAAGGTGAATTCCATTTATACTGGTATAATCTAAAGCAAAAGCCTTGGTATGTCTTTCTGGTACTTCAAAGAGTTGATCTTCCTCTTCATTTGTTAACCAACTATTGATGTTAAAAATCTTTCCAGGTAATACCATAATTGATTTTATGCCTAGGTAGTTGAATTATATTTTCTTGAATTCACTAATCAATAAGTTTAGTGGACATGGATAAGGAAGTAGCCTATGAAACATGGTTACATTATCAATAAACTCTTCTCTAGGAGGAATCAGTCTTGCTAAAGAAAAATGGAATGCATCTAAGAAAAGAGTTTGTTATTGTTATGACAATTTCCACACACTTTCTTAAATTTATTCATGATCATATGGTGAGGAAACAATAGAATAAGTATAATTTAAGGTTTCATAATATTATATCTGACCCAAGAATCCTAAATTGATGTAGTCCATAGTTTCTAAATTGGCAGAGTCTATAGATTCTAGACTGGTAGAGTGCATAGCTTTCAGACTGATAGAGTCTGTAGATTTTAGACTGGTAGAGTCCATAGATTCTAGGTATATGTCTCCATTCAATTCTTTTAAGAGTTTTTTTACTATTATCATAGCTAAGGAGGAAATCTTGTTTGATGTATTATCTAATTTGTCCACCCAAAGTTCTTGGATGTGATTTGTTGATGGTTTTACAAGAGGATATAAAGAGATGCATTTGGATTTTAACTTATTATAAATGGTCATGTATCCTAACCTACAATCAATTAATGTTACTATAGTAGCCGACCATGGTCTATCTCATATTATGGGATATCCTAGATTCTTTATTTTAGGTTACAATACAATGAAATCTACTGGATATTCCCAAGACTCTATTAGTACTTTAACATTTTCTATAATTTCTTCTAGTTTAGTTATAGATTGGTCCACCATTTGAATAATTGTAGTTGTGGGTTGCATTATCATAATATAAAATGTATCGAGAGTATAAATTTTCATAACATTAATTACTACTCCAAAATCTACCAAAATATTTGGAATTTCTTTACCTCCAATTATGACTGTGATCACTGGGCTTTCTAGATCTACATATTTTGGAACTAATAGTTTTCCTGCTAATAAATCAGCAACTTTTTCATCAACATGAATGGTTCCTAGATATTTTGCTTTCTTCCTAGGTGTCTTGATACAAAGGTTTTCAATGATCTTATTTAATTCAAGTATATCCCTAATAGCTTGTAGTAGGGGTACCTCAATATTGATGTTTTGCAACTCATGGACCAACTTTGATTCTAGTTTAATATCAATTTATTTTAATATTTTAGGAAAAGGAACTACTGGTATAGTAGTGTTTTCTTTGTTTGCTTCAGGGATCATTTTGATTTCAGCTTTTTTAGTGTTTAATTGAGATGATTCTATTTTTTATTTTTCATCGGGTATCTCAAAATTGAGAACTAGAGGTTTTTGTATAGTTTTCCCTAATCTTAAATGTATGTCTGAATAATCAATAGCTCCAATATAATTATCTCTTCCCATTCATTAACATAAATAGGTGTTGGTTGTTTATTTTTCATATTTGCTATTGGTTATGCAGGCATTGAGGATTGATTGATTTTTCCTTGTTACTGAATAACTAGGGATGAAATTATAGTTTGTTGTTGAAGTGGTCTTCTTGGTTGGGTGAATTTTTTTTGTGGGTTCCACTATTTTCCATTGTTGATATTGTTGTGGCATCCATTACTACTATGGTACCCATTGTTACTATGGTTGTGGCACCATCCATGGGGGTGTTGGCATCGAATCTTGTCCTACCCATGGATTTTGGATTGATGGAATTTGGGGTTGATTTCAAAAAGGTAAAGGAAATGAAACATTCCACGGTGCCATCCATGGATTAACTAGGTTTCTTGCATTAAACTATCCTTGAGCCTAGTTTTGTGAGGTAAAGTTTTCTCTTGATATAATTTACTTCTTCAATGGACTGGACTTGTATTTTCATTTAATTTTTTAAAATAGGTAGAAGGGTGAAATGTTTGGTATCATGATCTGTTGCATCATAGATCCCACATGATGAAACATTGGTTTTATCTAGAGGTAGTCTCTAAGGGCATGTATCTATTTACTCTTAGGATAGTAGATTGTTAAGGGTTCTATTACATTTATCTTAGCTTAAAGGCCATCCAAAGTACTATTTAGTGTAACTAGAATATCAATCTTTAGATTGGTAAATTCTTCCATTAGCTTACTCACTTCATTAGATTTCCTAAACCTTCCTTTCCTAATTTTGGGTTTTGTTCAAGAGTAGTTGGTACAAAGCTCAAAAAATTCATTGAAAGCCAACTTATTTATATCTCCACCTCCCATTATATTTAAGGTATCTCTAGTATCTTCATTGAACCCTTTTAAGAAAACCAATTTATAAACTTCTTCAGTGAGTGGATAATTTCTTCTTTTATGAATGAACATGAATCTATCCAAATAATCCTCTAAATATTCATCCTCATTCTATTTGATTTTGAAGAAATCCTCTTTTCTTTCTCACACTCAGCATTAATCTTGATACTTGTTTAAGAATTATATCTCCATGTCATCCCATATTATAATAGAATCACGAGGTAAACCCATGAACCATCTCATAGTTGTATCTTTAAGTGTAGAGGGAAATAGTTTTAATTTCTAGCTATCTATTATGTAATCATAGGTTTGACATAGCATCCTAAACTCAAATAGGAATTGATCAGGATATTCTGTAGATCTTCACTAGAAATTTGGTAGATTAGCTGGTGAAGTATTTTTCATAGGGGTTTGATCATTATGATCTACAACAATAGGAAAGGAAAAAGTCCTTCCTGGTTGTGCAAGTTGTTGATTTTGTGGATTTTTTTGGAGAGCCATATTTTCTTCTTCTGACGATGTTTCAAAGCTGAGATGATCTTCCCACTAAATATTTATGGTATCAGTTATGGGTTGTTCAATGTTCTCAAAATTTTATTCAGCTATGGATTTTTTAAATGCTTCTTCTAAGTCCTTGGCAATTTTTAAATAATGTCTTCCTCCAAGATATTGATCCTGAGGAATTTGTCCTATGGGGCTTGCTTGTGGAAATGGCCTAGTCTTTATCCAATTTTTTGAAGATTCTTGTAGATAGGTTTCACTCGTAACTTCTAGTTCACTACTTAGAGATGTTGAAGTAGTTTCAACTTGTGTTCTTGTTGGTAATTTTGGGAAGAATCATCCTCTAGAGTCTCTAGGATGGTACATCAATTTATTGAATTTTTTGGGGATTTTATAGTTTTTATAGTTTTATTTGTTTTTCACTCTATAAAAATAATTATTACCTTACTAACACCTTGTTCCCCAAAAATGGTGACAAAAATGATGAGTGTCATTCAACTCCTCATTTAATCAATGTTTAATTGATGTCTTATCAACTAGGGCTAGTGTCCAAAGCTGTCTGCAGTAAGGTGTCGGATGGTAGATCTAAAAGTCTGATTGTGGGGGTGTTTGATGGTCCTATTCTAACTTTGACTAATGAAAGAAATGTGTTTTAAAATACTTGATTCACTCTTTTATTAAAAAGGAAAATATTTAACTATTTAATCAAATGAATCCACTCTTTTACTTGAAAGTAAAATCACACTCCTATTTATGCTTGCATGGAAATGGATATGTTTAACTTTAAAAGGAAATTTGCTTCACATGTTTTCTATAAAATAAAACACACTTTTCTTAGAAAGGAAATGACTTTGGAATAAGGAAATGCCTTTTGAACTATGAATTTGTTTTGATGTTTTATGAATGAATACAAACATTAGTAGGATTTTGATTAGTTATAACAAAGAGTTAATATAACATAACATAAATACCATACACAATTTCTAATTCTAAGGAGAGTGGGCCCTTACTCCTCTTAGACTAAGGAACAAAGATTAATCAATGCTAGAAATTGAAGTGATAATTCATAAAATTGAAATGATTATAATTTGTCTAAAACTTGTAATATACTTGTACGTATATTTCATCTATTTCCTTTTTAATAACAAAAGTCTTACATTTTATACTAATATAATCAACTCAAAATAGGATTCAAAGAGATAGGATTTCTTGGTTGATCCACTCATCTAAAAATAGGAGATTGGATTTTCAAGAGATCCAATTATTTTGATAAAATAGATATGCTATCCTATAATAGTCCTAAGAACTAAATATATACACCTTTATCAAAAGCAAATCCTAAAAAATAGTAGGCAAGTATTTTCCTCATTTAACTCTAGCTAGAATGATTCTCTCTCATCTTATCTAGCCACTAGATTCCCCATTTATAGCTTTGTCTTTACAGAATCCATGGAATTGACCCTATAGAGTTTGTAGGAATGAGCCTATGGAGTCTATAGAAACAAGTCTATGGAGTCCATAGAAACAAGCTTGCAGAGTCCATAGAAACAAGCCTATAGAGTCCATAGAAATAGACTTGTAGAGTTTGTAGATTCATTCTATGTGAGTTCATAGTTTTGCTAGATGAAGATCAAAATTTAAATTTCACTATACATTGCTTGTGTCTTCTTCCTGAGCATTCTTCACAACAAAAATAACTAAAGCATTCTATGTATTAGACATTAGTCATAAATTAAAGGTTTAGTCTTTGGTTCAATATAATCAAGACAAATATCTACTTTCCATGTAATAGCTATTTAAAAATCTATTATTTTCATACGATAATATCCTTAGAGAGATGAATTGAGGGAAATAACATGTCAATAATGAGTTATATTCTAAGCTCATCATAAACCTTTAGGAGGGAACTCCAAATTAAGTAAGCAATAATGTCCTAAAATGTAAGAAGAAATAAATTATATATCCAAAGTGCCCTATGTTTCATTAGTTATATGTTTAATGTATGTTATGGTGTGTACTAGACTAGACATTACTCATGTAGTGGGAGTTCTTAGTAGGTTTATGAACAATCTAGGAAAAGAACACTAGGATGAAGTTAAGTGGATTCTTAGGTACTTGAGAGGGACGATTGATATATAGTTGTGCTATGAAGGGTTAGATATTACCTTATAAAGATATGTTGATGTAGATATGGTTGGAGATTTATATGGGAGGAGGAACACCATAGGTTATGTATTCACTATTAGTGATACAATAGCTAGTTGGATTTTAAAATTGTAGAAGATAGTTGCTTTGTTAACTACAAAGAGAAAATATGTTTCAACTACAAAAGCAAGCAAGGAGATGATATGGATGAAACATTTCATGGAATAGTTGAGGTAGAATTAAGAATATTTTAGGTTTTATAGTGATAGACAAATTGTGATTTATTTAAAAAAATCTCAACATTCCATTCAAGAACCAAACATATATAACTCAGGTATCAATTCATTCATTCAATTTTGGAGGATGGTCAACCAAAGTTGGAAAAGATCTATATGAGTCATAATATTGCAGATGTGATAATAAAGGAAGTCAAAAAAGATAATTTGAAGAGTTGTTCAGCTTCAATAGGTATTCAAGGATAACATGGAAGATGAGAAACATGTTAGGGTCAAAGTTCAAATAAAATTCGAAGGAAGAGTTTTAACAGTGGAATTGCAAAAATCAGTCTCCAAGTGAGAGATTATTGGATGGTGGAGCCTAATCTTATTATAATTCCCAATTCTGGATAATGGGGGAGGGGGGGTGGTAATTCCCCTTACTAGGGTCACCATGGGGGTCTAGTGGGGGCAACAAACATATTTAGAGTCCCCCTTGGAGGGGGCTTGGGGGTAACACCCCCGAAGTAATTTTTTTTAAAAATGGATTGTAAAATATTGTAATTTCATAATAAATATGGACCATTCACTATTATGTCATAGATCTAATGGTAGAAATCATGTTTATGCATTTTTCCCCTAATGTGTAACCCTATTTTGATATGAGGGCATTGTAATCATAGTGGCATATGGTGTGTGTGAGAAGAGGATATTGCAGTGGATGTATTACAAGTTTTTCCCCCTTCAATTCTTAGACTAAATAATAAGGACTAGCTGTTTCTGTGTGGACGTAACCCATATTGGTTGAACCACATTAAAGCAATGTCTCTATTTCCATATTTAATTCAGTAATATTGCTCTATTTTCAATATTCATAATGAATAAAAGTGTAGGTTAAGGTTGAACATATAATCAATATGGGAAGACTTTTTCATAATATATATTAAAATGGATAAAGGGTGAATTATAGATAAATGACCACGAAAGAAACTAAAGATGAAGAATAAAACGTGGAAAATTTTTAGGTGTGGATTAAATAAGGAAAGTGTTAATTATTTTAAATGGTAGATGATAAAATTAAATGCTTATACCAACCACTTAAATCTAGAGAGAGGAACATAGAAATAGGAGACCCACAAATGGCTGAAATAGGGAATTATTGGGTGAATGTAAAGATAGATAAAATGGTTGAAATATTAATTTAATTTTAATGCTTATTCCCCTAAACCTTTGTAGGACTCAAATACCACTTTTGTGTGATTATAATATATATATATATATATATATATATATATATATATATCACACAAAAGTTATATTTGAGTGCTAAGAGTGTTATTTGAGAATAAATTTCCATAAATTATTCATAGACTAATCCTAAACGCTATTGTCAAACTATTTAGACTTCATATGGGGCACAAGAATCCCTAGTTATCCCCAAAATAGTAATAGACCACCATTTCCTGATCCTAGCCCTTTATGCTTAGTGTTCTACCAGTTAGACACTAACAACATAATAAGGACACTATTTTAGGGATAACTACGGATTCTTGTGCCCTATATGAAGGATAGATAAGTTTGACAATAGGGTCTAGGATTAGTCTATGGATAATTTGGGGAAAGGTATTCTCAAATACCACTTTTGGGTGATTATACATACATACATACATACATAAATATACATACATACATACATACATACATATATATATATATATATATACATATACATATATACATATATATATATATATATATATATACATATATATACATATATATATACATATATATATATATATACATATATATATATACATATATATATATATACATATATATATATATATATATATATATATATATACATATATATATATATACATATATATACATATATATATATACATATATATATATACACATACATATATATATATATATATATATATATGTATATATATATATATATATATATATATATATATATATATATATAAAATAAGTTTGAGAATAGGCTCTAGGATTAGTCTATGGATAATTTAGGGAAATGTATTCTCAAATAACACTTTTATCACTCAAATACTATGTTTGGGTGATTATATATATAATCACCCAAAAGTGGTATTTGAGTGATAAGAGTGTTATTTGAGAATACATTTCCCTAAATTATCCATAGACTAATCCTATAACCTATTGTCAAACTTATCTATCCTTCATATGGGCCACAAGAATCCTTAGTTATCCCTAAAATAGTCACAGACCGTCATTTCTTAATCCTGGCCCTTTGTGCTTAGTGTTTTACTAGCTAGACAATAACGACATAATAAGGACATTAGTGCCACATGGAACTAGTGTTTCCAAATTAGTGATAATGTAATTTGCCATATATTTTCCTAAATGGATATATTTTCAAAATTAGAACCTCTTAAAGCCAGCCTAGACATCTTTTATCACCCATAAAAGTAATAAAATAGTATAAATACATGAATTTTATCCCTCTAACCACCAAATAAAAATTAGATGCAAAATACATATTCAAACTTAGAACAAGTTGAGTACAATTAAGGTTATCAATCCCTATTCTACCCTACTTCTACATACTACCATCTATAATAGTCCTAAGCTCAAATTATCCATACTTCTAGTCTCAAGCACATTCAAGGCACTCAAGGACACTATCATACTAGCATCACTTGCACTTTCACTAGCACTTAGGTGGGAAGAAATACATTGGGCTCAATCCTTCCTTAGAGTATTGATATATATAAAAATATCTTCATAGTGGGGTGTTGAGGATGTCCATCCTACTCTACTAACACACATACTCTTTAGCTCATGCCCTAATTACATTAAGGATTAGGTTTTACATAATAAATTAGTCATTATAGGAAAAATAAAGGGTTACAAAACATGTGCATGTATGAATAGGACCCAAGTATCAAAACAAAAGTGCACTCAAAAGCTTAGGATAGTTTTACATATAATATACTACCACCAATATCAAGACATGACTAGTAATTTTATAAGAATGGTACTACTGTAAAATTATGGATTTATTTTTTAGGAGGTCCATAACACTAGGATCTATTTTACGACACTTAAAATATCTTTCATATTAGTTTATAATACCTATATCATCTATATCAAGTGTTTCTAATTAATTCATTACTTGCACTATTTATTACTATTTTTAGAAAAGTCAAAGCTAGTCAATTCTATAAAAAAATTAGTGGCTATATTTATTTCATATTATTTCACTAATTTAGTATACTCATATCTTTAACAAACATAGGATTTACATACTTCTAAGTCCTAAAAGATTAAAATATTTGGTGAACTAGACTTAATTTGAGTATTGCACAAAACACAAACACTAAATAACCCTAGGGTTTACATTTCTAACATTTACTCAATTTTTGATTTGTAGCCTATCATCATGATTATCATGAAGGATGCCATTTTTTACTTCATGGTACAAATTATTATGTTTTTAACATGATTATTACCATCCATTAGTATAAAAATACACATGTATGTCATTCCTCTCATGGATCATGTTAGAGCTAAGCTTATTTTATACATTGGTCCTCCCTCATGTGAGCCTTTTTGAATTTCCAAGTCACCCATTGAAACTAGGGATAAACTTAAAGGGACCACATAAATATTCATGACACATGAAATATCAAATTATGTAAGATTAAACTCTTGCATAGACACTTACCATCTGTTGCATCACTCAATAATCAGCTTGGGTCTACTCATCAACTAAATATTAATGTGTTCACAATGATCCTATAATGCACATTATAAACACCTAAAACTAGCCACCAATGACCTTCAACTAAGATTTTGACCAATTTCCACCAAAATGCATAATTGGGCCTAAAAACACTAAGACACATGAAATAAGTTGAATTTATCATATAAAAGTGTCAATTTTGGCTAATGTATCTTTAAATGGGCCAATGCATTTTATGAGATAGCTAACTTTGATCATATCATTTCAAATCAAAATGACACTTTCACACTTAGGTGCTTTGGATTGCTATTTTATACCATTTTTTTTGCATGAGACACATTCCTTTGTTATTTTATGTTGGTAACATCCTAAATGGGATAATGGATCTAATGCATCTAAAATCACATCCTAATTCTAATCTAGTCAAATTTTGAGCATCTTAATTGGTAGATAAATTATTCATGTTTAAGGCTAATTAATTTGAATCAAGATCTTAAGTTAATTTTACATGGAACTTGTTGAATATTTCATTAATGGAAATTGATATTAAGTAACTGCATCATCTAAGACATCATTTTTTGGGAAGGCACCCCTAGGCCATAAATGCAAAAAATATCTAATTAAGCCCTCTCATACCTCTTTAATGCCTCTCTATCCTAAATATTTATGAGGGAATTTATTAATTTTAGCTTTAAAAATTGAATGGATTCTTAGCCACACATCTTCATCTTGAGATGGATGATTCAGGTTCATTATAATCATTCTCAAAAATCAATAAATACAAGGCCTCATAACCATAATTTTAAGATCTTTTTATGTAAAGTTATAATGTTAAAAAACTCTCTCAAGCCATTTATTTAGTGTTATCATGCACAATTGTTGAGTCAAGCCAAATTAATCACTAGCCAAATGTTCCAAGGAGAAGAGGAGATATTCAAGCCTCTTTTGATGAAGAATCATTGCACATAAGCTAGGCAAGCCACTTCAACAAGCAATTTGGATCATCCAAGGGAGGTGAAAGATCATTTATCTTTTACATTCTAGTTGTGTTTTCCATTTATTTTTTTCATCATTCTCTAACCTTGAGATAGGATTAAGGTGTTATTTATTAGTTTGTTATTTTGTATTTTGATTTCATACACTAACACTATACTAATCTCCCCTTATTGCAATCCTATATTCATAAATGCTATGCCTGGTGGGATCTAGCCCAACAAATTTGATCAAATAGTGCCTAAAAGTAACCTACTAAGCTTTTTCATTTAGTATCTTAGAGTGTGGGAGTAAAAGGAGGGAAAATTTTGAGAAAAAACATATTTTATTGAGAATCATAGTTTTGTCACTATGGATTTGTGATGTTTCTCTCTAGACCACAATCATGTAATTGACATAGTCATAGTTTTGTCTTAGTAGTCTTATTACATCTTGACTATGTTTTTGGACTAATATTCTCTCTATTTATAGGTCAAGTTATGATATTTTAATGTTGATACTTGATAGTAGTGATATTATAATCATGTGATTTTTCAAGTTGTGATATTACAATACTGCAACTTGATAATCATGATATTGCAATATTACAATTTCATGAGTAGTAATAAAATTGGTTCAAGTCATAGTATTGTGGTTAAATCATTAGTAGTTAAGTGATAATATTTTAACTCTCATATTTTTGATATTAAACTATAAATTTCTTTATTATCTATTAGATTAGTGATATTGTCAATTTCTATTGACTAACTTATGAGTTGTGATATTATGCTAACTATTCATGGTTTTGCAGAGTTGCAGGATTGGACATGGAGTTATAGGATTTCACTATGTGAACTTGAGAGATCAATTTAAAAAGTCATTTATTTCATCTTAAAAATCAATTTGTAAGGCTAGACAAAATGCTAACCATTTCCTTGTAGGGTCCATTTAAAAAGTGATCAAAATAAGCTTAATCTAGTCTTTTTAACCTCTTTCTGGGCACTTTAAAATGATTAGGAACTTTAATTTGGTGCTTAAAGAAACACTTAAATGCTTATTTGAATGTTTTTATGCTTTTTATTCAAAATTTATGAAACTTAAAGCCAATGGGTTAAAGAACATGACCAATCTTTTCATTTAGTGCAATAAAATTGAAATCACATCAAAAAAAATTTCAAGTTATTTATCATTGTTTACTTGTATTAGATTTTTTTGAGAAAAAAGGAAGGTGTGTATGTATGCTCTCCCCCTGTCCTATATAAGGAACTTTTGGGATAAAAATTTTCATCTTCATTTTAAAATTTCTTAGTCCAAAGGTGTAAAAGAGATGTTGTGAAGGCTCTCCCTAAGACCCGCATGGCTTGGGTGATCTAGAATCAACTATAAAGCTATTTTAATTCATTTTTATTTTACACATCTTGGCTTGTGAGGGACTTTATTACCTCCCATAATTTATATAGAGAAATCTTGACCCAAGAATTCATCTCCCATCATTGTCTTTAACCCCTCTCCATGGGGTGGGTATATAAATTGGGATTGTCCCACTAGGATGGTGGTTTGAATGGTTAAACCATCTCTTATCACTGGTGGCTAAGCTTAGGATATTTTAGCATGTTGGACATTGAACTACACTAAGCAAGTGACATATGTAATGGTTATAAAAATGGAAATACATTTTTACAATAATCCATATGATGTAAAACCAAATGACATGTGTTTTTATTGCATTTTGACATGAAAATATTATGCATTTTATCCATCTATAAGTTCAAAAACTTGTTAGTTTAGTTAACCCTACTTTGCCATACCTTATCAGTTTAGGGCTTAAGATGATAAATTAGTTGATCTATATTTGTATTAGATTAATTAGTATTGTTTGGATTCAATTTTTTTTTAACAAATGGGTTAAATAACTAAACACATTATCCACTATTTCTTGAATAAGGAGGCGTTATGCTGCCCAAGTGAAAATCATCTTTTTCCTTATTCAAAAATTTGTCATAAACTTTGTGTCATATCTTCCATTTTTGCATAGTTATGATACCCATTTGAGTCTAGATGATTTTCCTAATTTTCTTAAGTCCATTGATAATTTAAATTCAAAATCACATCTTTATAAGTTCATAAGGTTAAAGTTTTAATTGGGTTTGCCATTTGCACAAACTTAAGGGAACTTAGGTTTAATTTCCAATTTGAATTGAGTGTCATTTTTAGACTCATAATCATTATCATCATTTGGTAGGACTCAATTCATCTTGTGTATCACTCAAGCTTTGATTTCTAAGAAACATTTTGTACCACCCATCCTATTTTACCATTTTTTTTGAGTCCTTTTGGTACCACACTTTTTCCTTAGAGATTTATCAAACTTTTTATGTGTGTATGTCATTTGATTTGAAAATAGTAGTGTTACACTACTAAAATCTTGTTAAACCATTTTGCCTTAGAGTCTTAAAGCAAGCATTTATCAAACCCTTTTGCACATTTTAGCATTGTTACGTTGGTCAAAATATTTTTAGACTTGTTTCATAGGCCTATTTGCATAAAGTCAAAAAATTACCAAAATTCCAACCATTTTGAGTATACCTTTGTGAGTCTTTGTCTCACATGGTTACATCATTCATTTTTGTCTAGCTTATTTTTTAAAAGATTATAGTTTTTGCCTTTAATTGGGAGAAAATAAACTATCTCCAATTGCCTTTTATTTCATACCTCATACCTATTGATCTAGTTTACGTCCAAGAGTCAAATGACTAGTTTTTGTTAGAATTATTTCAAATATTTTAGGTTAAATATTTCATCTTTGTTTAAAGTCTAGATTTTGATGCCATTTGGCCAGAAGTCCTAGCACATGCCTTTTTTGAGCCTAGTTTTTGATGTTGCATTTGGCCAAAATACCTAGCAACTTTTGTTTTTTTCTATATTGGACTTGTTTGAAACACTTTGGTCTTAGAATTTGTCATTTTGATTTACAATCCATCTCCTTGATCTTTTTGTGTGAGATGTGTAACATTGAAAATTTTACATTAGCTTATTTTATCACAAGTCATTATATCAACCCTTTTAAATATACATATTCATCCTTTTGACTAAGTTAGATCAAGTTTGAACCTCTTTTTAGACATCAATTTTTTAGATTTCATAAGAACTCTATTCCTTTTGGTCACAAAACATTTATTATGGATTATAACATGTATTCCTACACTCATAGTGGCCTCATGCATAATCTAGGATTTATTAATGTAGTCGCACAAGAATAAATGTTTCAAGACCCTTATACAGACAATGTTGCTTATAAGATAGATCCTTATCCATATTTTAATACTAAAATAAGGGCATAAAACCAAGGCCCATTAGCTCATTATTTTGTTAACATGCCTCCATATTCAAAGAAATATCAAGTAAAAATAGAGCAATACTTAGATATAATACCTACAGTTGAATAATTTCATCTACAACTTTACTATCTTAATACACCATCCACGTATGATCCTTATCTATTTTAGGATCACTTATTCTCAGCTATATAAGTAGCGGCTAAGTTTCCAGTGGACTTCCCCCATGATAATTTGTCAAGTTTAGTAAGAATGACTCATAACATATTCTATAGTCGATAGGATTTTTCTAGAAACCCTTTAGCCCTAGTTAAAATGACATAGCATGGACCTATTATGATTTTTAAAGGTAAAGAACCCATGGAAAATCACATTTTATAAATATAGATAGCATACCAAACTTACTTGAACATAGCACATAATTTTAATCAGATGACCATGTCAAATAGACCTCTCATAAATTTAATTCTTTCAATAGGAGTGTTAATAGAATTAATAGATCACAAAAATTAGGGTGTATATCCATTCATGCAAAACACTTTGGTTGACAACTTGTTTCATATGCCAACCATCGAAGAAGTGTCTTCTACTTCTATGCAGAGTAGTAAGAAAAACATAGTGGATAATGGGTAAGTAATGTCTAATCCAAACTAAAATGGTGTGAGTACATAAACAACTAATACATAGACAATTTTAACTTTAGTTAACACCATGAGTGGTTCAAAAAATCAAGGGATAGGAGTTTCTATGTCCCAAACATAGCCAACTACTACCACTAATCCTCATCTAGCTACTTCTCCAAGCTTTCAAACAATAGTATTAGGTCACCATCCAATAACTAATGTCATGCCTCAATAATAGAATGTGATGAATCCTACTCATTCCCAATAGGTAATGAGTAGTGTTCCAAAACAATAGGCATAATCAAACATACCAATGTAGTAGAGGTCGAACATATTACCACCTCAATAAGGGGCAACCAATGTTCCACCTCACCAATTAACATCAAACATACCTCTTTCCTTGTAGACCAATATACTAATTCAAATCTATATGATGTCTAATCAACAATTTAAAAATATTGGTCAATAATAAATGTCAAATATCCAATATGCATCCAATTCCCAACTGGGATTTGTGCACTAAAAAGGTTCCAATGTTCCTCAAGTACCAATCAGGCAACCCTTGCATTTTGTGTAAAATGTACCACTAGTACAAAGATAGGGTCTTACTCCACAATTACCCCTCAATAACAAGGTTATATTAGTTAGTAACATGTACTTATTCAACTTTAGTAGGCACAATATAGTTATATTTCTCTATCCTAGCCTCAAAATCCTCAAAACTAAGCCCATATATCCAACTTAAACTAGAATCTCACACCAAAATACATGCAAATTCAATAATCAAACCCTAATCCATGTATGCATATTCATGATCGATTACCCAACCAAACCAACATACCCTATAAAATACCTCCATCATACTCCAGTCAAAGTGCTCCACTTGTGATCACTTAACCATCTACCCAGGCCAATATTCCACCTCAAACCTATGTTGTCTCTAGTTTTCTCACCCAAAAATTGTAATAGATAAACAATGCAATTGATACTATCTAAGATGGGAATAAAACAAAAAATTTAAGTTGGATGATGTGTGTTTTTATCCATTTAACATGGATTACTTGTATAAATCATTTCTTCTAGGGTATGAACCACCAAAATTCAACAAATACAAGGGGAAAGGTGACTCTAAAACATATTTAACCGAGTTATTTTTTTCATGCCTGCCAGTGGCATATAAAGGAATTTAGTAGGATAATATTTGGAGTGGTTTTTAATGTTAGCAAAGAGTTCTATATTAGAATTAGATATTCTTTTAGATAAGACTGTGTAGCACTTTTCATATAATCTCGAGCATGAGATTCATTGGTTGACTTGATGTAAGATAAATAAAAGGATGGTGAAATTTTTGTAGGTTATCTATAATGATAGAGAGCCCTTACAAGCTAATTTACAAATAGTTTACTAAACAAATATTTAGTTATTGTGTTTATGAAAAATATACATAGTGAAATATCCCATCATCTAGAACTACAATGTGTGCATACCTTTAAATAAATCATTGATGAGTATTTATTGATAGAGAGAGCCCTTATCAACAAAGGGATCATCAAGCTTACTTCATCAAATCATAATTAAGGTACCAATCAAGGAAATGGCCAAAACCAACATCAAGTCCAAGCATAAGCATCAAAACTAGCACAAGCCAATCACAATGATAGACCAAAGCATCTCAACTATAACAAAAATTTTATGGGAAATGGATTAATCAAGTTGGATCATGTCCAAATGGTAAAAAAACCCTATTCTCAACCCATATAGCAGATGCAAATGAATCCTAACCCACAACCTTTTTAATAAATACAAGTTCAATAACCTAATCCTTCATAATAAATGCAACAAGCTTTTACATTATGAACCCCTCCTCCAAGGAAAACAGTTCCCACTCATTGATTTTTTTATTAACCTTAGAGAAATATTGAATCTATGTTTTGTAAGCTTACTAACACTAATATGATTAGCTAGACTATACCTAAAAATTATCCTGAACGCATTCCTTACCCTAATTGGTACAATCAAAATGAATTCTATGAATATCATTAGGTTAACGTGAATAATTTATACCATTGTGTGAAAATCAAACATTTGATTTATAATATGTTACAGAATGAGGAGATAACATTGGATGGTGGTGCTTCCATTTCCAATCAAAACCTTATAATCTTTCAAAACCCTATCCCACAACATAAAAACCAACCACAATAATAATAAAAATAATGACCAATGTAACGCCAACAATAAACATTTATACAACCAAGGCCAAACCAATAAAATAAATAGAATCACAAATAGTAGAATGAATAATGTCTAAATAATGGATAAAACCAAGGTCAGAATGATAACAACTAATAGACCTACCATGTAGTTACAAATGATTATAATAGGGTTATAGGTCATATTATATGAGGTCATGTTAACACCATCTCCATTAATCTGACAAAAAATAACAATCAATAAAGACATTTAATAAATAATGCTAATCCACTAACTCACATTGATAATCCTTACTTGAAATAAGACTGCATACATACATACCAATAATAAAGGATTACTAATTTTGGACTCTATATTGATAACTTGTCATTGCTTCATGACCATGTACAAGTTAACCATCAATCGAGACTTATCCTATCTATTCCCCCACCATCACCATCAGTTGTTATAAATCATGGTCTTATATCTAATCCTAATTTTGAATCATAACTCGAAGGTCAAAGATAAACATCCTAGGACCACAACCATCTACCACTTTACCCATCACCTAACCAAACATTCAACCTTAGAATAAGCCATCTAACATTGACCAAGAAATGAATTTTGACATTATGGAATAATTACAAAATACACCATCACAAATCTCCATTTTAACTTTTTTGCATACATCAACAATCCACAAAAACATTTTGAATGAATTCCTTAGCTAATCCACTATTTCAAGTGACATATCCCCTGATAAATTTTAAGCTTTGGTTGGACACATAGCTCTAGCCTAACAAGTCATTTTCAACCAAAGTGATATGTCATCCCTTGGTCCATTGCATAACAACCCCTTGTACATAAAATTTTACATAAAGTGGCACAAATTGAAAATTTTCCCTATAGAAAATGGATTAGGTTTAAACATAGTGTCTATAAAGTTCATCAAGATTCTTGGTACATGATGGTAGATATTAAAGAATAAATGATAACCATCAAAGCATATGATAGTTAAGAATGAGAATCATAAGGCACCATCTGTCTATAAGTTATCCTTGGGCCCTTAACCCATGATACACTTTTCCATGTGCTAGATCTTGAATTATCATATAATATGATTTTAGGTAGACTCTGGTTATATAAAATTCATGCAGTCCCATCGACATTGCACCAATGTATCAAGTTTTCTCATTTAAGGATGGAAGTTTATATACCAAGATATTTTCATCTATACAAGCACTACAAACACCTAGAGGCTAAGTTCAATATCTATAACTATCATTTTGAAATGAATCCAGTGGCCAAACAGGATAAGTGAAAGGCAATACTCGTTGATTTTCCATAGGATAACTTCATTGATCTTAATACACTTGATCCCCTCTCCCACATGCTACTTTCTAAGATATCTACCTAAGAGAGTAGTTGACCCTTAATACCTTTCATATTGTGAAACTTATATAGAACCCAAAGTCCTTTAGAAGACCTAAAACTAAGCCATTGTATCTAGAATGGAAACAAAAGGGTAAAAATAAAAAGTATAGTCCATAACCCATCATGTTTATACTAGCATCTAGCCTAGAATAGGACCCTATTAAAGGAGATGAATCATGGTTTTATAATTACAAGTAGGATGATTGCTATGAGAATTCAAATCATATTATTCCTAATAGGATTTTGAATAATCAAGACTATGAAGGAGTAAGCCTTATACCAACTCAACAAGAAACACTTGAGCTCATTTCCATAACCAAATACAAATGGCCCTATGGGCTTGAATTTAAACTACATAGGGGTGACCCCATATACCTTAATCATGTTCCATCACCATCATCTAGTGATGATGATGTTGATAGCAAAGTGGAGTTTGATCATAGCATTTTTTATGACCTAGTTGAGACCAACCTATTTAACCCTCATTCTATTTGTACCCTTATACCAGTCATTCATCACAATCCACTACCCTTGTATTACCCCCAAAACATAGACTAGGACTAACAAGAGTCTAATGTGTCAATTGATGAGTTTCAATGTGACGAGGCTTTATGAAAATTTATAGGCCTTAGGGACAATGTTTCATTGGAAGACCATAAATCAAGTTGGAACTTGAAGCCTATTTTGGAGAGCAAACGAACACCCTAGGCCAAAATAAAATAATTAAGACATTGAGGTTCCAAAGTGAAAACCTGTTTGAGGCACTTTATGACTAGGGAAATAGTAAATAAAAAGGCTAGTCTAGTGTTGAAAACCTATTTCAAGTGGCATTAAATGGGGGTGTTCAACCTTCCTCAAGCATAGCTTAGGAAACCACCAACTATGAACTTGTGTATGAGATTGAGTTTAATTTTGAAAAATAATAATCTTTTGATCAAATTATTTAGGATTTTACAATAATCCTTATTACATGGAAAAACCTCCCATTAGGGGATTCTAATTCATCATGCCTAGGGGAACTTCAAGAGTCAGTCCTAACATAAGACTTTCATGTTGCTAATCAATTCAAATATTTTCCCACTTTCCTTGAAGATAGGTCAACCCTTCTAGTGGAAGATATAATAGAGGTTAACATCAGGTCCTCAGATGACCTAAAGTGGATTAAGCTAGGTGTGTCTCTTATTGAGAAGGAAAGTGAAGTCCTTATAACCCTTTTGAGGGAATTTATTGACATATTTGTATGGGCATATTATGACATGTTAGGTTTGGACCCTACTTTGGTTTTGCACCACCTTGTGGTATATCTTGATGAAAAATAACTAAAATAAAAGTTACATAAGATGCATCCTTGAATTGTTGTATTAGTGAATAAAGAGTTAGAGAAACTCTTGAAAGTAGGATATATTTAGTCGATCAACTATTTAGAGTGGATTTCTAATGTTGTGTCAGTTAGTAAAAAGCTAGAAGGAATCAAACTCTATATTGATTTCTTTAATATAAATAAAGCTTTGACCAAGGATGATTTTTCATTGCCAAATATTGACATGATCATCAAATCCACAATGGGTTATGAAATTATTTCATTAATAGATGGCTTTTTAGGATAAAATTAGATCAAGATATCACTAGAAGACCAACACAAGACAACATTCACCACTCTATGGGGAACATTCTATTATCAAGTTATGTCTTTTAGTCTTAAAAACCTAGGGGCCACCTATAAAAGATCCATGACTATCATATTTAATGATATGATGAATGAAATTGTTAAGGACTATGTCAATGACATTCTTGGTAAATAAAAGACAAGAGTCAATCATCCAATAGTGCTATGTAGAATATTTAAAAGACTACATGAGTACAAAGTTAGACTTAATCCTAATAAGTGTGTCTTTGGTGTCACATCAAGAAAATTGATAGGCTTAATTATGTCTCATCAAGGCATTTAAGTTGATATAACCAAAGTCTAAGCGATAACAAAGATGAAACCACCAACTAATTTGAAGAAGCTTTGTAGTTTTTAGGGCAAGATCAAGTCTATTTGATGGTTCATATCATAATTGGCTGACAAATGCCATCCTTTTATGCATCTTCTAAAGAATGGAGTCACATTTCACAGGGATGATCACTACCAAACAAATTTCAATAGTTAAAGGACTATCTAGAAAATCCACCTATTTTGATGCCTCCTATGCCAGGAAAGTCATTCTTGTTGTATCTGTTCACTACTGACAATGTCCTAGGGGAAATTTTGGCTCAGCATAATGATAATAAAAAAGAGATTTATATATACTATTTAATCCTTAGACTGGTTTCATTTGAACATAATTATATGCCCATAAGAAAAACCTATATATCCATCATCTTCACATCTCAGAAACTCCACCATTACATGTTAAACAAAGAGACCATGGTTATTTAAATAGTAGATCCACTCAATTTTATACTATCTAAAATAACTTTACAAGACCATATGGTGAAATGGATCATGATTCTCAGTGAGTTTGACATCGAGTACATCAACCAAAAATCCATTAAGGGATAAGTTCTTACAAATAAGCTTGTTGAAGTACCCCTTATTGATATAGAGCCACTCACATTCCAACTTCATGATGAATCCATAATGACCATCATTGACACAACTCTTAAGTACCAACATTAGAAGTTGTATTTTTATGGATCCTTCACTACACATGGATTAGGGGTAGACTTTTATTTATTACACCATAGGGGGAGTTAACCCCTAAATCATTTAGGATCAGCTTTCTTTGTACCAAAAACATGGTCAAATATAAATCACTTATTGGAGGGATTCACCAAGTGGTACAATAGAACATATCTCATCTCAAGGTTTAAAATGATTCTTAGTTAATCATCAATCAAGTTATAGATCACATTCAAATCAAAGATGACAAGTTAGTGCCATATAAGGCCATAGTCAACACTCTTAAGAAGTAGATTACCAACATTTAGTTTGAACATATACCAAGGGCAAGTAACAAATTTTCAGATGCTATAGATATTATTGGATCTTTGATTTAAAAAATAGACATAACTAAATAGAATTAGTTCCTCATTGAGAATTTGCTAACACCAACTCATGAACCTTCAACTCTTATGATGATCCATGATATTTTTGGTCCTAGCTCTATTTGGTATTTAGACCTTTATAATTATGTTCATGACAATATTTTTCCACTTGACCTATCTTGAAAACAATCCAAAGCCTTCATCGACCAAACCACCAGTTATACCTTACTTAGATCAACCCTTTACCATCTTAGTTTTGATGGAAATTTGCTTCATTATTTAACTTTATCAAAATCTACACTATCATTTTGAGAAGTTCATGAAAGAGTATGTGGATCCCACACCAGTGGGGTATTATTTTCCAAAAATCTCTTGTGTACTAGTTATTATTATCCCATGATGGACGTAGATGTATTTGCATATGTGAAGAAGTGTAACAAGTGTCAACAACATGCCAATCTAATTCATGTCGTGGCCAAGAGTCTAAAACCAATGTTGACACCATGGCCATTTGCTACATGGGGCCTCAACCTCATTGGGAAAATCAATACCACCTCATCCAATAGCCATAAACATATCCTTATAGTCACTGAATATTTTACTAAGTGGGTTGAAGTTATACCCCTCACTTACACGACAAAAAACTAAATTTCTAAGTTCATTTTCAACCATCTCATTTGTTGTTATGGTATCCCTTTCAAAATTATATTTGATAATGGAGGATCATTCCAAAGAAAGGATGTAAAAAAGTTATCTACTAAATATGATATCACACAACACTTTTCTATGGTATATTACCCTCAAGGTAATGGTTAGGCTAAGGAATCAAACAAAACATTCATTAACATTCTCAAAAATATTGTAAATGATGATGGTCATGACTAATACCTTTGGATATACCTCACCCTTTGGTCATACCATTCCAATCACTATACACCCACAAGATCCACTCTATATTCACTTGTTTATGGTACTAAGGTCATTCTTCTCATTGAGGTTGAGTTTCCTTCTCTATGCATCTCTTTTAAGCATGTCCTACACAACAATGACTATTGAGTAGCTTGCCTATAAGATCTAGAGTTACTTGATGAGAAATGCATAGATGTATTAAATAATATCCAATCCTATAAAAACCAAATCTGAGGCCACTATAATTGATGCATGAAACATAGAGAGTTTGAACTTGGTGATCTTATCCTTAAAGAAACCAAAATAATGCCATGGCCAACAACAAGCATAAAGGCAAGTTCAAACCCAATGAGGTTGGTCTTTTTATCATTATGGTAATCTATGGAATAGTAGAATACATGCTCACCACACTAGATAGAAATAAACTTGATGAGTTGATGAACATTATCCACCTCAAATGGTACCATGCTTGAGTGACTTGGTGTATTGTCTATAAGGACTATTTAAAGTGGTGTTATATTATCAATATTCTTCTTTATAATATACTATTTTACTATCTTATCATCCTACCAAACTATCATATTTTCTTATTGAATATAAATTCTACCATACCTTTCCCATCAACCAAGTTATGTTCTCCCTCCATACCCAATCCTATAGCCTTGGTTCCATTCCATTTGGTTCTGTTCACATTTTTAGCAAAGGGGTTCTAATTTAGTTTCAGTAGTTTTTTCAAGCATTCCAGACAGAGGCAAGATTTTGGAGTAGTAAGACAATATTTTGGTAGTTTCATCATTTATTTTTTATTCTATTTTATATATCAAGAGTGCCTGATTATAACCACCTATGGGAAAATTAGTGTCTCATCGATCTAGTTACTAATTATAACTACCTATAGGCAAATTAGTATCAATGACCTATGTCATTGTATCCTAGTTATAACTGACTATGGGTAAACTAGGGGAAACATTCATTTATCATGCCTTGATATGCAAACTTGCCATTTCATATTCCATACTATGCCTTTATACCAACTATACTTATTTTGTTTGAATTGGCTACTACACTAGTTTGATTCCTCTATTATAAGGCAACACTATAGTGACTTGAGGTCCCATCTTATGACTATGTAGATAGTGATTAATACTTGTTAAGCTCATCTCAGTCACCATTTCCATAATTCTCTCATCGTTTTTTGAGAAAACTAAGCCAAACTCTCATCATTTTGTGAGCAATCTAAGCCATGCTTTCTCCATTTTATGAGTAACCTAACCCATACTCTCACTATTTTGAGAGCAACCTAAGCCAAAATCTTATTGTTTTGTGATAAACCTAATCAATGCTCTCTATTTTATGAGATTGAACCCTTTAATATCTCATCATTTTTTATTGATTTGAGACATTTCAAAATTCGAAAAACATTTTTAAAATTATTAAAAAACCCAAAAACATTGACCACTTCTTTGCCTTAAGGATTCTAGGAACCCATACTAAGTCACAATAAAATCACTTGTCATTTAGTTTTCCCATTTTTTTTTGCCTTTTATCCCATGTACTTTCCATTTTTCAAGGTCATTCCTATTCTTCTATCACATCCATTATGTTTTTTTTCATCATTTATCATTTTCTTCTTATTTCCTAGGAGAACTACATTTAGTTTGAAGTTTTTGTTGGATATTACATCCATGGAACTATGTAGGCAGTATCTACTTGCCTACCACATATAGAGATAGCTCAACCACCCATTTTTTTAAATTTTATTCCCCTTATCTCATTTGTTTTTTAATTTTCACCTATTTTCTAGGGGTAATATCTATCACATTGTTTATATTAACATTATGACTAACTATTCTTTATTTCTCTATTTCTTTATTTTCCTATCTTTTTTGTATGCCTATTTTTTTAATTTCATCATTTTTGCCTTGATTAAATATATGTGAATTCATTGGGTAATTCCTTGTGAATTTATACATGAATCCATATATATTCATATGTTTACTATCATCATGGTTTTTATCATTGTTGCATTGTTTTCCCTTGAATATTAGATTACATGGGTTAGTCCTTATGCATATTTTTACCCAATCCTCATGGTGTTATATCATGATTCCTAACATATAGTTATAGAACAAAAATTATCTTCAAGAAGTCTACTCAATAATGGTGGCATCAACATCTCTTTGACACTAGCATTAGAAACATCCTAATCATATCCTAAATAGAATACTTAACCATGAATGAATTTTAACCTTTGCTAGTTCAAATGAATATCTCCATACTAGTAGGTTGTTATAATTCATCATTACCCTCTATGTCAATTTACCATCCTCATCATCTAATCAATCATGTTTTCCATTATCAGGGTCTCATGATTATAACCGCATATGGGCAAATCATTGTACACCATCCAACTTGAATTTAAGAATGATTCTAATAACCCTTTGGCAAATCATTGTGCTCTCAAAAATTTACTTTATTTTACCCAAAAAGGGGCCTAGTGTTATCTTTCTTTCTATCCTATCTAGGGTAGCTCCATTTTCTTAATGATTAATAACCACCTTTGAGCAAATCATTGTGTTATCATACCATGTTGCCACTATCATGGTACAATGCCTATAGCCGGCTTGGGCCAAACCATTGTACATCATTATAATTTCATTCTCAATTATTTTGATTAATTTTTAAAACTCATTGTGTTCTCACCCCATCATCTTCATATGTTTGGTCCCCTCATTTTAATTATTTCTTTTGAGGGACCGTTTATCAACCAACTTGTGCCAATTGTTCCCATAAGGGGGCATCATAAAGTTCATCTATTGCCATTGAATTTTTAGGCCTAAAAGACCATTTTATTCTTTGAGAATATGTTACTATGATTATAGATTTCAAAACCTTCCCAAATAGGGGTAAAATATAAACACCTAAAATTAGCCACCAATGACCTTCAACTAAGCTTTTTACCAATTTCCACCAAAATGCATAATTTGGCCTAAAAACACTAAGATGAATTAAATGAGTTGAATTTTTCATATATAAGTACTGATTTTGGCCAATGTATCCCTAAATAGGGTAATGCATTTTATGAGACCACTAACTTTTATCAAATCATTTCTAATAAAAATGATATTTTTGTACCTAGGTGCTTTGGATTGCTCTTTTCTACCAAACTTATTGCATGAGACACATGCCTTTGTTATTTCATGTTAGAAACATTCTAAATGGGATAATGGATCCAACTCATCTAACATCACATCCTAATTCTAATACAACCATATTTTGAGCCAATATTAGGTCATTTGGACCAATTTGATTAATTTGTGCACCAATGACCAAGATTTGCACCAAAATTGACTAATCATGTTTAAGGTTAATTAATTTGAATCAAGAGCTTAATTTAATTTTATATGGAACTTGTTGAATATTTCCTTAATAGAAATTGATATTGAATAACTGCATCATCTAAGACATTTTATGGGAAGGTATACCCAGGCCATAAATGTAACATATATTTGATTAAGTCCTCTCATGACTCTTTAATGCCTCTCTATCCCAAACATTTATGAGGTAATTTATTGACTTTATCCTCCTAAATTGAATTAATTCTTATCCACACATATTCATCTTGAGATAGATGGTTTAGGGTCATTCTGATCATTCTAAATTTTTTATATATACAAGGCCTTACAATCATAATTTTAAGCTCTTTTAGTGTAAATTTATAATGCTAAAAATCTCTCTCAAGCCATTGATTTAGTGTTACCATGCCTAATTGTTGAGCCAATCTAAATTCATCACAATCCAAAGGTACCAAGGATAAGGGGAGATAACTAAGCCTCCTTTGATGGAGACTCATTGAGCACAAGTCGAGCAAGCCTCTTCAACAATCCATTTGGAGCATCTAAGGTAGGTGAAATATCATTTGTATTTTTCATTTTATTTATGTTTTCCGTCCAGTTTTGGTCATCATGTTCCCCCTTGAGATAAGCTTAACGTGTTAGCTAGTAGTGTGTTATTTTAGATTTTGATTCCATACACTAACACTATACTAATCTCCTCTTATTTCAATCTTACGTTCACTTATATCCCATGAAAATATCCTTCATTACACCATCATGGTGTACAAGTAAAATCAAACATACCTCCTTAACTTTGATAAGTGAAATAAATAAGTGCATGAGATTAGTTTCATATCATAAATGGAGTGCTTATGATCTCTTATATTCTTAAGTGCTCTTATTAAAAGATTTTATTAGAATTAAAATGATGAAGTTTCTATCCAAACATTAGAGTTACATATTTGCCCTTGTAAAATTTAGGCTATGATCTCAAACTACACAGTGCTTTCTTTGAAAACTAATAGATGTTCCAAATAGTGCATAGACTGTAAAGGCCACCAAAAGGGACTTAGTGTAGGAGGAGATTGGGCTTTGTGAAATACCATAGAATAAAACCCTCAATTCCCTTTACAAGTGTGCATCTTCATAACATATTCAACTCTATACATAGCCTTCAATGTGTCATCATGTGTATGAATTAATAGATATAGATGTGTGATAACTCCATTGCATGTGAAGGATGATGAGATAGAACCTAAAGAATCACCTATGCAACCACATGTCATCAGAATGTCCTAGGTAGATTAGTAAGTAACCACCATAAATATGAATAACATTTGAGGTTGATTAGATATTAAAGTCATTGATTCATAATAGAATTAAATGTTACGTTATTTGTTAGGATTATCATAATGTGGGCATACAATCTCTTATGACAAAGACCCCAACTAATTATCCACATGAGTATTAAATTTTATAACTACCTTGATAGGGGGTGTGATATGTGGGTTCTTCATTGCCTATAAAATCTTAGCTCTTATGTGGAAAAGGGTTGACACTTTTAGGCACCCTTATGCTTCTAAAATTTGTCCTCCAAGAGCACTTCAGTTGGCTAACCCTTGTACATTAAGGAGAATTAAACTCATATCCCTTCATTCTTATTACATCCTATGTTGATTGGTGTTTTTAAATCTTTGTACATGGGTAATTTTTTCCCTTTCATGTTTTTCCATTCCCATCACCTCTATGTAGAACTAGAAATCCATTTTTAGGTCATATTCTATGCTAACTAGGGTCTACGTTGTTATAGGTAAAATCACTGAGAGGGGGGGGGTGAATCAGTGAGCCCAAATAATCAAAATTTAATTATAATCTTTACAAACACTTAATTAGTTACCAAAACCATACATGAAGCATACACATCATTCATATTAATGATAAAGATAAGCAATGCAAGATTAATCACATAACACATGACATATGTGGGAAACCCTCTTAGGGAATAAAACCCACTAGAACCTATAATTGGACTACTATATAATAATAACAAGAACCAATTTAACCATCAAAAATGATAAAATAACTACCATTCCTGGTTTTAGTGATATCACAATCCCACAAAGAGATTCTACACTTATCTAGTTGAGCACCCACAACAACTATAATTTTAGTAAGTTTCAACTTGCAAGGAGGAAAAAACCCCCTAGGCAATTAACCACCTATCCAACTACATTAAACAACCCTACCTTTGAATTGATGTCTTCAACACCTACTAATGGAACTCTAATTATCATTCTCTCAAAATATCCAAAGCCACCTTTTAGATCACATAACACTCCCTATTGGCCAAAGTGTATTACATACTTAAACCAACACACAAATATCAATTAGGACACATTACATATCCCAACTAACCCCACTCTTCAAAACTTATAATGAACTCTATAACCACATTAACAACCTCACCACATGGTCATACACACTTTTTAGACTTTGATCAGTCTCTCAAACCAGCCACCAACCTCTCACAAATACCAACAATCCTTTGCTCATTCTCAAGACATCCAAAACATCCTTTTGGATTGCTCTAGACCTCTTCATTCATGATCAACCTATAAGAGCACTATTATACAATAAAAAACATGATCTACATATCATACACATAGTATTGAATCTACTATTATTATCAACCCTTACATTAGGCACACTTAACTTCCTCTTTTCTTCACTTCAATGCACACTTCACACATTGAAGCCTAGAAACCATCTCCTTTGGTTTCACTATATATAGATCCTTCATGAACAACAAATTCTTGATTAGTGATTAGACTTAAATTAACCCTTAATTATTCTCTCAAAAAAATATATGGCTTAATGAAATCCACATATTTTGGTCATAGCATTGATGGGTAACCCTTAAGTAGCTACACCTTTCAATAAGGCCCTTGTAGCTCTTATAGGTCTCATGGAGACCTATTCACCCACTTAACACTTCATTAAGAAAAAAAGAACACATGACCACTTAAAAAAACATAGTTAAACTTTAAATTACCCCTTACTTAGTCCCACATAGGTCCATGCCATTGGGAACATCAACTCCACACTTAAACATACCAATTAGGTCACCTCACTCTTCAGGTCTTCATACACAAAAAACATAGTCTCAAACTACTCAACCAAAAATTCAATTATCTTACATAAAAATATGAAAAATTAATATTAATATAATCTAAAATATATCTATAACATATTCCTGTGCCTTAGACACTCCAACATAGGCCAAAATACCTCAAATTGTCACACTCAAGATGACCATTCAAACTAATCATACAATGTTAAAATACAATCAAGATATTTTTAATCTACAGATTAGATCAATGGAAAAATATGATAAAAAAATCATTTAAATAAGTATTTCATACTTTTAAAACATCTACATATTCATTGGACTCATTAATTCTACTCAGGAAAATTTTAAACTTGCTCCTCCAACATGATCACTCAAACTGCCAGTGTATTCAACGAACACAGTCAACTTATTATGTAACATTAATATGGAAGATTGATTGGTAAAACCTCAAAAAATAAAATATATAAAATTAATAGATAAAAAAATAATATAAAACATATAAATCATCAATATATATGTAAACAATATCAAAATAAGCTCAATTACCTTTCTTGGGTCACTTTCAAAACATGCACAAAAAACATAGTCAACTTTAGAGATCAATAGTTTTGTCTATACACACTTAAAAATATTAAAATTAGGTTAATTGTATTCATAATATAGTCCTATTAATATTTTATTTTCATATTATGAAAAAATTCATCTTGGATCAAAATTTATAGCCAAAATACACATATTGGGTTTTCCCTTTGTTAAAATTCAAATATTTATATGTCAACGATCATAGTTAAAATTTGAACACTAAGATCACATATCATGTCCTTAATGATTATATAAATTACACACCATTGATATTTTATATTATTTAATACATAGGAACCAATTCTCAAACATTAAACCTTTTTCACTTTGACCTCATCTCATGAAATGTAGAAACTTTAACACACTCCATCAATCTTTGTAGATCAGTCAAGTCTTTACTTTAAAGTTCTCACCATTTGATCAATATATATGAAACGACACTCACCATTATATCCTTATTATTTAAACCTTGAAAACTTTTTACCATCTAATTCAATGCACACTATTAGATAATGATATGTATGATTCCCTATGCACCATTGGATCTTCATTTAGTCCCAATATTTAACTTTGTTAAATAGAAAACACTTTGATCTCTTTGACTTGATAAAAAAATTATATATTCACTATACAAAATATTTTGATCCATTATATCTCCATTTGGTCCTAAAATTTAACTTCGTGTATAAATGACTATGGGGACCATTACAATCTATCTGAGTAGCCAACTTTGAACCTCAATAACTTTTTTTGTGCTTACTCACATGATCTCAAATTTGAAATATATGATTTAATCTCATAACATAATCCATCCATATTAAAAAATAATCCTTTATCATTCATGTGATATATGTCACCATGAAAATGCCTTCACAAAATCTTCTGTCACAGAGCCAACTATGTTTGGAACTTATTTAGGAGACTAACTTTGAACATACATATCTCTTAACGTGATTTGGTGCAAGATATAAAATTTATCACATAAAAACTAGGAAAAAAAATGAACAAACCCATATGATAGTTTTAAATATACACTTCCATTCATGTGGATTCTAATAACATCAACATACTTACTCGACTCTACTTGAACCCTTTAAAAATTTGGCTAAGTATGAGAACTTAGTAAATTCTATCTAAGAAGTGAACTTTGCACCCTCATATATTTGACCTAAATTTAATGCATGACCATATATCTGGTTCATAACAACTAGGGACTAATTTTTTCACAACCATATGACCAAATCTCTTTGGCTCACTTCCACATGATAATTGTGATGTCATTAAACTGCCCACTCAGATTTTTTACCATTGGACCCAAACCTTCTAGAGGAAATAATGAAATACCATATGAGATACACTCACTTAAATACTAATTGTAATCATTATCTACCTTCCATAGGGTCTCTAAAATATGTCTATACCAATAATATCATCCATCAAATGCCTCACTTATTTAAACACTAAAGAACCATGCAAGAACACTAACACTCTTTGAATCATACTTTGTCATTGTTATTATATTATACATGACATCTCATCATCATCCTTGGAAACTTAGATACATCATTGAAAAACATCCAATAATATCCCCTTTTTCATTGATGTCAAACACCAATACAAAGCTTATGCTCAGACTTTATCTCTCTCTTCAGGTTCTTTCTCCCGCTTTAACACAATGACAAAGTGAGCTAAAATTTTTATCTTTGAACCTAAAAAAACATCAAAGACCAAAAAATAGCAATATACCATCTCTAAGAGGTGACACAAACTCCTCTTAATATTTATCAAACCTATTCTCACTTTGAGCTTCTCAAACATGCTCAATTACTACATTTTTATGATCATACAAATATTTTATGAAGACAAAATATTTATGAAGAATCAAAAACTACATGAACTTACCTTGAAAACATTAAGAGGAACCCCACCATAATTCACTTGATCTTAGGCACCTTTTCTTTGAACATCTTAAGACCATTTTCAAAAATTATAAATCTTTACAATTGCCTCTATACCTTCTCTCTCAGATTCAATTACATAGTCCTCTAATTCTAGAACCCCACCAATTGTAAAGATCCCTCTTTATTTATGCATGTGGAATCAAATACATTGTCAAATCACCTAACTTGGTTTGATCAAGTCATCAACACAACCTTATTGAGTTTCATCTATAGTAGACAACACGACATATTCAACATGACTGAAGTATCTCACATATGCTCCCCCTCACATCATGCATAACTCCCCCTAACTCCATGGAATACACAACTTGTCATCAATAAAAATCAAATAAATTATTCATGATATTAAAGATATTAAAATGCATTCTCCTCATCCTCTATATCAACCTTGTCTTATATTCTGTTAACATTTGATCAATCAATTTAAGCAATAAAAATTGATAAGTTCTTTTCTTTAGGACCAAGAACCCTAAACACACCTTGAGCACACATGAATGAGATCAACATAACTTTATAAGAAATATAAAATATTTAAACTTAATTATCCTTGATTATATACCTAGAAAACTTCCATTCCCTACTCTTAGACCTTGCACACATTGCCAACATTATTTCATGTCAAAGTATACTAAAATTGCCTCAATCATGAATTAAAAGCATGTCACCAACTGATGAAAACATTCCATATTTTCCACTTGATGTTTACTTAGATCCATATACCAAAACTAAGTCATTATCATCATAAACACACACCTTGGGGTTTATAAACATCAAGCCCTCAATTTATTACCTTTCATCCTTTGGGCTAGTTCTTTAAAAATTGAGATCAAACTAATCAACCAAAGAGCATCTTGAGACATAGGTCTTCCAATAAAAAAAGTCATTCATAATAGGCTAACTCATCTTCTCATGACCTTCTTATCTTGAAACAACAAAAAAGACCTAACCAACATCTACCATGCTTATTATTTTTGTAAACTATCTCTTTGAAGCTTAGAGGAAGACACCATTTTGACATAGTGAGAATAAAAGTCCCAAAACTATGGAGACTCCCATATCTCCATATCCTTTTCTGACTTACATTCCTACTTGAATTTGAAAGGATGATTGACTTCTTTCTTTTCTTTATATTTTTCAGCAAAAGCAAATAACATAAACCCTTGTCTTCCCTTCATGTATATCATGGTAAACAAAGCATCTTTGGTCTTAGTCTCATCTCTCTTGATAGGCGTAGGTTTCCATACCCATTTATGATCTCTTCCTTTCACACTAGGAGGTCCATAAACCTTATTTTTCTTTTGGAACTCATTCAACCTATTATTGCAATACCTAACAACGTGACTAGCTCTATGACAACTGAAACAAACAATATCATTCATACCTTTTGATTCATTATGATTATGATCTTTTCTATCTAGAGAGAAGATAAATTCTCTTGGTTCTCCTGTATCTTCTTTATATCCAATTCATTCTTTGTAGTATTAGACAATCCAACTAGATTAGGATTATCCTTCATAGTCTTTGGTCTTAACACCATTGATTGACCTCTTGAATGATCTGAGTTAAGTCTTCTCCAAGACCAATTGCTCCTTCTTCCAAAGATCCATGTGAACTCATTATTAGAGCTCATATTTGTAAAATCTCTTTCCATATGACCATATTGATGTAAAAAATGATAATGGACATCAAAAAAAGTAGAATAACTTATTAAATAGGGTTGTCTAACCAATCTTCTCTCATTACTTTGACCTGATTTGACTTCTTTTGATCTTTTTCAAGCTTGCCTATCTTGACAATAAATTGATCATGCTCATCCTTGAGTGAATCTAACTTTGTTTCTAATTGAATGCACTCATCTTATTTAGATCTTATATTTAAAATATCTTATCACTCTTAACTTCTTTACCCATGTTATTTTTATTCTACATGCTTGCTCTAATAAACTTCCCTACAGGGCACTGACTTATTCTTCAATACATTTGATCACATACCTCATCTTGTGATATCTCCTTATGAGCTCAACTTCTAGATCTAATTCATCTTCCTTATTGTCATAGAATAATTCTTCATCACCATTGTCATGGAAAAAATCTTCATTATTCATGATGTCCTCTTTTTTTGAATTCAAACTTTCCTTAGAATATTCTAATTAAACCTTGAGATCATTGTTAACATTTTTGTTCTCTTTAGTATCTTTATTCAAAGTACATATATGTTTCTCAAGTGCCCTGACCATAGTCTTCCACTATCAATTCTCTTTCTTCAACTGTTTATCCATCTTTGTACCTACTCAAAATATCCTTCAAGCTATTAAGCTTCCTCTAAAGGACCAAACTTGATACCAATTATTATAGGTACAATCACTAAAATGTGGGTAAATTAGTCAACCCACATAATCTAACTTCAATTTTGATCTTTACAAACACTTAATTAGTTACCATAAACATTCATAAAGCATACACATCATTCATAGCAATGAGAAAGAGAGACAATGCAATATCAATCACATAACTCATGACATACGTGGGAAACATTCTTAGGGAATAAAACCCATTGGAACCTACAATTAGACTACTACCCTATAATAATAGGAACTAGTTTAGACCATCTATAAATAATCAAGTAATTACCATTCCTAGTTTTAATGAGACTATAATCCTATAAGGAGCTTTTACACTTGACTAGCTGAACACCCATAAAAACTAGACTTTTATCAAGTTTCACCTTGTAAAGAGGAAAAAACCCCTTAGTTAGCTAACCACCTTGAACAACTCCACCTTTGATCTAATTTATTCAACACTTGATGATGGAACTCTGATCATCATTCTCTTAATGCATCCAAATCCACCATTTGGATAAACACAAATTCCATGTTCACAAAATCATATTACATACTTGAACCAACACACAAAGATCAATTAGGACACATTACATATCCCTACTAACCCCACTCTTCAAACCTTAGTAAAAACTCTATCACTACATTAACAACCTTACCAGATGGTCATACACACTATCCATACTTTGATCAATCTCTCAAACTAGCTACCAAACTCTCACAAACACCAATAATCCTTTACTCATTCTCAAGAAATCCAAAACATTCTTTTGGATCATTCTAGACCTCTTCACTCATGGTCAACCTATAAAATAACTATTCTTCCATCATAAATAAGACCTAAAAGTCATACACATAGTCTTAAATTTTCTTTGCTTATTAACCAATCCATTTGGCACACTCATCTTCCTCTCTTATTCACTTCAATGCACACTTTTCACACTCAAGCCTAGAAACCATCTTCTTTGGTTTCACTATATATAGATCCTTCAAGACAAAAAACTTATTGGTCAGATATTAGACTTGACCCTTAAATATTATTTCAGATTAGGACATGGCCTAGTACAATCCACAAAGGTCATCCATAGCATATATGGGTTACCCTTAAGTAGCTACACCTTTTAATAAGGCCTTTGTAGATCTTATAGGTCTCATGGAGACCTATTGAACCACTTAGCACTTCATCAAGAAAAATAATAACATAAACCACTTATAAATACATAGGTCTACTTTAATTGACCCCTTAATCCCACATGGGTTCATTCCACTTGGAACATTAAATCCACACTTGAACCTACCAATTAGGTCACTTTGCTCTTTAGGTCTTCATACATAGAGAACATAGTCTCAAACTATTGAACCAAAAATTTAATTATCTCACATAACCACATGAAAAAATAATATTAATATAATCTCCAATATCTATGAAACATATTCATGTGCCTTAAACACTCTAACACATTCCAAAATACCTCAAACTATCATACTCAATATGGCCAGTCAAACTGGTCATACACTATCGAAATACAATCAAGCTATTTTGGCTCTCCACATCTGATTAGGTGCCAAATATGATAAAAAATCATTCAAATAGGTCTTTTATACTCATAAAACATATCCAAATTTTTTAGGCTCATCATTTCTTCTCATACCACCTTCAACTTACTCCTCCAACATGATCACTCAAACTACTAGTGTATTCAACAAACACAGCCAACTTCTTAAGTAATTATTATACTCAAGATAAATTGGTCAAAAAACCAAAAAACACATAGATCATCCTAATTACTTATATAAAAAACTCAAAGATATCTAATTCATCAAGATATATCAAAATAATCTCAATTACCCTTTTTGGGTCACTTGAAGAATATGTATGAAAACACAATCAACTTTAGATCTCAATATTGTTATTTATACATACTTCTATATATTTAAATATACTTCATTATATGAGTCATGGAGTCCTATTCATATTTTTATTTTTACGTCATGATAAAATTCATCTAGGATCAAAAATTATAGCCAAAATTACTAGACTAGTCTTTCCCTTTGTTAAAATTCAAATATTTAAATGCCAATGGTCATAGTTAAAATTTGAACACTAAGATCACATATAATTTCCTCACTAATCAAATCAATTGCTCACCATTGATATTATTTGATATTTAATACATAGTTTCCAATGCTTGAACTTTAAATGTTAGTCACTTTGACCTCATCTCATGCAATCTACAAACTTTAATGCATTTTGTCAATCTCTACGGATAAATCAAGTCTTTATTTTAAAGTACTCATCATTAAATAAATATATATGAACCCTTGTTCTTCATTATATCCTTATCCTATACCTTTTGTTAGTTTTTAATCCTAAAACACTTTTTACCATCTTGCTCAATACACACTATTAGATTGTGATCTATATGATCCACTGTGCACCATTGGATATTCATTTGCTCTTGAACTTTAACTCTTTCAACCAATGAAAAATTTGACATCTTTAACTTCCTATTTACTTTATATCTTCAGTATATGAACTTATACAAGCCATTGGATATCCATTTGGTCCTAAACTTTAATTTTATGCAAAAATGACTAAGTATGAGGACCATTGCAATCTGTCTAAATAGCCAACTTTGAACCTTAATAACTTTTTTTTGCTTACTCACATGATCTCAAATTTGAACCATATGATATATTCACATAAGAGAATATATCCATATAAAAAAATTAATCTTCTAATTTTCACACATGTGATATATATTATAATTAAAATTCATTCTCAAAATCTTCTATCATAGAGCCAACTATGCTTGGAACTTATTTGGGAGACCAACTTTAAACATGTATATCTCTTGTTGTGCTTTAGTGCATGATCTAAAATTTAGTGCATAAAAACTAGGAATAAAAATTAACAAACTCATATGATAATTTTTTATATAAACCTTCACATGTGTGAATGATGACATCATCAACATGCTTACTCATCTCTGCTTGAACACTTTGTAAATTTGGCTAAGTATGGGAACTTAGTGAATTCTATCGAGGAAGATAACTTTGCACCCGCATATATTTGATTGTGATTTGACACATGACTTGAGATCTAGATCATAAAAACTAGGGACTAATGTGGTCATAACCATATGACCAACTCCCCTAAAATCACTTCCATATGGTAATGGTGATGTCATCAAACTACCTACTTAGATTTTTTCCCACTAGACCCAAAATATCTAGATGAAACAATGAACTAATAGATGAGATCTACTCACTTTCATACTCATTCTAATAATTATTGACATCCCATAGGGTATCCAAAATATGTCCATACCAACAATATCATCCATCAAGTTCCTCACTTATTTAAACATTGAATAACGATGAAGGAACACTAAGGCTTATTGAAGAACACTTTGTCAATGTTATTCTAGCACACATGGCATGTCATCATCATCCTTGATCACCTTAGAGACATCATTGATATACCTCCAACATATGTAGCCTCTGACTATGGATAATCTCATCCCTCTTAATTTCTTGTTACATTACCATGTGTTAATATGAAATACTTATGCATTTAGAATATCTGTGGATAATTTTATCATATATTATCTCATTCATAAAAATCTATAATGTGTTTGTCAAATTTTTAGAGGCACTCACTTTATTTTTTGTGCATCACCTTTTACTTCAACCAATATCTTACCTTATCCTTCCCTTTTCCCCTTGTCAATTTTAGGTTTAGATCTATATGTAGATTTCATTTTGCTCTTAGTAAGTTTATGCATTGATCCTAAACTAGATGCATCTAGAATAGAATGAAGTCACCCTAATATATAGGTTCATCCCAAGGAGCGTAAGAGTGTCACACCTTAGGGGATAATCCCATTATTACAACAAGATAATTAATAACTCTCTAATGCATGAGATCCCTTCATAACCATTAATTCACATTTTGAGTGATAATAGTTTTTGGCATGCCCCATGGGACATAATTTTAAAAAATTTATGAGATGGGTGTTACTCTTAGTAAATCAAGTGTTAAATACACTTGATAGAGCACATGGTAACTCAAATTATTAATGGTTTTTAAGAATAACCTTCTATCTATATGCCAAGATAGATGAGATCATCTTCAAGAGGCATTAATTTTCATTTTTTTGAGCTCCCTATAATGTCCATAAAAGGGGAATTAGAGTATATATGTCTAAAATCAATATGGAAAATTAACCTTCTCCTATACCTCAATCTACACCTCCATTTGACTAATTCCCTACATATAAAGGATGATAATTCCATATTCCCTTCATGGTTGTATAGATAAATCAACTCTTTATTCTATTTAATAGAGGAATCCCATTTATTCTTCCCTAGTATGATGATATTCCTATAACTACTCTGAAGAGGATCCCCTACTTTAATAGAGAAATTCAACTATGCCTGTAGAGCACATACTAGACATAGAAAATATTTTCTCCATTCACAACATAATCGAATATAATGTCATATTGTAAATCCTTGCCTATTTTTTGAAAGGGAGATTCTTCAAATGTTATTTTAGCTTACATCCTAGTTTTATTCATAATTGGGATGAGTTAGGCATGATACTATGTAAGTAGTTTAAATAAAAGAGTGACCACCTATCACTGATAGAATAACTCACAACCATTAAAATGGCTCTACATAAGTATATGGTCAACTTGAATTTCAAATTATAGAGAGCTTGGGACTTAGTTACACCCTTAGTAAGGCCTAATACTAGTATACATCCTTACACTTCTTAAGAGCAATGAAGAATGATGTGGCTATAATGATCCAATTAATTGGTGGTGCAATATTACTAGATGCCTATGAGGTTGATATGTGTGTAGAAAACAACTTCATTCAAGTAGGAAAAATTACACCAAGACCCCTTGCACCCTTATATCTTAATCTCCCATGTACAAGTTCATTTGTTCTATCTTCCATTCCAACTCTAGCCCCCATTCTTATTGATATTAACCCACCAATCCTATCAACTTTTGCACCCTTAAGTGAGATACATGAGGTTAAAACCTTATTGAAAAGCTTTAAAAATGAGATAGTATAACTAAAAAGATAAAAAGCAAAACATTTTAGGCCTTATCAACCCTTTAACTGTCAATATCAATAGAGCAGGCCTCCCTATAAGCATGTTACATCGAATGAGAACTAGTTCACACATAATAGGCCACCCTATACACCAAATGCTAAAATTGAAAGCACCTCTAGATCTCTTATAACTATGAAAAATAGCATGGCACAATACTATGAATAGTGTTATATGAGTGATCAACCACATAATCAAGTCATGTGTGTGGATAGAGAAATAAATGAGGCACATACTATACAGAATGTGTCATCCCCTCAATATTCTCCATTTATCCAACTAAAGTATGAACCATAGGCATGAATGAAATAACAATATGGATCTACCATATTAAATTGGTAGGAGGGTGACTTCAACTATGTAAATTAGAATGAAGTGTTAAGCATAAAACTTAACCCAATTGTTCCTAACATAAGATTCAACAAGATAGTAATGATGGATGAACCTTCTTTTTCAATACCTTTAACTTCTATACCCCAATTTCACCATGTTGATGTCCAAGTTAAATCACCTATGCAACCTTAGGCATGCATGGATTTAGTTGTGTATAAGTAAATCTAAACCCAAACTAGTGCATAGGCACAAAAAGAGACTACAATTCAAAAAGTGCATGTTAAAGGGACTCAAATCCCATTTAACATAGTTAAGTAGATGAATAAAACTAGACTGAATGTTTCCATGTGGGATGTTCTTAAAATTCCTTCCCAAAATATTCTATTGTAGCATGTCATAAGGGGTTTTCAACCTATTGAGCCATCATAGACTACACCTACTATGCACATAAATCTATTTAAACCCAAATAATAAATGTGTAGAAGTATTAAGCCCCCCATTCTATATCTCTATAATACTTGATGAGCATCTCATACAAAATTATATGATATATTCAAGTGCAATTAGTTTAGTGATGCCAAACAAAATGATAGACATGTTAGTCATAACATATGCTCCCATCTCAAAATTGGTTGTCTAATTAGATGGGAGAGTGATCAAAACTATGGGAATCATCAAAGACTTGAGTCTCACTATACATGCATGTTTGAGATTTTTATTTCATAGGATATTTTAGCCATTTACTTACCTCTTACTTTTTTATATGCCTCTTCCAAGATTTCACTATGAAGGTAGGTGGATATCTAACTTCAAATTAGTTGTATATGCTACTTAAAATCAGATACAAAACCAAAGTAACCATCAAGGTTGAGCCTATTTCAAAGAATCATGCATATCCATACAATCCTATCCCATTTGACACAAACTTCACCCTTTTCAATCAAAAAGAAAATCTAGTTCTTCATGAAGCCACCACACCACTTAAAGAAGTCCTAGATAACTTTTTTGATAAGTGAGCATGCAAACACTATGAGTGAGATCTATATGGCAATACAAAGGAAATAGGTCTAGGTACATACTACATTCTTGAGTAAGAAACCTTGTTTCTTAACCTTTTAAAGGCAAGAGATAACCTTTGAGGTATATGGCAGTTCTACATCAATGGCTCTCAAAGCAAAAATGGTGTAGTATCTAGTTTTGTAATGGTATCCCCTAAACAAAAGAAATATTACCATGCATTCAAATTATAGTTTGGCTATAAAAATAATTTTATCAACTATGAGTCATTGATCTAGGGTCTCTAATTAGTGTATAAGAAAGGTTTAAGATACTACAATATTTTAGGGATAATGAACTAGTGGAGAACTAGGTCAGATCACTAAACATGTGTAAAACCAAAATACTAAAGGATTACAAGCATAGGACATGGGAAATGATTGAAGGGTTTAATGATTTCAATATATATTCCATACCAACTACAAAAAATTATGATGATGATAATCTCACAAGTGTGTGACCATAATATGACCTCCTACATAATAGAAATAATAGGTCTAAATAACTTGTAAGACTCATAGTCAGACTAGCAGTCTTAAACAATGTAATAAATTGGAAGTGTTTAAGAGTGATGAAAAAATTGTCAACTTCTTACAAGATAATGTTGAGTTATATGCCAATAATAAATCTTGACTGTGATATAAATATGAATATCATATCATTGAACTAAAGGGAAATAAGCTACCTAGTGGGCTAATCACACTAGAAAGTATATAAATTTTGATGACAAGCTAAAAGGTGATAAGAGAGACATGATAGTGAAAGAGGAGATCTTCAAGTTAGTATCCATATCTAATAACAATATCTTGAAGGCTGGTATAGTATACTCTCTATATTAAATCAAACAATTCATTAAGCTAAGTATAAGATATGATGATATCTTCACATGGAGCTATAAATACCTCATAGGCTTTAACCCAAGATTGGCCCAACATATGATTGAGATTAGCCCCAATACCATACTAGTCATACAAAAGTAAAGGATGGTAAATCCAAAACTTAAACCCTTGATGAGAAAGGATGTCTCAAATCTCATTGAGGCCAACATGATATTTATAATCAAATATTCCTCAAGGGTGGCTAATTTCATCATAGTGTGCAAAATGAATAGAGATATCTTCTGGTGTGTAGACTTTAGGGTCCTCAATAAAGCCTCCCTCAAATACCACTAGCCACTCCTGATAATGGAATAAATTTTGTAAATTTTCATAGGTGTAGAAATATTTTCATTATTAGATGGTTATTCAAGCTATAACTAGGTGATTGTGAAGGAGTGTGATCAATTTTAAAATACATTTACCACTAAGTTAGGAACCTTTTCATACTAAAGGATTCCCTTTGGTCTAATACATGTAGAGGTTACCTTCCAAATGGAAATGGATATGATGCTCAAGGGACTCCCTAATAATATCATCTTGGCTTACCACCATAACATAATTGTCTTCTCAAAATGGGAAACAAACCTTTTGGGCCACCTAAAAAGTGTCTTTGAAAAATGTTGAGAGTTCAAGATCTCTTTGAACCTAAGTAAGTTCATATTAACAATACATAAAGGCAAAATTTTGAGACACATCATCTATAAAGAGGGACTCATAATCAACCATGAATAAGTTGAAGCCATTCTATCTATTCCACTCCTAGGTCATAAGAAATGTCTCCAAAGCTTCTTGGGAAAAATAAACTTTGTCAGAAGGTTCGTATCAATTTTCATGACTTTGGTCAAACCCCTTATAATTATGCTCAAGAAGAGTGCTACATTTAGATAGAGATAGGAATACCAAAATAGTTTCAAGGCCATCAGGTAAGCCATCATAGAAGCTCCTACATTGATAAAAAGAGATTACCAATAATGCAAGATTATCTCTACAAACCATTTGAGTGTAGTTTGATAATGTTTTATTATTTAACAAGATAGCTTCAAGATAGAAATAGCATTGATTTTCATATCATGAGCCTAGTTTAGTGGTATTCTTGAGATGATGGAGGCACTTTACATTCATCTTTATTGAAGACTTGAGCACCAAATCAAGGGGAAAATCATGTTTTGAGCCACATTTGGATGGTGGGATGCTCTTGTGAAGGTAATGAATATGTGCTTTATTTAATTTGATCTTAATTTTCATTTTCACACCTCGTTTGAATAGGTTGGCTTAGATTGTGATGATTTTATGCATTTTTCTTGATTTTCATGACTAATGCTTGATCTGACCATATTTTTAATCCATTTATACTTCTTGTCACACCTAGTGGGACCATGTAGCTCATGCAAACAAATAATACACTTTGGAAATCTTATATTTCCTTAAAAATCCTTAACAATCAATTGTTAGATTCATTTCCCCATGTTTTTGACATTTTTTGTTAATAGACAAGTCACATAGTGACTGATATTAGTTTTGTGTAACTGACATTAGTCCAAGATAACTGGTATTGGTTAGGTTGTAGGGAAAAACATGGTTAAAAATTTAAATTTTATAGCTTTTTTGAAAATTATAGTTTGTTGTTTTGGTTTATAAGTCTTTGTCTGAACACTTATTTCATGATCCAAAAGTTTATTTTATAGATTTATTCTAACTTGGGCTAAAAATTCCTTTTCCAAAATTTTGTTTGCCTAAGGGTTCACAGGTGATCGTTATCAATCATTTTTTATTGGTATCAGTTATTTTATGACCATCATCGGTCTTGCTACAACTGACATCGGTCACTGTTGACTAACATTGATCTCTATGTTTTAAAAATAGAGAACCCAAGAAAAAAAATTTAAAACTTACTTGTTTGATTATAAATTATGCTTCAAATTAGGGGAAATTCTCTAACCTTATAGGATCCACATGGAAAAGTAAACAAAATTTGAGCATGATTTAAGTCTTGATCCCTCCTTTTGATGTTTAAAAGGAGCTTAGATGGTTTGTTTATTTTTTTTGTGAAGTTTTTCAATTTTTTACAAACTAAGGCCAAGGGGCCAAGAATTTCACTAAATATTTCAATATGGTGATTAAAAATAATATTCACTTAAATTTTAAGCTTGTCAAAAGTGTGTTGTTTTATGAAAAATAATTTATTACCTTTTTGTTCTTTGAAAAAAATGAAGAGTGATTGTATGCTCTCTCCCTAGCCCCTTTAGGGAACTTGGGTGAACAAAAGTGCCTTTTCATTATTATTGTTCCTTTGTCTAAGGTGTGAAAAGGAAATTATCTAGGCTCTCCCCAAAACCTATATAGTTTGGGTGATATAAAATTAACCTTTTAATCCTTTTCACTTAGATCATTTATTTTATACAATTTAGATTATGGAGGGGAATTCATGGCCTCTTCATAAGTTATTTTTGGGTGCTTTGACCCAAGATTTCATCTCCCAACATTATTTCAACCCCACTCCATGATGAGGTATAAAAATTGAGGGAAAACCATTGGGATGTTTTCTTGAGCATTTAATAAAACTTCATTAGTGGCAATCTAGTTTAGAATGTATGATCAATCTGGACATCACACTACAATGAACAATTGATAGATGTAGTGGTTGTGAAAAGGATAAGACCTTTTCAAAACAATTTGATTGATGTGGATCCAATTGACGTGAGGCATATATAGTGTTATCCATACTTGGGACCATCTAGATAGTCAAAAATTTAAGATTTATAATAACCCCACTTGATGAAAAAATATTGTTGATGCAAGGTGAGTAACCTAAAGGTCCATATCACCATAAAATATCTTTAGATAAGGATGGGTGTAAAAAACCTACCACTTCATGTTCTTTTATTTTAGGATTAAAAATTAAAATCCTCCCAAGAGCATTTATATAGATGGATTCAATTATTATGATGTAACCATGTCATCTTAGTGCTTAGGATGATTTACTTAGTTGTATTTGTCCTTTCCTTTGCTTACTTGGTCTTGATTTGAGTCTAAAATTCTTTGTGAACAAAACATGTCATAACCAAACACAATTATTATCCACCATTTCTTGAACAAGGAGGCTTTATGCTAGTCAAATCCAAATAATCTTTTCCTTGTTCAAATCCTCATCTTAAAACATTATGTTTATATTATCTAAAAAATATAGTTATACTACCAATTTGAGTCTAAACCATTTTCAAAAAATAATTTAAGTCCTTAATTGATCATTGAAATTCAGAATTGCACCTTTCTAAGTTCTAAGTCAATGTGTTAATTGGTTTTACAATTTGTAACTGGTCTGAGTTAACTTGGGTTCAATTTCTCATTTGGATTGAAGGTATTTTATAGACACATCATCATCTGATCGTTATGAATTTCATCTTGATTACACTCTAAGTTCTATAAGACATTTTATTCTACCTCTTATTACCATGTGGTGGCTTTGTGCTACTCATTTGGTCTTAGTTTTATACTTAGGAATTATTACATGTTTTCATATCTTGAGTTTCATGGTATGCATTATAACCTTCCTAATCTAAAATTATTTATTTTAATTTTCTTGTAGAAACTTTTTGAAGTTAAACTAAATTTTATGGTATTGATGTATCTCTAAACCTACATTTGGTTTACTAGTTTACACTTAGGTATTTGACTTATCATACTCTCTTCCAAATAATATGATTCCAACTCTACCCAAGGTTCAGTAATTTCATGAACACATTATTTTTTGGTACTACACCACCTCTTTTTTATTATAGTCTCTTTTGTACTTTATAACTTATTTATAAAATAATCAAAACACATACCTTGTTTAAACATTTGCAAAACATTTTCCAAATATTTCCAAATGTAGATAAAAACCTCTTAGAAATGATTCTATGGTACACTCATAATGGGGTCTCTTATGGCCTTAGCTATGAGGAAGAGGATTTTTATAGTGGACATGAGCACTCCATCTTGTTTGAGGATGTCACCTTCTTTGGGCCTATTTGTTGAATACCAATCCAATCCATGATATTTTTTGTGAATCATTCTTGTCCTTCCCCTTCGATTTTTTTGTCATGCTCAAAGGTTACCTTTTTAAGATATCCCCATTTAATTTGAATGTCATGCATAAAGGTTAACATTTTAGGTTATCCCCCTTTGGCTTGTGCAAGCAATCAAGATCCACAACGTGTGAAGGTTACCATTTTAGGCTATCCTCTTTTATCTTGTGCAAGAAATCAAGCTCTACAATACATGAAAGTTACCATTTTATTCCCTTCACCTTTGGCTTGTACAATCAACCAAGCTTCATAATACCCTGCTATTACCATTCTTGGCCGATCACTAGTATTTGTTGAACCTATTATTGAAGAACATCCATTTGATAAACTAGTCTTTATTGATCCCATTTTTGATAGTCTAATTTTTGGAGAGCCCATTATTGAAACACAAACCATTTTTCACCCTAAACTAATTATTCCCCACTTTATAAATTCCATGTCAATCTTCAAGCCTTAACAACAACCATTATCTCTTCAAGATCCATCTTGTGAGGACCAAAATGTGTTCAAGGTTGATATTTTATGATTAATTGTTAACTAAATCCATGATGTTATTATTGAAACACCCATTTGTGATGATTCAACCTATGATGAATCACCTAGTCATGTTTGACATATTTTTAAATATCCCCATCTCCTTGACAAGCCAATATCTATGGAGTTTTATCTTGATCTATTTCCACTCATAGAGGAGTCTCCTTTTGACAAACCAGTTTCTGTCAAGTCATCCCTCAAGTGGTTACCTCTCTTTAAGGGGACTCGCCTAGATGAACCAGTCTATGTTGAACCCTTTTTAGATGGATCTTTTTTATTGAGCCCATTATGCCATCATAGGTGATTAATTATCTAATACCAAAAATTCAACAAAACATCATTATAGAAACAACCACATCAAATGAAGAATCAACATTTGAGTCAGGTTCCCTTTCTGAACTAGCATTAAATTTAACATTAGAAGTATAATCACTACTAGTATGAACATTGGATTTAGAGTCCTTTGACTCAAACTTAACTTTAGAATCATAGTACAATCATGGTTGTTATAACATTGGCTACACTTGGCTTGTAGATTAACTTGAATATATTTGTGATCCTTCTACAATTTTTGTAGATGATCACTTTAGCATAGACATAAATTATCATATTGTCTTATATTAGGATTGTGATACATTTCATCTTTCTATTATTCCCACCTAACATAGCCATTATATTGACATTCCACCTACCACAAGCATCAATTAGGATTTATAGAGTCATACTTTGTTGAATTGCATCTATGGTGACATATCCTATGCAAAATGTCAAGGGGAAAGACCACATTCATTAAAAATAAGAACAATATCCTAGTTAAACCTTTTTGGAGGTGATAGGGGATGATCAAACTTCAAACTCAACATCTTTTACTGAAACCTTTTCAAAGGTGATATAATATAATCAAAGTACAATTTTAACATCTCTTCATGAAATCTTCTTGGAAGCACTAAGGGATAATTAAGACAAATTCAATGGTGAAAACATCATTAGGGAGCCAACAACTGAGTATAAAAGTTATTCACTACTTGACGAAGACACTAAAAAATATAAAATTAGTATAACTTCAAATCTAAAGAATAATTAGATGGTAGTTACTCTTAGGCATAAATAATAATAAAATATGGTGGTCCTATTGAGAGCATCTTCACAATTATTTGGCCCTACCACAACCAATATTATGTCAAATTTAGAATCAACAACATTGTGTGTGCCTAAAAATATTGATATTCATTTATTTCTCAACCATTATACATTCCATTATCATCCACCTATTCATTACCAAATTATACCATTTATATTGTACCTAACATTATCTACTATCACTGGCTATAATTTCCTTTATAAAGGATATAAAGATCTCTTGTCTCAATGTTTGAAGGAATTAGAATCAATGACCAACAAAGATCACAAACACATTATTGAAATTCAAATCTAAAGTAGGTTATTGATAGAGTATCTATTTATATGAGGTGTTCAATAAAAATCTACATGATTAAATATTTTAGTTGTCCATATGTTGACTAGGATGTGCATCTCCACTTAATAGGAGAAATAAAACCATTTTTCATTTGCCATTTACCCTACCATTTTCTTTACCTTGTCTCTTAGGGATAACCCTAATAGACCCTTTCATTCTAGGAATCTTATACCATTATTTACCATTTACCATGTTGTTTGAACTACATTGACTTGAGGTCCTTTGGGACTATTTAGGTAGTGTTTAATTCCTATTGAGGTCAACTTAGTCACCTTCACCATGATCTCTTAATTTTATGAGAAATTTGTAAGTTTAAATGCTCTTGCAATTTTGAGAGCAACTTAATCCATAATATCACTATTTTATGAGTAACCTTATCCATGCTCTTACCATTTTTCAAGAAACCTAAGCCATTCTCTCACTTTTTTATGAGTAAAATCCATTATCACCTAGGGTAGCTTTGTTTCCACTATATCCAATTATCTTCCAAGCATTCTCCTTATACCATTTATTTACTATTGACCAAGGCTTGTTTTTAGTTTTCCTACTTACCCCTTTTTATCTTGGTTTCTTTGGTTCTTCCCACATCTTAATCGAGGGGATTTTGATCCAATTTCATCAAGATTTAGAATTCCATGTTGAATGACAACCTATGGAAGTAGTGTGGCATTTGATCTAGAAAGTTATCTTTCATCTATGATCTTATCTAGTATCACTAATTATAATCAAATTTGGGAAAATGAGTATTTTATTTGGTACCACTAATTACAACCACCTTTGGGAAAATCAAAATTATGATGTTGTTCCTAATTATAACTACATGTGGTCAAATTAGGTACAAATTTTTATCATGCTTTACCACATCCCCTCATCATTGTTATTATCATTTTCCTGGTCATTTACCTTTATTTATGAACTTGTTGTGTATTGATCGGTCTTTCATTGCCTTATGTTGGTGTAACTACTATGACTTGAGGTCATAATGGGATTATGTAGGTTGTGCTTGATTCATGTTGAGGTCAACTTGGTCCCTCATTTTCATATGCTCTCACCATCTTGTGAGTATTTTAAGTTGGTGCACTGTCACTATTTCATGAGCACTCTTAGAATTACCCTCTCCATTTCTAAAGTTAGACCATTTTGTGTATCTTAATCCTCAATCAAGTTGAGATACTTAGAAAATCCCAAAAATATTTGTTAAATAATTTTACTTTCATTGTTTTATGTGTTGTTTGATCTTTTATTTTGTTTTTCAAGAACAACTTGATGGTATGCACTGAGATTGATTATTCATATCTTGCCTTCATTTTGTTTATTAATTTGTTCTTGATTTTCTTATATACATTCTTGTTCCTACTTAAATCTAGATTGTTCATATCTTGATTATGAGTTAGTTTTATTTACATTTTCTTTGTCTTTGTTTATTTTTGTTTAAATATAAATAGTTTTAACTCTAGCCTTGGTAATTCTTATCATTATCCTTAGTTATCAATATTCACATTTGAACTGACTCATCAAAATTGAAATACAATGTCATTATAAGTTATTCATACTTATGATGCATAATTTCATTTTTCTATAACAATCACTATGTGATTTAGATCCAAGTCTCAAAATCAATGTAGCTCTGATGATTAGCTATCAAGTACACTAATGTAACTAGGTACCAGTGGCTTATCTTATACTTGAATCTATGAAATGGATACATCTCTTGGCATACATCATGAGTCAAATCGAATAGTGGTCATTTTTCTTCATTCCTCATTACATTCTTTCTCACTTTTTGGGTGAAATATATTGGATTGAGGTCCTTTTGGATTATGAAATAAATACTTGGATACATGATGTATCTTAGGTTAGCTCAGCCACCTTTATTACTCTTTTCATCTCATTCATCATTTTGTGCATCCTTGTATGCCAAGTTGTTTATGAATGTTCCAATAATTAGACCTTTGCATCTACATTTATTCATGTTTATCTTTAATATATGAAATAGGTTATATAATTGAGCTATAGCTTGCCATTTTTCCTTGTAGGGGCACAACATATGAACCAGTCATAAATAGAAATTAGACCTACTAGGGCAAATAATTATTTATCGATGATGAAAATCAACCCTACTAGGGAAAAAATATTTTATCAACCTATAAAATTCACTCTTGTGGATCACATTATTATTTCTTCTTTCTAGAGGCCATGATTATCCTACTTCTTCTAATTCCAAGCTTTATACACATTTTCCCTCATTCTAGAAATATTTTAGTGGGTAACTTTCCTCAAGATCAATCAATCTATAAGTGTGTAGCTTACATCCTAGCTTTGGGTCTATTCAAAATGTGTCTATTATATTTTTGGATTTTATCCTTCCATTTCCCATTTAAATCACATTTTGAGTAACATTTTGTGATTGAATTCTCTTGGGAAGGTAATGAATATGTGATTTTTTTAATTTGCTCTAAATTATCATTTTTGCACCCTATTTTAATAGTTTAGCTTAGATTGTTATGTTCTTATGCATTTTTATTGATTTTCATGACTGATGCTTGATTTAACCATAGTTTATTTTACTTTATAGGGACTAAAAATATATCTTGTCTCAAAGTTTGAAGGAAACAAAATAAATGACCAACAAAAATCACAAACACACTATTGAAATTCTAATTTGTAGTAGGTTATTAATAGAGAAACTATTCAGATGAGGTGTGGGATAGTAATTTTTATTAATGATCATTCTATATGTCTCATATGATAACTAGGACATGCACCTCCATGTCTTTAAGAGCAATAGAACCATTTTTCATTTGCCATTTTACCCTTCCATTTTATTTGCCTTTTCTCTTGGGAAAAAAATTATAGACCATTTAATTTTAGGCATTTTATACCATTGTGTCCCATTTTCTCACCTATTTGAACTATATTGAATTGAGGTCCATTAGGAATATGTAGGTAGAACTGAATTTTTGTTGATGCTAGCTCTATCACTTTAGCCATGATCTTGTCATTTTGTGAGAAGTTATTTACTTTGAACACTCTCACCATTTTATAAGTAACCTAAACCATGCTCTCACCATTTTGTGAGAAAAATAATCCAATCATCACTTGGGGGGAACCTTATTACCACTATAGCCAATTATCTTCTTATCATTTTCTTGATAGTGTACCATTTTATTATATCATGTCTTTAATATTGACCAAAGTTTTTTTTACCATCCTACTAACCCATTTTTGATATTGGTTCCTTTGGCTCTTCCCACACTTCCATGAGAGGATTCCAATCTAGTTTCAATAGTATTAGAATTATATGTTGAATGACATTCTATAGAATTAGTATGAAATTTGATCTAACAAGTTATATTTCATCTATCATCTTATATGGTATTATTGATTAAAACTACCTATGGGTAAATTGGTATTGTATTTGGTACCCTTGATTATAACTACCTTTGGGAAAATCAATTTTATGATATTCTCTAATTATGACCACATATGGGAAAATTATGAACAACACATTTTTAGCATGCATTATTGCATCGCCTAGTCACTACTATTATCATTTACCTTACCATTTGCCTTTATTTATGAACTTGGTGTGGCTTGGTTGGTCTTTCATCACATTTTATGTTGGTAGAAATACTGTGACCTAAGGTTCTAATGGGATTATGTAGGTTGTGCTTGATTCATGTTGAGGTTAACTCAATCCCTCATTTTCATACACTCTCACCATCTTGCGATCATTTTAAGTTAGTGTGCTCTCATCATTTCAAAATAACTCTTCGAAGTACCCTCACTATTTTATGAGTTGGACCATTCTATGTATATTAATCCTCAATCATGTTGAGATGCTTATAAAATTCCAAAATATTTGTTACATAATTTTATGCTTTCATTATTTTGTATGTTTCTTGGTCTTTTATTTTGATGTTTGGTCTTGTTCTTTTGTTTTGTTTTTCAAGAACATCTTGATGATACACATGGATCTTGATTGTTCATATCTTGTCTTCATGTTATTTACTAAGTTGTTCTTTCTTTGTTTTTAAACATTTTTGTTCCTACTTGAATCCTGATTGTTCATATCTCAATCTCAAGTTAGGTTTATTTATGTTTTTTTCTTCTTTTATTTTTTTTAAATGTAAATAGTTGTAATTCTAGTATTAGTATCCCTTATCAGTATCATTGGTTATAAATATTCACATTTCAAATGGATCATCACAATTTAAATCCAATGTCATTATAGGTAATTCCTACTTATAATGCATAATTTCATTTTGATATAACAAGCACTATGTACTTTGGATCCAAGTATCAAGATCGATGCAGCTCTAATGATCATCTCCCAAGTAAATAAATGATACTAGGTACCAATGTACTATCTCACACCTCACTCTATGAAAGGCATGAATCTCTTGGCATACATTATGATTCTAATCAAATAGTGGTCAGTTTTCTTCTATTTTCTTCATTTTCCATCTTATTTTCTCCCACTTTTGGGATGAACTACATTAGTTTGAGGTCCATTTGGACTATGTAGATAGATCTTAGATATATGATGTATTTTGGGTCAGATAAACCACCTTTATTCATATTTTCATCTCTTTTATCACTTTGTTCATCCTTGTATGACTAGTTGTTTATGACTATTCTAGTCATTAGATCATTGCATCTACATTTGCACCTACTCATCTTTAATTTAAGAAATAGGTTATATCCTTGAGATATTAATTTAAAATTTTTCCTATAGGGGAAACAAATTTAAACCAATCACAAATATAAATTAGAACTACTATGGAATACGATTCATTATTAGTGATAAAAGTCAGACCTACTAGGGAAAATTTGCTTTATCAACCTATCGTATTCAGTCTAATGGATTACATTATTATTTATTCTCTATGGAGGCCATGATTCTCCTAATAATTATTATATATGAGGAATTTTTCCCTCATTTTATAAATATTTTAGTGTGCAACTTGTCTTGAGATTGATCATTTTGTAAGCATGCAACTTGTAGCCTAGCTTTGGGTGTGTTCAAAGTGTGTTGCTTATATTTTTGGATTATATCCTTCCCTTTCCCCCATCCTTAGGTCCCATTATATTGTAATTATATTTTGATCATATATGGACTAAATACATGCAATCATTAGATCATCTAGATTTAATTTTTCCCATAGGTCAATCTCACTTTCTCTCTCTTTTTGAGAGTCCATCCTTCTCTTTCATCCTTGTATGTCCTCTCAAGGGGAAATCATGGGTCATTTCACTTCCAATTTCTTCTTGACAACTCTTTTATTTCAAGATTCATTACTTTTAAAAATGTCTTTCCATTCCTTCTCAAATAGGGTAAAAATGTAGACATCTAATTCTTAACACCATTATGTTGAATTATCAATCTTACTTGAAATTTGTGAAAATGAACAAATTAGGAAAAAATCACATAAACACACTAAATGTTTAGAGCTTGTCATATACAAGTGTCAATTTAGGTTAATGTATCCCTAAATGGGGTAACACATTACATGTGATTATTATCTTTGATCAAATCATTTCAAGTCAAAATGATGAAAATTCATTTTGGTGTTCTAGAGCACTCATTTCTTCGAATTTAGAGGCACATGACATGTGCATATCTTATTTTGTGTTGACAACGTCCTAAATGGGATAATGATCTATACACAACTAACATCACCTTATAATTCCTCTCTAATCAAATTATGACTTGGTAATATGACATTCTAACCAATTTGATTAGTGAAGTGAAACCAATTTCAAAATAATTACTTAAAATTTGATTAATCTTACTTAGGTAAATTAAACCAAATTATGAGTTTAAGTAAGAATTCCATGGAATTTATTGAATATTTCTTTATTAGAAATTGATTCTTATTAACTGCATCATCAAATGACATAATTTTTGGATTGGTATCCCTAATTCATAAACAAAAAAAACATCAATATTATGGCCTCCCATGCCCCTTTAATGCCACTTCCTTACAAATATTTATGAGGGTATTTATGGATACAATTTACATAATTTAATTAATTCATGGCCACACATATTGACCTCAAGATGGATGGTCATGGTTTATCCTAATCAAATCCAAAAATATATAAATAGGAGGGTTAAGACCACTTTGATTAAGCTTAATTTGTGTAAACTTATAATGCAAGATTCTCTCTACAAGACATTTGAGTGTAGTTTTATAATGCTTTATTTGTAATAGGATAGCTTCATGATAAGCATATCATTTATTTTCATATCATTATTCTAGTTTAATTGGTGTTCTTTAGATGATGAAGGAGCTTTTCATTCATCATTATTAAAGACTTGAGCACCAAATCAAGGTGAAAATCACATTTTGAGCCACATTTGGATGGTGGGATGCTATTGAGAAGGTAATGAGTATGTAATTTTTTTCATTTACTCTTAATATCATTTTCACACCCCATTTGAATAGGTTGTCTTAGATTATTATTTTCGTATGCATTTTTATTTATTTTCATGAATAATGCTTGATATAACCATCTTTGTAATCCATCTCTATAAGTGGAAGGAATCTTAGCTATTTTTATGTAGCAAAATAATGACCAACTGGACTAGTCTATCATTTTATTTATCTAAGTGTTCAAAGATTATGAGTTACACTATAGCTTTGTAGAGAAGCATATCCTTATAGTAATAAGAGAGATCATTAAATTCAAGCACATTTTCTCCAATAACAAGATCTAGATTATGGTATCAAACTTGATTATAAAGGAAATATTACTTAGGTAATAGAGTATGACATACATATCCAAATCACCAAGTTGGTGTGAGGTAAGGGACTCCATAAATAACTAGTAAAGAATATGAAGAATGAAGACCATGTAGTTCTTATACTACATGAGAATCAACTAGAAGACCAAGACACCCTAATAAGATGGACTAAGACCATAATGATCTTCTTTTACACTGGTACATATCCTCAAGGCTTGAATAAATATAAGCATAAATGATTCAAATTATAACCATTTCTTATGTGATTGTTAGTGGTGTTATTTTTATAAGAGATATCAATGAAATTATTTTGATATTCATAGAGTAACAATAGGTGAATAGGATCCTAGAAGATTCCATGGTGGATTTCCAAGAGGTCATTATTCACTAAAGACTATTGTAGTAAACATCGTGTGAGATGGTTATTATTAGTCAACTCTATTTAAATATGTACATGCATGTGTATGAGGCTATCATAAGTGTGATTTATTTTTATGAAAATATAAATAAGCCCTCCCCCTACAACCAATATAATTTGATCAACCTTTTAGACAATGGGGCTTGGAATTCATCAACATGATAAAATCATTATCAAGCACTGGGCACAAATGGTTCCTCATGTCAAATGACCAATTTATAAGGTAGACATAGGTGATAGTGTTTAAGGAAGCTAATTAGGTCTCCATTATCAATATATATCAAATTATTATCATAAGGGTTGGTGTCTTGACCACTATTATCTTATATAATTCCTTTGTTTTTCTTGGAACTAAGATCAATAAATGGGTAGTCAAGCATAAAATCCATCTAAGTACCTCTTCAAACTATTACCCCCAGGCTAGTGGATTGGATAAATCAACTTAAAAAAACTTGGTTAAAATTCTCAAGTTAACCATGGAATATAATCATTGATCCTAACATAAAAATATAAAGATAACCCTCTAGACAAATCAAATGATGATAAAAATGGAGATGGGGAATTTTTTGTTCATTCTAGTCTATACGAAGGAATAATAGGTGCCCACATATATTGTATTACCCTCACTATAAATATCTCATTAATTTTAGTTACTCTAAAGTGATCTCATGACATTAAGGTTATCCAAACTAATGGATCTCAAAGAATTTAGGGCATAAGCCATGTACACTATAGAGCTTCAACAGGCACAAACCAAGAGAACATTTGATGAGGGGTCTATTGATATAAGATTTTATGAAGGATACATGGTACCAAATGGTATGTTGATTTAGAAAAGGCCAAAAATAATAAAAAATTAAATTCTATATGGAGTGACCCATTTACCATAGTCATTTGTAAGCAAGTCAATGCATACGAATTTGCAAATACAACTAGATAAGTATTTCCTATCTCTATCAATGTGATTCACCTTAAAAACTACATTTGATGATCATAAACACAATTATAAATAGTATTTTATATGTTTTAATTTCCCTAAGTTTCATACATACATGTTGTTATTTAGAATAGTTTATTTTCCTCTAAGTGATTATGCATAGTTCTATTCTATTAGTTTAGTTGGCATTCCTCTAAGCATCATTTAACATAGTGATTTTTTTTTTGGTTATTAAGGAAGGTATCTAAATTTATTCTGAGTTTAGGTCAGTTTCTCACACCTAACCATAGTTAGGAGGATGAATATCAAGGAATTCGAGATGACTTTATGCCCAATGGATTGCTTCAGGTATACTAGATTCCCACTTAGTAGGAAAGTGGTTTGTAGAGGTCATCAAAAGTGTTGAATTTCTATGTCACCCCTTAAAAAAGGGTCTAAACTAAAAGGGACCATACAAATAATCATAATCTTATGCAATATCAAATTATCTAAGATCAAAATTGTGCATAGATGTTTTTCATTTGCACCCTCACGCAATAATCAACTAATTTTTTCTCATCAACTAAATATTAATTTGCACCCATAATGAGCCCATAATGTTCATCCCATGAAAATATTATTCATTACACCAACATGGTGCATAATTCAAAGTGTACAGGCCTTCCTAACTTTGAGTAGGAAAATAAATAAGTGCATGGGAGCATTTTTAAATCATGAAGGGTATTATTAAGATCTCCCATATTGTTACATGTTATTTAGATAATTTCTTAGAAAATGATGATGTTTCAAGCCAAAAAATAGATTTACCATATGTTCCCTTGTAAAACATAGACTATGATCTCAAACTATGTAGTGTTCTCTTCATAAAGTAGTGTACATAAGGCCACTAGAAGGGACTTGGCATAAGAGAACACTAGGCCTTGTGTATTATCATAGAATATAACTCTCGATTCCATTTATAAGAGCATAGCTGCATAACACAATAAATTTTTTTCATAGCCTTAATCACATAATTATATGAAAGACTTTACAAATATGGGTGGATAATAACTTCATTGCTTGCACAAGATGATGAGGCAAAACCTAAGGATTCACCTATGCATCCACATGTCAAAAGAACAACCCAAGTGGATTAGTAGGTGACTACCATAAATATGAATAGTTTTTTAGCTCAATTAGATACTAAAATAACTAAATCAAATTTTAATTAAATACCAAGGCAACAATCAATATTATCAAAATTTGGGTATGCAATCTCTTTTGACAAATATCCCAATTTCTTCTCCACATTATTATTAAATGTTTTCATTTCCTTAATAGTGGTTGTAACTTTGGTTAGTGACTTATAGGCTCCTCATTTCCTATAAAATACTAGGTATTATGTGACAAAATGGTCAACATTTTAAGACACCCTTATGCTTCCAAAAAATTTCCTCCAAGAGCACTTCTATTTGTTAAACCTTGCACTTTAATGAGAATTGAGTTCATCTCCCTTCGTTCTTCTTGAATTTTTTATGTGATTTGTGTTTTTTATTTTTATTTATGGGTAATTTTGTCCCTTTCATGGTTTTCCATTACCAAAACCTCTATGTAGAAATAAAAACTCATTTTAAGGTCATATTTTGTGTACACTTGGGTTTGCATAGGATCTAAATATGGATAATATCATCCCTCTTAATGATAAATTGCATTCCTAAACCTTAATACAAAATACTTATGATTTTGGAGTATTTTTAGTGGAAGATGTGAGATGATATGTCATTATTAAAAAAATTTAGTGTGTTCATCAAGGTAGTAGAGGTTGGCACTCTATTATTGGTTCATCACCTTTTACTTTCTATCAATCTCTTACCTTCTCCCTCCCTTTTCCCCTTGTGAATTTTAGGTTCCGCTCTAGATGTAGATTTCATTTAGTTCTTGGTAGGTCTATGCATTGGTCTTAAACCAATGAATCTAGAATATAAATAATACATCCTACTTTATAGGTTCATCCAAAGGAGTGCAATAATCCCACACCTTGGGGTAGAATACCATTGTTATAGTGAGATAGTGAATTAGCTCTCCAATATGCAGGATCTATTTGGAAACATGGGTGCATGTTTTGAGTGATAACAAATCCTATTCTTATGATGATAATTTAGACATGACTCATTTTGAGTTACCTCTAATTACTACTAGATAATAGAGGACGTAGAGGACTCCCTTTGTTATGCCTCCACCTAGACCCATTGATTATATTTTCTCTCATCTCTCCTCTAGTACACACCCCCACAAAATAGTAGATCCTATAGTTTGAGTTGTTACTAGGTGTAATAGGGTATATCCTCATCCCATACAAGAGTAATGTAATCCCATAATCCATCCTTATCCCTATCACACTACAATAAGACCTAAAGATTAGCAAAGATCATTTGTTATTATGGATCAATTGAGAAATACATTGGTTAAGATATCCATATTAGAATTACTTCAAAAGGCAACTATTTTCAAATATATTATTTTCAAAACACTCAATCATAAATATTTTCCTCGTGACATAGAGAAAACTTACTTTTAATATATCATGAACACTATCAAGGATGCTGAGTATGTTATATCTTTTTCCAATGAGGACTTACCCTCATTGTTTGTAAGTGCTCAAAATCTACCATTTTTTATTTAAGCACAAATTAATAACACTGCTATTAAATGAGTATAAATTAATAGTTGTTTAGGACTTAACATATGAAACCTCACATTTATATAGACCATGGGGGTTAATATAACATCTATTTATAAGACATATAAGAATATAATATAATTTGATGACATTCCTAGATAAACATTGGGTTCCACTACATTGGAAATTATGGTAGGGATAACAACCTTACCTAGACACTTTTAGTTGATGCCTAATCATTTTCATTAAAAATTATAGCTTGGGAAACCTTGGATACATGTTATGGAGGCTTACCCTTTAATTTTCATAGATGCATCATGTTTTTACATGATAGATAATAAACCACTTATATATTATAGACTCATAGATCCTACTACTTAGAGTACATATTCAGAGGTGACACCTCATGTTCTTATAAAATCCCCAAGTCACAAGATTCCATTTGATCATATTCATACATATGAGGTTTGGGAGTCAATCAATATTATTCCTATACCCCCTTCAAATCTTCCTATTACAAATTTACCTTCACCAGTGATGGAGGACCAACCTCCACTAATACAAATATCCCCACCTAGGGTAGATGATGATATTATCATATCATAGTTACCACTACTTGTTAACTTAGAATAAATATACATCCATAACTCTGATACATATTCTTGGCCACCATAGAGGATGATCCAACACTTATTAATATTGATGACTATTTATGTGGATTAAGTTTCACACAAATGGGCCGAAGAGAGTATATATATATAAATATATATATATATATATATATATATATATATATATATATATATATATATATATATATATATATATATATATATATAAAATTCTATGTCACTCATAACTATTCCTACACCATCAACACCACTTGCTTAGAATCTTATAGCTGCAAGCTCTCATACTTAGTTATATCTAGTGACAAATCCTTCCATTCATTTAGTACATATGGTAACATCTATGGATATAGAATCAATTATATAGATATAGGTAGAGAGTTTATAGAATAGACCACACCAAATTTTATATATATTATAATAGAGGATTGATGTTATTACCCATAGTTTAGCATAGATTCACCAACAAATTATCACCACAAGAAGGTCAACCATTTTTTAATTTTCATAAACATATAGGACATGATACCGATACATGATCAACATTATAAAATTAATTGATTAAATTAAAGGCTCAAATAATTATTTAAATCATACATCCTCCACCTTTATAGATATAAGCACCTCTATAGAAATGAAAATGGCAATAGAGGCATCACCAACATAAATGCTCACTGAATGATCCATTGACCATCCAGATTTTTATTGTAGATAGATTTATTCCCCATGTGGTTGGATATAGATGAGGATTATAATTCTAACACTTGCACTTTATAATTTTTACATCAAATAGGCTATCATGAAAATGTGCTACAACATGCTATAGATTTTTAGGATTCCATTGTACATATCACACTACCAATTTCATGTGGCTCCAATGTGGCCAACACATTATTCTTTATCATAAGTAAGGACACTCATCTATAGGTTACACTTGGTAGTACATGGTTATAGGTGATGGATGCCATAGTTAATAAATCATATAAATGTTTGGCATTCATTCACAAGGGATGCATGGTTCACATTTTACATGATGGCATAAATGAGAACCACATATTTCATATAAATACTCTACAGTCCAATGTGGTTTACCCCAGGACCATATTAAAGGCATCTTACATAGTCAAGTAGCATATTATTTAGATGCATAGACTCTATACTAACTCCAAGGATAAGGATCCATTTATATATACATAATGGTATGATGATCGTGACGATGATGACTTATTTGAGTTTAGATAGATCCAATATCCAACACTAGATAATCTCTCACTAGATCCACTAATTAATTATCTCCATCCCATGGATGTGTTCTTGGTTTATAGAGGAATTATAATTTTACTATACACAATCTCATTTATTTATAGAATTTACTTAGACATACTTTCCTTCTCTCTTTCTCCTTGTACATAGTTTATTTTCAATTTTCTTGTACATAACTTATATCCACAAAATACAAAAACAATTTAATATGTCAAAGAGAAAACACAAGAACATTAAAATATTAATAAAAAATAAATAATTATATATTGTACACATTGTTATGTTTACATTTATTATATTTATTAGACACTACATATTCTAACTTTCTTATTATAGTCAGTTTTATCATATATACCTGGTTCACTTGTTCTTATCGAGTGTTTGCATATTACTATAAGACTCAGGTCCATTACATGAATCCAAAATTATTATTATTATTATTATTATTATTATTATTATTATTATTATTATTATTATTATTATTAGTATCTACCCATTAAGGAAATATAAAATGATTAATGATTCTTAACTTGACACATTCACCCACTTGGGGGCACCTTATACATAGTTTTGATTACTAGATTATATCTTTCTATACTTTACATCCTAGATTTTACATTGTTACATCTTGATATTGATCATGTTACTCTTACTCATATTCTTTTCTAGCTATTACTACTTTAGACTCAACATATGTACATCCTATATCTTACACAAATTTATACTACATATTCATCCATGATTTCATATCTAGCTTTCCTAATTTAGACTTGATTATATCTCTATGCTTCACCTATTCGAGGGCATTTGAATATGCCATTATTATTTGGTTATATGCCACTTATATTAAAAGTATGTATAATTTAGACATGTTCCCATGTTATTGTGTGTGCCTTTCCTGATTTTGGATGCAAAAATTTAAACATGTATTATATGTGGTTATAAGCTAACTTTCTTGTTTCTTTCATATGTGGACATTTGAACATATCCTTATATGTCTTATTTTATCAAATTTAGTGACATGTTCCCATGTCCCTTATATTGCGGCCCTTTGGCCTACTTTATGTACCTCTTATGTTTCATATGTATGCTTTATAGTATGCATCATGGCCATGGCACTTATATTTTATTATCACACACACTAGTTTTTGATTCCATGAGGGATCTCATGAATCTACCCTTCTTAATTGGGTGTTGTGATGGACATCATGCCCCATCCCCCTAGGTAGCTACCAAATTTTACTCAAATTTATTGATATATACATTTTTTACATCTATATTGACACCTTTTTGAATGTTATACATCACATACATCTTACATTACATACTCATTCTTATATTATCTTACATTTTTATGCTATGTATACAAATTACATTGGATTATTATGCAGATATCATAAATTCTCTAGTTAACACACTTTTTACATAGAATTTTTTATTTTGAAGATAGTTATTACATAGGTTCAATAACTCCCCTCAAAAGAGGGGGCATTCATAGTTTGTCATAGAGATCAGGCTCCTATATTTCACTCACAATACTTTTTTAACACATAGCCTCAATTACAAAAAAATAGATAGATGTAAACATAGTGGGAAAATAGTGACCCAAAAAGTAGTATAGTTAAATAGAATTTAGACTAGAAGGACACTAGCACACAAATTGGGACACTAGCACCACATTTTTAAAAATGGTATTACTATCCAAGACATGGTGCTACGATGTAGTATCCTCAATTTCATAAAAACCCATATTGGCCAAAATAATACAAGCACAATACATGTTTCGATAGATTTAGTTATATATTTATTAGAAATACTTAATTTTGCTCATATCCATACTAGTCTAGCTCATATTCATATTAGTTGGCACAAATTTTGGGCATAATATATGGCATGACCATTCTCATATTTAGTTTAGATACCTAAATACAATTTATTACAACTCAATCTAGAATCTATATGCTTAGATATCAGATTTGGGGGCATGTAAACATCACATTATTTTTGTATTCTCAATTACACATCATTTGATCATATGTAATGATAAATTAAATGTCAATTTATATGAAATATACACTCAACATCATATTTTAGGTTCACACTATTTCATACCTTACTCCATATGTAATGGTTTGCATTCTCTTGTGGACCAAAAGTTCCTAATATACTCAAGTGGTTGTAGAACTAAATGTTGGCCAATTTTATCCTACATATAGATATTGACATTCCATTAAATATTATAGGAGTCTTGGTTTATAGAAGGAGGTTAAATAGGGTGCTAGATGGAATCAATGGTTCAAAGATCTCATGTAGCCTATAAAGCTTTGAAAAACCTTAAGTTAACTTAAAGTGTATTTTGTCTTAATTTAAGAAATCAAGTCTCTATGGTGGTCATAGCATTCAAGAGCATGAATAAATTGTTTCACAATCCTCGAGATTTCATTTGAGATTTGGATATTCATGTAAAATATCAAGCACAAGTCTAAATGAACCAGACTATCATCAAGATGTCATGCAAAAATAAAATAGACTAGTTCACTTGTGCATTTTATACATCTACTTATAAATCCCCATGAGCCAAAATATTATATATCCTTAGAGTTATTCATGTTAGGGATATGATATACAATTTTCATGTCCATGCAAGCCTTATAGCTCAAGTTATGGAGCTTCAAAGTTGGACCTACAAGGTTAGACATTCACACAAGTGTCAAGTTTGAGCTTCATAAGTGACCATTTAGATTCACTTAAAACATTTATATTTGATCAAGATATAATGGTCTAAATGTACTCACATATTGACAACATATATTTAATGGTTTGCACTTGGGGCAAACAAGTTAAAAGGTCCCTAGGTTAAAATCCCTTAAAAGGCTACAAGTTGGACAAGATCCAATGGTGTAGGTTCACCAGAGAGATATTCAATGGTGCATGTTCACTAATAATAAGGTGGTTCCAATCTATATCAAAAATCAATTATAATCATACCAATGATCTAATAGTGCATAGGAAATGGTAGGAAAGTGGGCCCAGTTAGACCAAAGGCTCATGTTATTTCATGTATCTTAATCTAATGGTGTGAGTGAAAGTTAACACGTCAAAGGATCTTTATGGTAGGAAATCAATGGACCATGATCATTCATACCAAGGAGATCAATGGTTTACAAGAGGTCAAAAGATCAAGATCTGATGGTGAGGATCAATGAAGCCAATGTGAGTAAAGATAGGTTGGTGTAATTTGATTGGCCTTATAAATATTTGATGGACAAGGTTGAAACAAAAGCGCAATTTTTGACTGATATAAACAAGTCATATATAGATCATCCTACCATCATTATATCCTATTCAAATTCCATTAAAGGGCTAAGGTGATGTATTCAAGGTAATAAATGATAAAGGGGCACCAATGAAGCTAAATATAGACCTTTAGTTTGAATGTTTGTGGCATATAGGGTTCATTATAGAACTACATTTGCCATTATTTAAAGAAGGACCCTTGTATATAATGAGTTCTCAATTTCTATGGAGCTCAAAGGCAAACATAGGTCTTTTAAAACTAATGTATATCAAAATATTCTACGTAGTCTATACGTCTACATCAACATAAATGACTATAGGAAAAATAATAAAAGAGATTGGTTTTCCATCTATAAAAAAAATCTAGGTCCAAGATTTGATCAAGGGTAGATATATGTGATTATGTAAAGGGTCCTCATCCTTCAACATGGCCATATTTTCAATAAAAAACCATCTAAGATAGATAGGGCCATGATTATATCAGGTCTATGAGCATGAAATATTTGTCTTTAGTGGGGAATGGCATGAAGGATCAAAGAAAAGGATCTAGTGGTTGGGACTTGCAATCAAGTGTATTTAATGCATCTTTAGAACCCTTGGGGACTTTCCCACTTGGAAAACCATGAGAAGTGTCTTGATTAATAAAAAAGGTGGAAAGTCATTCATTAGAGAAAGAATGTGGTAGCTCAAGCTCAATTAATGATCTAGGATGGCATGTTCCATTTTTGATGGCATGCTCCTACTTACTTCCTCTCTCTCCCTGGTATAAATCCTAGTGTCATTCCCATTATGGGGGTTCTCAGCTAATAAAAATTTTCATGATTTTATAGGACAAGGATACATATTAAGACTCTTGAAAAAGTGTATTCATTTGATATGGTTAAACCCTACCAAAATATTATAATAACTATCTTTTAAAGTAATATGATAAACTCTAATCTTTGATCAGTGCTTAATATGCTTGTGCATGGTGAATTTATGAAGGAGAGTATTCCTAGTTCACTATCCTTATGTTTTCCTCTTTGAAGGTGTTTTCAAGCTAACTTACAGGTCTAGATTAGTGTTCTAGTTGGACCTCTTCTATGAAATATTTATGCAATTAGTGAGATTTTGAGGTTGTGTAATCTATATTTGTCTTATTATTGATCCAGTGTGAGTTCAAGCTTATATGAATGCTCATTTAACCTTAGTGCATCACCTTTTAGCCTTTTTAGGAGCCCTCAAACCCTTTTTAACCCTTTTATTAGTAATTTTAATTAGTTTAAGTGAGCATCAAGAAGAATTCAGCCTTCTCTAGAGGTTCAACCTTATTATAGGTGACCCACAGCTTGAGGTTGTTCCCATTATGTAGCTCAATTAGAGGGAGCCTAAATAACTCTCTCCAAGGGTGAAAATTGAGCCTAAAATAGTTTTTGACGTGTGTGGTGGGACTATAATTCAAGGATTATTAATGTTGATGCTATTTTTATCAAATTTATAGTAGTTAATCTCCTAAACAACAACATCTGATGACTCCAAAAGGAAGATTCAACATCCTTTTAGTAGATCAGTGACTACATATCATGCCAAAGGTGACAACAAGGTCATCTTCAAGAAGTATTCCCTTTAAACTTATTGAACCACCTCTAAATTTAGGAAAAATATTAAGTCTTGCCAATACTCATCCATATCAAGGAACCTTTGCTCCTATGTAATTTTTAAGGCCTACTCCTACAAGAAGACCTTTATTAAATCCTTTTGTATCTTTGGTAATCCCTAGACCCTTTCATTTGTAGATTTTAATGTCCAAATCCATCTAAACCTTGCTTAATATGATCATATCCTAGTTACAACTCTTTAAAATGTCCCTTGTTATATTAGAGACAAAAATACAACACCTTCTAAGCACATCATAGACATAGCCAATTTTTACAATATCCATAACATCAATGAGAAAAACATATCTATTAGGTTATTATATACTTATTTTAAAGGAAATGCCCTAGATTGGTATAAGGGCCTTGGTGTTAATTCCATTCAAACATGGGACCAATTATGTGATGCCTTGTGAAAAATATTTGAGAACAAAAGTAACCATTTGTCACTTGCATAGCAAGTAATTCCCATTAAGAGAGCTCCTCATGAAGTCATGCAAGACATCAACACAAGGTTTTTAAAAACTTGGGATAGAATCCTAGTCTTAGTCATACCAACCCCTAACTTTTCCTTCCTTTACTATTTGAAGGCTTTAAATAGTGACATAGCAATGATGATCTAATATATGGGAGGGAATATACTTCCATATGCTTATGAGATGTCCATCAAAGAAAAAAAATTCTATTTTAAGCTAGCAAGCTTACACCTAAACCACCAATGACCTTATTTACTAAAATCCAACCACATCCTATTGATATCCATCCACTTTATGTCATTCCTCCTATGCCATCAATTATTTAAATACCTAAACCAAAACAAGATAAAGCTTCCACTAGTGGATCCAGTGATTCCCAAGAGTAAAAGAATTTTTAAGAGCTCAAGAGCATGTTCTGATCTGTGGGAAAAGATCTAGTAAATTTTAAGAGGTAGTAGGATTTTAATAGGCCTTATCAAGGTTCATATCAACCTCAATAAAAATATTTTCAATAAAATAGGCCACTATACAAAGGGAACTACCAAGGCTAAGGCTAAGGTCAAACTAAGGACAAGGGAAAGATGGATACAATAGGCAAAATAACTAAAATCCTAATGTTGCAAGCACTTCCAACACCTTGGCACCAATTCAAAATAATGTGGCTCAAGAAGATTAGGGTACCATACCTTGGAATTATTATTTTGGTAAATTGATTATCTCATCCACTAATTTCACCCAAAAATTTAATGATCAATGGTAGTAAGCTACAAATTTTAGGTACAACCAGGATATTATAGCCTAGAATATAAAGGTATATATGATGACCATGCTAAAATATCCTTAATAAGATTCAATCCCTAATCAATTATCAAGACAATTGGGTGCTACAATGGTGAACCATGAATAAGAAGAGTGTTATACACTCAAGTAATAGACTAGTTAAAGCCAGGGTTATATTCTAGTGGCATTAAATAAAATATTGAAAAGAAGGAACATGGATGGTAACCAAGAACCAAGAAAGTAACCTCCTACCATTACTCTTTCAATATCTAATCCAGTTGGACTTGCTACTATTCTAAATGTCCCAATAGTTCCAAGGGGTAAAAATTAGGGAAATGTTTTGGTCCCTCAAAATTTGCAATCTCAAGGTGAAATTGTGGTTCCTAAAGCAAAACTAAAGGTTGGTGGTTTATCCATCAACATTGCAGAATAAATGAAAAGGTCCAATGTGAGTGTGGTAATGTGGGACATGCTCTCTATTCCTAGCTAGGTAGACATTTTTTAATAAGGACTATCCAAGATCAATGTTGTATAAAAATCACCAAACAAGGATAATTTAGTCCTTACCAATGCAGCCAAAGGACCAGATAAAGGGAAACTAAGTAAAGTTGTCAAACCTCCTCCCTTCTACATTTTAGTGATCATTGGTAACTCTCTAGTGCACAACTAATTAATGGATAATGGGGTTAGTACTTAGGTAATGTTAAAGTCCATAGCTAATAAAATGGGTCTAAAATATGAGTCCCAATCCAAAGGAGTGATACCACTAGATGGTTCTTCCAGCAAGCCATCTGGCATAATAAGAGACCTCAACTTGACCCTACATGCTTGTCCTAGTGTCTTAGTGGTTCAATATGTATTAATGCTTGATATGTCTCCTTACTTTGAATTACGCCTATCCAAAGAGTTCACAATAAATATTGGAGGCTATTTTGTAGCATATTGGTCATACATGTCCTTCAAAACAATATATGGACTAAAGTGTCAATCAAATTTGAGCCCATTGCATAATTCTATATAAAACCTAATGGGCTAGATAACATCAACATAAATTGCACCATTATTGATGAGGATGAATTTGTAACAGGCCAGGAGCTAAATACTCATATAGAAGCGATACTAAACATGTTTTTTAATAAAATATGGAATGACATCCATTTCATGAATCCCTTGGAAGGAGATGAAGAAAGGGACTTGTGTGTCTATTGTTTACATGAAGAAAACCAGTCCATGTCATCCCTCATGAGGCCTCAAGAAGATCTTAGTGGTTTATGGAAATTATTCTTTAATATCTCAAGGAGAAAGCATGGAGTGGGTGCAGGTGCTATGCTAGTTTCCCCTTAAAATGATAAATATTTATCTTTATATAGGTTCCAATTCAATTACTCCTACAATGTAGTAGAATATGAAGGTCTCATCCATGGTCTTTACTGGGCTAGTAAGAGAGGGATAAAAAAATTTCAAGTTTATGGGGGTAGTGAATAAGTTATGCATCAATTCAGAGGCTATAATGTCACTAATAACCCCTTAATAAAGTCCTAAAAACATAGAGTGTGGGACCTAATTGAGGACTTTGAGGCTTTCAACATCTAGTCAGTGTAAAGGGGACAAAATTAACATGTTGATAGACTAGCAGCTGTGGGAGCTCATTTTGATATCTATAATGAATTGAAAAGGACCAAGGTTCAACAAAATTTCAAAGTGGTAATAGGACCATTACTACCAGATAATGAAGCTCATTGGTAGTTCTTTGAAAGTGATAAACATATTACATGTTTCTTATAGCAATAAATAGAGTTCTCCTCTATCAACCAAGGAAAGTTGTAGCATCAATATGTGGAGTAGATTGTTTAACTAAGGTCCAATAAGCTTCCTAAAGGGTTAGTAACCCTAGAAATAATATTTCATGAAGGATACCATGTGAGGAAGGATAAAGCATTGTTACTAACAAATGAAGAGAATTATGGGAGATTTCTTATCCTTGAAGATAAGTTCCTCAAGTTTGGAAAGGGAATCACTAAATCTAAAAGGCATGACTTCATAGAGTTTTGTAAGGAATATGTAGACATCTTTGCTACACAATATAGTGACCTAAGGGGACTTGATCCTAAATTAGCCCAGCATACTATATAAATAGAGGATAGTGTTAAGCCTATCATGCAAAATTAAAGGCCTATAAACCCAAAAATTAAAGACCTCATGAGGAAAGAATTGACCAAGTTAATTAAATCTAAGATCATCTTCCAATTAATCACTCCTCATGGCTAGCTAATCTAGTACCTGTAAAGAAGCAATATGGGGAGATCATACTCTGTGTGGGATTTAGGGATCTAAATAGGGTATCTTTAAATGATCATTATCCCATACCATCCATGGAGAAACTCCTTTAGATATTTTCTACTTCAAAACATTTATCTCTCTTGGATGGGTATTCAGGTTATAACTAGGTGCTAGTGAGAAAGGAAGATTAGTACAAGACTTCCTTCACCACCAAGTGGGTTACATTTACCTACCAAAATATGCCTTTTATATTTTGAATTGTTGGTGCAACCTTTGAAAGAGCAATGGACATGGCCTTCCAAGGGCTGCTAAACCAAATGGTATAGGTCTACTTGGATGACACCATACTCTTCTCTAACAAATCTAGTCAGCACATGGACTATATAAGGTTTATATTCTAGAGGTATATAGAGTATGGGATCTCTTTAAATCCTAAAAAGTGTGTGTTTTCCAAGAATTAATTTAAACTCTTCAATCATATTTTTTCAAAAGATAGACTATCTATTGACCCTAATCGAATTAGTACCATCCTAGCTTTGCCTTTACCAAAGCACAAGAAGGGGATCCATATCTTCCTTGGGAAGATAAAATTTGTGAGTAGGTTCATACCTAGTTTTTCAAACCAAGTCAAACCTATCACCACCATGTTGAAGAAGAGACAAATTTCTACTTGGTCTAATGAAGGTAAGTCATCCTTTAAAGACATCAAGTAGGCCATTGCCCAGGAACCCTCACTCATGAATCTAAATTGCTCCAAGGACTTCATCTTATACACCTTTGATAATGTTGAGAACATATCAACTATGTTGATGTAGAATAATGGTGAAGGAATGAAGCAACCAATTGTTTTTTTAGGTTAAGGGCTTGAAGGAAATGAGGTGAAGCACACCTTTATTAAAAAATAGGTTCTTGTAGACTTGAAGAGTCTCAATAAGTTTAGAACAATTCTCTCTAACAATAAGATCCATCTTCTAATAGCTCATCCTGGAAATAGGGACTTCTTCCTTAACAAGGACTTAAAAAGGAAAATAGTAGGTTAGGTCACCAAAGTCATGGAATATGATGTGGAGATCAAGGTCACAAAGATGATCAAAGGTAAATTCTTATGTGAGAACATGGTGAATGATCTCCAAGAGGACAAGGAAGTTATCTTGGTAACCCAAGATAACTCATAGGTAGGTGCACCTCCACTTTAAAAGAGGTGGCTTCAAGACATAAGTCACTTTTTGACATTAAGAGAATGCCCCCAAAGTTTGGATAGATCCAAAATAAGGTATTTCAAGATTCAATCCATACCTTATGCATTGGTTAATGTATTTATTTTAAGAAAAGACCTCAATGGGGTACTTTTTAGGTGCATAGATGATAATCAAGTGACCAAGATCTTGGAGTAGTTTCATGATGTACCTACAGGATATCATTTTCCACCTAGATTAATAACAATAAAGGTAATGAGGTAACTGGCCCAATATTTTCAAAGATGCTCATACATGGGTTAAAAAATGCTAGAAGAATGCTCTCTTTGCATGAAGAAGAAACTAACATCCCTTCCACTCAATCTAATTTAGGTGGACAAAACCCTTCATGTAATGGGGGTTAGAATTAATAGGGATGATCAACACACCATCAAGTTTATGGCATAAATGGGTGTTTAATGTAACTAACTATTCAATATGTGGGTATAATCCATTTATTTGAATGAGGATAATGAGGATATAGTTTTGGACTTCTATGATAGCATTATGACCAAGTTTGGTGTCCTGGCCACCATAATTTTAGTTAATGCATTAGAATTTCTTGGTATGAAGACAAGTGAATGGGATCTTAAATTTGGAATCTAACTTAGCACCTCTTCTAACTATGATACTTAAGGAAATGGACTAACAAAATCCATAAACAATAATTTACTAAGGATAATCAGAACCATGGAATAAAATCATAAAACATGGCACAACAATCTAAGGACATCTTTATGGGCTGATAAAGTGACTCCTAAAACTTCTATTGGTAATTATCCATATATCTGTATATATGGAAGGGAAGTCAAATTTATTATCTAACTCAAGCTACCTTTATTATAATAAACCCATTAGCTTGAGTTGATGGAAGATGAGCCCATAAATGTGAGGATGATAGAGCTCATAGAGCTAGAAGAAACTAGGGACCTTGTTATGAAAACAATAGAGTCACATCTAGATCATGTCAAAAAGGCATTTGATAAGAGATCAATAGTAAGGAGCTTCAAGGAAGGGGATCTATTCCTCAAGTGAGACTCAAATAATTCCAAACCAATCAACCATACAAAGTTTGATATCTTTTGCAGTGGTCCTTATTTGATCTATGGATGTTGAAAAAATAATGCTTTTTAGCTTACCCAACTAGATGGAGAGGTATTACCCATCCTAGTCAATGGCATTCATTTGAATCCTTATTATTAGAAGAATTTCATCCATTGTAACATATTTTACATATTAGATTATCTTTTTATGATTTCTTCTAAGTGCCTTGGGAAATTTTTTTTGTTGTTTATTTTGATATTTTTGCTTCAAAAAAATTCCAAATAAGGATAGCCTTATGTTATCTTCATGATCAGTTGAGAGAAGACATAGGACCCCATATGCCTAATGGATTAGTTTAAGGCCACTATTCTTACATAACAAGCATGAAACCTAAGGATGTTGCCAAAAATGTTTTCTAATTTTGGCCTACATACAAATATTGACATTGTATTAAATATTCTAGGAGTCTTGATGTAGAGTAGGAGGTTGAATAGGGCATTAGATCTAATGAATGGTCTAGAGATATCATGTATCTTGTAAAGCTTTGAAACACTTTAAGTTAACTTAAAGTGTAGTTTTTCTAAATTCAAGAAAGTAGGTCTCCATGGTGGTCATAGCATTAAGGATCATGAAGCATGTTTTTCATAAGCCTCAGGAGTTCATTCAAGCCTTATAAATTCATGAAAAAGATCAAGCACAAGTTTAAATGAATCATACCATTATCAAGATGTCACATAAAAATAGAATAGAATAGTTCACTTGTGCATTGTATAAATATAATCAAGAATCCATAGGAGCCATAATATTTTAACATCATGGGTTTATTCATGTCTGTGTGAGCTTTCTATCTCAAGTTATAAAGCTTCAAAGTTGGATCTACAAGGTAATATTTTCATGCAAGTGTCAAGTTTGAGCTTCACAAGCATCTGTTTGGATTCAAAAGTATTTAAATTTTTTAAATTTTATCAATATATAATAGTTCATGTGCACTCGCATAATGACAACATAGATCTAATGGTTCACAGTTGGTTCAAACAAGTTAGAAGTTCCCTAGGTTCAAATCCTTTAAAAGGCTATAAGTTAGACAAGATCCAATAGTGCAAGTTCACCAAGTAGATATCTAATGGTGCACATTCACTGACAAGAAGGTGGGTCCAATATAGATTAACAATCAGAGCTCATTCATACCAATGATCTAATGGTGAATACGAAATGGTAGAAAGTGGGCCTAGTTAGATCAAAGGCTCACGTTGCTTCACATATCTTGATCCAATGGTGTAAGTGAAAGTTAACAGGTCAAAGGATCTTCATGGTAGGAAATCAAAGGTGTGAAAAAGGTCAAAAATTCAATATTTGATAGTGAGGATCTACAAATATAATGGGAGTAAAGATAGGTTAGAGAAATTTGATTGGCCCTAGAAATATTTTATGGACAAGGTCAAACCAAAGGAGTGTTTTTTGACTGATACAAAAAATTCTTGTAGAGATCATCCCACCAACATTAGAGCTCATTTAAACTCTATTAAAGGGCCATAGTGATGCAATCAAGGTAATAGATGATAAAATGGCACCATTGAAGCTAAATATAGACGTAGGGTTTATTTTACAACTATGTTCATCATTATTTAAAGGACTCTTATATATAATGAGCTCTTAGTTTATATGGATGCTTAAAGGAAAAAATATTTCTTTTATACCTAATAGAGATCAAAAGAGGATACATAGTCTATAACTCTAGATCAACATAAATGATGATAGGAAAACAAATAAAAGAGATTGGTTTTCCATCTATAAAAAAGATCTTGATCCAAGATTTCATCGAGGGTAGATATGTATAATTATGTAAAGGATATTCATCCTTCAACATGGCCATATTTTCAACAAATAAACATATAAAATAGATAGGAACATGACTCTATTAGATCCATGACCATGAAAGTTATGTCTTCAGGGGGTGATGGCATGAAGGATCTAAGAAAAGGATTTGGTGGTTGGGACTTATAGTTGAATGCATTTAATACATCCTCAGAACCTTTGGGGACTTTCCCACTTAGAAAACCATGAGTAGTGTCTTGATTAATCAAAAAAGTGACATGGCATTCATTAGATAAAAAATGTGGTAACTCAAGATCAATTAATTATTTGAGATGTTGTATTCCATTTCCAATGGAATTCTCCCACTTTCTTCAATTCTCTTCATTCTCCTATATATCCTAGTGTCATTCTCTTTATGGGGGTTCTCAGCTCATAGAAGTTTTTATTATTTTATGGGACAAGGATACTCATTGAGACTCTTGCAAAAATGTACTCATTTGATATGGGTAAACCATATCCAAATATTATAAGAACTACATTTTGAAGTAATATCAACTCTTTGTCTATCCCTTATCTTTGATTAGTGCTTAGTATGCTTGTGTATTGAGGATTTTTGAAGGAGAGTCTTCCTAATTCATTGTCCTTCTACTTGCCTCTTTGAAGGTGTTTTCAAGCTAACTTATAGGTCTAGATTAGTGTTCTACTTGGACCTAATATATGAAATATTTATGTAATTAGTGAGATTGTAAGGTTGTGTGAACTATAGTTTTTTAATTGCTGATCTAGTTTAGGTTCAAGCTTATATGAGTGTCTATTTAACTTTGGTGCATCACCTTTTCATCTTCTGAGGATCCCTCAAACCATTTATAACCTTTTTATCATCAATTTTCATTAGTTTAGGTGATCATGAAGAGGAATTTGACCTTCTCTAGAGGTTCAATCCTAAAATAGGTAACCCAAAGCCTGGGGTTATTCTCATTATGTTGCTCAATTAGAGGGAGCCTGAAGAACTCTCTCTAAGGGTAAAAATTGATCCTACAACACTAACATACATAGTTAGATATACCTAGTTAGACATTTACAATACTTAAAATAATTCAATTTTAGATTCACCTACTACACATGGGTGGGAAATGATGGAATCATAGGCTACTTGAGTTCTTAATCCACTTATATGAGAGGTTTGGACACATCATCTGTCCAATCCAATCTATTCATATATCATGATACACCAAGTAGGGGTGGGCAATGATGGAGTCAAAATTGGATTGAGTTATTGAGCCACCCACACATGAATATTGAGAAAGCCATCATCTCAATCAAAACTATTCACTAATTAATCACTACATACATGCATACACATAGGTTGTCACCAGGTTCATGCATTATTTTATTTACCTAGTGAGGTGTATTCATTCCTTTTTTCTTTCCCATATCTTTACTTAGTTTTACTAATTTACTTAGTTTAGTCTTTTGATTATCATATATCTTATTTGAATATTGATTTATGTAGAATTCACTTGTAGGACATGCATTGGAGCATGCTTCACATACTCAAAACCAACTTCATGGGCTTCACCTACTAGGTAAGTATAGGCACACTTTTCTTTACTATATCATAGTCATTTCACTTTGTTACATTTTTAGAATAAGGGGGGGGTGTGGATATAATCACCCAAAAGTGGTATTTGAGTGTTAAGAGTGCTGCTCGAGACTAAAATTCCATAGTTTAACTAGACCTATCCTATATACTTTTGTCACACTTATCTAATATTTGTGTAGGCCACAAAAGTCCTTAGTCAACCCTAAAGTAGTCTCAGACCCTCATTTCTTTATCATGGCCCTTCATTCCTATCAATCTACTTATTGGACACTAGCACCATAATAAGGACACTAGTGCAACATGGCTCTAGTGTCTCCAAAATGGTGTTAATGTCCTTTGCCCTATTTTTTCCCCAAACTGATATATTTTCAAAACTAGAACCTCTTAAAGTCACCCTAAACCTTGTTTACCACCCACACAAGTAATAGAATAGTAAAAACTTCTAGTCTTCTAACCACTAGATGGAAATCAAAATAAATATACACGTTAAAAATCAAAATTATTTGATCACAACTAAGGTTATCAATCCCTATTCTACCCTAATTTTGCATACTACCATCTACAACATCCCTAAGCACATATTATATAGATTTATAGTGTAAAGCACATTCAAGGAACTAAATGCCACTATTATAATAGAATGACTTGCACTTGTACCAATACTCAGGTGGGGATAACTACATCTTATTTGATCCCTCTTTAGAGTATTGGTATGTGGGAAAATCTTTTTGTATCAGGGTGTTGAGGAAGTCTAGCCTACCGTACTAACAAACACACTTTTTAGATCATGCCCTAATTTAATAGAGAATTATGGTTTGTAAAATAAATCAACCATTATAGGTAAAATATAGGGTTTCAAAGCTTGTGCATGTAGGAATAGACCCTAGATATCTAGAAATAGGTGCACCCCAAAGCTTGGGATAATCCTTCATAGAAGACACTACTAGCAATATTAGGACACTATGGACACTTTTATAATAATGGTGCTACTATCTAATTGTGGAAATATTGTCCATGAGGGGTTTTGACATTGGGATCTAATTTATGACACTTAGACTAGCTTCCATCTCAATTTCTAGCACCCAAATCATCTATATTTGGTGTTTTCCAACTAGGCCATTACTTGTACTATTTATTGTTATTTTTAAAAAAGTCAAAACCAACTAATTTTTATAAAAAATCAGCTATTGTATTTATTGTATATTATTTTCTTGATTTAGTCTACTTAGACCTTTAATAAACATAATATTTACATATACCCAAATCCTAAAATGTTAAAACATATATATATATATATATATATATATATATATATATATATATATATATATATATATATATATATATATATATATACACCCTACCAACTTCATCCAAACTTAAAAGTAAATTTAAAAATAGAATTATATTAGATTATAGTTGAAATAATTATAAATCCAATAGAAAATTTTAAATGGATAAGCCTCATGATCATCCAATATAAAAAAAAACTTGAAGGAATTATCTTTTACATTGAATATAAAGAGATTATTATTATTATTATTATTATTATTATTATTATTATTATTATTATTATTATTATTATTATTATTATTATTATTATTATTATTATTATTATTATTATTATTATAATATTTATTAAGTCATGCATTCATGACCCCTTCCTAGACCTATTTATAGAGTATATTTTGGAAAATGTTGTAAGAAGATAATTATAATCCTTCACAAATAGATTTTTTGGGTACTATTAGCTAAATATCTCCCCATAAGACCAATCAAAAACTAAAGTCTATGTCATGGGGTTCATTTATGTAGAATTTTATGTCATTTAGTCTCAAAATTGCATGTGGTATTTAGTTATATTATGGAAAATGTTTTCTAATAAATTATTCACGAGTCTTTAGAGGTCTATTTATATGAATGGATAGTGTACATACTAATGAAAGATCATGTCTAGGCATTGTGTTTAATTTTCTAGAGATGCATATTATTAAACGTCTTATTGAATATAAATAAATGTGTTTTTACAACCACATTTCAGTCACTTTTGGGACATATTATTTACAAATAAGTATTAATGGTGGATCCATTAAAAATGTATATAATTTTAAATATACACCACCAAGGATGTAAAAATATGTAATAACATTTTTTGATTTACTAGATATCATCATCAGTTTATATGGAACTATGTAGTGATTATCTCCCCTATCAAAGAGTTATTGAAGAAGAATAAAAATCAATAAATATAATGAATGTTGCAATGTCAAGAGGAATCTGATATATTAAATAATATATTTTACAATCCACCTCTAGTTTATTTTCTAGATTAAACAATCCCATTTCATGTCTATGTTGGCACATCCAATGTAATGATAGGAAAACTCATGTGTAGAACAATAATGAATTAAATGAAGAATTAATGTAGACAACACATTATACAATATTTAATGTGGGAAAACCTTTAAAAAAAAAAAAAGAACCCACAATGCATATATCATTTAATTTAAAAATATTTTAAACCCAATAAAATCCATTTCACCTCACTTCTTCTCTTTACAAAATTCCTTCACGAAATGTTCAGAGACATTTACATTCTATATTTTATACAAATGTAATATATAGATAGTGAATGTTTATAACTGAGTGGTTATACCTTTCACTTTCACAACTAGTTTATTTAGTTGTTTAGATACTTTTATATATGTATAATATTATATTTGCACATCATAAGTTTTAAGTACTTTTTTTAAAATTAAAATAATAACATATATAACATTTATTATTTACACTATGGAACAATGTGGGTCACTAAAGTAACCCCAAAGATATTAATGTTTCAACACTCCCTATTAATGTTCAAAAAACATAATCACCTTTTTATAGAACATAAATTATAATCCATAGACCATCCATGATGATTTTATGCTAGCATGTAAAACTTGAAGTATTTATACACATCCATGATGCCAATGTCACTTTTTATACAAAAGGATTTATAATCTATAAACCATATAGAGTGATTTATGATATCTTGATAGTGGGACTACATCCCACATTTATTATGGATAAGCTTACAATAATTTGGAGCCTTTATAACATAAGGACCTCCATTATAAAATATATTTTATTATTAGGTACACTGTAAACTCACATAGAGCAGATTTCTATGATGCTTAAACAATAAATATGATGTATATAGATGAAAATGAACATATATACATTAGGATGTGACATTGTCATGTACACTTCCCCTCAATGACAATTCCTACAAGCCTAACCTTGTTCTTAACTTGCAAGACTTTGTAGTACATAGTGGTTTTGTGAAGATATTTTCCACTCGATAATATATAGGAAAAAGCACATGAACTTAAATATGATTCATTATTTTTTACATAATAATTCTTATAATACAATGTACCCATCACCAGGGCCTTTTACATTTTATCATTACTTATTTTTAATCATAATTACTTATACATTTAGGTATTTTTATATAACATCATTTATATTATGTACTTTTTAATAACTTTGTTTTCACATAACTCTATGTGACTTTCATTAGGATTTTTACATTACCAACCATTATTTTTTACAGGGATTTAATCATGTAACATTATTCCCATGTAAATTGACTATGCATATATTCAATCCTTTCCCATAAACAAGGTTTTCTAAAATATTAAAAATACCACAATAATAACAATCCAACATAGTTTTTAAGGAACTCGTCTCTCTTTTCTAACATTTTATTTACATGTTTATAAACACGTGATATTTCAATTTTATATATATATATATATATATATATATATATATATATATATATATATATATATATACATATATATATATATATATATATATATATACATATATATATATATATATATACATACATATATATATATATGTATATATATATATATGTATATCTATATATATATATATATGTATATATATATATGTATATATATATATATATGTATATATATATATATATATACACATGTATATATATATATATATGTATATATATATGTATATATATATATATATATATCCTAAGTGATTTTTTCTTAAATAAAATATTAATATTTATTAATTACTACCAAATAAGTCATGTCCATAAATGAGTCCAAATAAATTATAAATGCATTTTTATCTATAAGTTACCCTTTAAAAATTTATATCCACATTTATTCCATATAGTATAATATATGTTTCTTTAAATTTTCTAAATATGGAAATAAATTTGATTTACATGGGTATTCTCTCTCCCCATAAAATCCTAAATATTTATTTTTGACATGTATGATCTAAACACTAGCAACACACATAAAATATTGTATGTGATTCTTTATTGGACATCTCCAATATTGAAAATATGGGTATACCTAATTGTCATGCAATACACACAATAATTTTGTTATTTATTTTACATTAAACTAGTATAATATTAAAGAGATTCTAATATTAAATCTTCTTAATATCTAGAATAAAATGTTATCTCCTACCAATTTTTTTCTGTATTCACATATAATTTATAATTATTATTCTTGATAAATATTCTCTCTAAGGATGGATGTTGTTACTTAAAACTCAACCTAAATAAATTTGATGTCATTTCTTCCAAACACTATGAATCCCACAATATTTCCAATGTGGAAGCATCTCACCTTAAACTCATGATTTTTTGTTTTAAAAATTATTTCCAATTTTATGTGATCATAAAATATATACCACACACACACACACACACACACACACACACAAACAATTGTCTTGATATTGGTAAGCAATTATTTTTTGACTATTTATATAGGGGGAACCTTTGAATACCCGTCGGGAGCAATACCACTTGAAGAGTCAACTACCAATGGCAAGGGAGACTTGAACATGGGACCTACTGGGTAAAGCCCACCTTCTTTACCATTGAGTCACCACATTTAAAGACTTATAAAAAAAATATACCTAAATTGGTTAGTTTAAAACACATCATCCAAAGATTATAATATGTTTGATCCATTAATAACCAAAGAGATTGATTCCAAAATTTTGGTCAATTTAATCCTTCTTTGATTCCTTGGGCCAATTATTTTTATTTGTTATGAAGTTATTCATCACAATCTTTTTTTTTAATTGATATTTTTTTAATCAAATTTAATAAATGAAAACTTGAATGCTATCTTATTATTATTATTATTATTATTATTATTATTATTATTATTATTATATTATTATTATAAAATAGTTTTAAATTAATTTCTCATGAGGTAAAAAATAATTCACATGAGGAGAAACTCTTTAAAAATTACTTTATATATATAAACATATATTTTATTTATTTATATGCTTATATAATAAAATTTTAATGGTATTATTTTAGTATAACTATATATTTTTATTTTTATTAATGACTCAATTTCAAAGTGTATTCATGGTCATAGGCTAGTTCTTGCCATAATTGTTAGTGTAATATTTGGTCAAACATTTTTCAAGTAACCTTGAAAATTATTTAGATTGCAACAAATGGCTCTGGTGCCATGTCAAAGTATGTAAGATCAACTAGTCATCCAAATAAACTATCAAGGAAAACTCATATGTAACATAATAATGAATTCAATGATTAAATAATGTAGACAACAAATTACATAATATTTAAAGTGGGAAAACCTAGATGAGGTATTAAAACCCATAAATCATACATCCATTAATTTAAAAACATTTTGAACCCATTAAAATCCTTTACACCTCACTCATTCTCTTTACAAAATTCCTTCACAAAATGTTTAGAGACATTTACATTTTGAATAACTTGAAATGTCATATTTTTATTTATTCTATATTTTACAGAAAGGTGATATATAATTAGTGAATGATTATAATTGAGTGGTTATACCTTTTCACTTTTACAACTATTTTAATTAATTTTTTACATATATTTGTATATGTATGAGATTATATTTACACAACATAAGTATTAAATAATTTATTTTAATTAAATAAATATTAAATACAATTTTTATTATTTACACTGTGGAATAATGTGAGCCACTAAATTAACTGAACAAATATTAATGGTCCAACATTTTCATGAGAAGGAAATTAGCAAGGGAAATGTTTAATTACTCAATTATAGAGAGAGAGGCATTGGTAATGGTATATGTAATGCATAAATTCAATAATTGCATAGTAGCCACACCTTTTTTATTTTACACAGGTCGTGAGCATTTAAAATAATTGATAACTAGATGTATTATGTAATGGATAATATGCATATGGTTTATCCTATTTAAGTTTGATTTTAAAATTCTATTTAAACCTAGGTGAAAGAAACTTTGACCTAACTATCTATCTAAGATAACCATATGAGAAGAAAATGGGTTGATTGATGATGAATTCATAGGAGCACATTTGTTCCTACATTAATACTATCATAAATAAATAAATAATATTTATAAGTTTTAAAAAATGAGGGAATTCCTTGATGGATACAATAAACTTGAATAAAAGAGGATTTTCATCCAGACCTTCCCTTTAACGTTTAAATAATAATAAATATATAAGGATGAGATAAGGTTATAATAATATTATTATTACCACAAAAAAATTATATCATGTGGGAGGTACATGATGGAGTCATTAGAGGGCATAACTTAGAGGAATGCACTACAAATAAAATATGCAAGCAGGACTATGGTATATGAACCTATTTAAATATTCACATAGGTATGCAAAGGTGTGTGACATCTAACAAAGGGTAGTGAATCTTAATGAATGAAATGAATTTACATTACAACTAGTACTGGCCTTAAGACTATTTGAGAAGTGGATTATTAATTCTACTGGCCCAATCAAATTGATAGCTATATGGATAAATTACTAATTCATCAGTACAAGGATGAAATATCTAACTTAATGGGAGGAATTATTAACCCATAAGGAATCCAAAACTAAGACCGTGATTTAACTATTATGTCAAATTATCATTACGAGCTTCATATTTCCACTGAGTATCAAGATTGATCAAGAAAAAAATGTTAGTCACATAATTAAGGAATTAATGAATTATTTCATGATTACACACAATTAGAATTCATCCTATCATTAAAAATATAATGGTACAATTGAGACATTTATAAAGGTATTGGAAAAAGTACTGACTAAGATATATAATACAAAATAATGAGATTTGGACACTAACATGCTTATGGTACTCTAGGCTTAGTGTTCAACCAATAAATGACTCACCAAGTATTTCCCTTCCAACTCATATATGGTTTAGAAACTTTTGTGCCCATGGAGTTTACTTTATCAAGTTTATGTTTGGTAGTTAAATACATAATGAATGAGGAGTCTATAAAACAAATATCAATTTATATATAAAAATTAGATGAGAAATAGTTATAATGACATATAATCAAATATAAAAAAAGAGAAGACAAATCATAGCATAATCACCATATCAAGATTAAGGAGATTGAATAAGAATATAAGGTATTTTTATATGGTAATAAGTAAAATAAGCCAACAAAAACTAGAAAATTAGGTGCTTAGGACCTTGTATCATAGAATAAATTATGGATTATTGAGTAATAAAATTGAATCCATTACCATATACATCAAGGAAAAGATATGCAAATGGTGAGAGGCTAAAATTTTACATTATAGTATAATATGGTAAAAGATGAAATAAACTATAAAAAATATGCATTCCAAAAATAACAAAAAAAAAATGATTATATATATATATATATAATAAAGAAAAAAATAAAATAATTATAGAAAGTTTTTTTTTTAAATGATAAAAAGAGAAATGGAAAAAGTTAAAATAAAAGTAATAGGTAAAAAAAATAAAAAAAATAACATCAGGAATATATATGTGTGTGTGTGTGTGTGGAAAATAAAATTAAAGTATTTGTTGCTAATTATAAAAATTGGTAAACGATAACTTAATGATAAAAAACTAGTAAATGGTAGTTCCCTTGAATAAAATTGAAAGAATGCTTATCTTATGCACAAGTAAAGATTTTGGATTAGTTAAAACAAAGATGGTACAACCAAGGAAATAAAATATAGGTGGTTGGTATGAAAATAAATTGTTAATAGGTATGAAATGACATCTAGATAAGGACACAAAGAATGAGAAGTTAACAATTATAATAGAAGAAACTAGAAAGAATAAGAAAAGATAATAGAAAAGAGGGAAGGTAAGAAATTTCTAAAAAAATAATTAACGTAAGTGAGAATATTTTTTTTACCAAACAAATCTAATTAAATAATAAATAAAGTTGTAAATATAAGTTTACCCTGTAGTAAAATCATGAAACCCTCCAAAGTAACAAAACTATGCTTGAATCCATGAAAGTGGTAAATTGAGATTAAACCCTATGTAGAGAAATAAAATCATGATCGGAATCCATGAATTTATGGTAGTTAAACAGACTAAATAGATGAAGTATAAGAAACATTTTTTAGAATTAGAGTAGCCATATGCTTAAAGTGTTTTTTAAATGTTCCTACTATGGTATCCTACTATCAAGACACTCAAAAGTATATTCATTAAAAATTAGGATAAATTTATCGCTATCTAATATTTATTGAATGCATATATATAATTTATCCAAACCCTTATACACAAATAATAGAGTGTAATGATTAATACAAATTCATTTAGTGGATGAGGTTAGACATCTAGAGAAAGTTTCCATTATTCATCATTATAGATAACACCATAAAAGTTTTATTGAGAAGAGCCCACAACTATGTTCTATACTTGGATAGACCCTATCATATTACATGTGTATTTACTCATATAGTGTCTATATTACTTAACCAATGGCATAACTATTGAAATTATGATTGCAAGAGTTTATTGAATGTAAAACTAGTTTTATGACTCATAGGAATATACTTCAACTAAAGATCCCTCTCTATTTAATTATTTTAGATCCCTAAAAATATCTAAGCCACAAAAGCTATCATGTGGAAGGTATAATAATAAAACCATGATGATTTCATAATGGAAAATTAGTTGAAAATTAGGTGGGATATGGTGACAAGTGGGATGCAATATGATCTATAAACTTCAATCTATGAGTAATATGTGGAAAAACATGACAAAAATTAGGTGACCATTAATTTTTATATGGATATATATTTATGGTAATATATATGTACTAGACAATCACTATAACTAACTATCAAAAATTAATCTAATAAGATCAAATTATAACCATAGGGGAGAAAGTAAAGTCACAACTAGATACCCAAATACAAGGGAGGGGATTGTATAAGATATTTTTTCCTTGTGAGAGAAGAGTAAGGGATACTATAACTAGTTGGTCTATAATATTTATATGTATAATTCAAAATTATTATATTGAATTTAGGTTTATCATATATTTTGATGAAATATACATATATTTTTTCGAGAATAAAATAACACCCCACTCCATTGACCTATGAATTATCTAATGAGCAAGTTAAAATAATAATAATATGAGCTATGTGATTGTATTTGGATCCTATAGTAGTGAAATTTAGAATTGGTATAGAAGAGGCAGATTATACTTTAGACACCATAAAATTTGAGGATTCATGATCCTATAAGTCCCCATTATGGTTAGATTTAATGATAAACCAAAAAACACATAGACAACATGTACATCACATATGATACTTACACATCACATATCATCAAGGTTATAAAATTAAATCCATAATGTTGATATAATAAAAAATAAACAAGTGGATAAATGTCTTAAATTCATGTTTAAATATTTTACAATTGTAAGTGTCCATTAGGACGAAGAAATGGAAGAAAAGGGGACTCCATCCCATTTGTTTAGGGCAAGGAAAGAAATTAAGGATGGGTAAAGCACATCAAGGGATACAATAAGAAATATGAAAATATAAGAGAATTAATTAATATATATCATTTCATATGTGGAATATATTTGGGAAAATCTAATGTAGATGAGTAGTAGTAAATAAAAAATAAGTCATTCATCTCAAAAATAGAAAATGAAGAAGAAATTAAGAAAACCAAAATTGTGAAAGGGGAGAAGGAAACATATAAATCTTATTGACCATCAGATTCTTAAGATAAGGAATAACATGGATTTTAAATATTTTATGTTAAGGATAAGGGTAATAGCCTAATTGATTATGGAATAATCTATTTTAAATTGAGATAATTCAATAATTTGGATTTATAATATTCTAATAATATATTGAATTTCAGAATATGCTAAAAATAAAGTGTAAAATTCTAAACAATATTTTTAAAGTATAAATGACAATTATAAATGAAACTTAACTTATGCAATGATTTATAGGCATATCTAATTGGCACATTTACATAATAAAATAGTCTAAATATTTACTTTGATTCATCAGATTCTAGAAACTAGTTTTCTGTCATTTAGGATACTAGCATTAGAATGTAGACACTAATGTTAACACTTTTATCCTAATTTGACACTTTTTTTTATCTCAAGATATAAATCATTTTATATATATATTTTTGTGCCTATTAGGGTTCATAGTCGCCCTATAGTTTTTTAGTTTAGATCACACACAAAGGTTCTTGGAATTAGTGTTTATCTCAAAACTAAAGGTCCTTTGATTAAGGAATACCATCTTATAAAATAGGGGTTAATGGACTCAAGTGAATTCAATTTGGATCCTCTATTAATTAAAATTATGTCCACAGACATATACTCTAATGAGGACATCAAACCAATGTAGTTGTCCCCCTTATGTGGGCTTTTGTGTGACAAATTTTATAATATGTTATAAGTAACAGAATAAAGTGATCTACCTTGTAACATGAAAATAATACCTATGGTATAAGATTTGAGTGTTTTATATCTATAAGTAGACTAGTATTATGATTGATTTAGAAATAGGGAAGAATATGGATGTATAGCTCAATTATGTAAATGATTTTCTTTAATTTAACATGACCCTAAGAGGTGTTTACTAGATTGATTATGAATGACATTTGGTTTCATTTATACCACACCTTTTTTAATAAAATCATGGGAGGTATAAAGTAAACAAATATTATAAAATTCACATATCTATACATTTTTTATATGACCATTTCAAAGGTAAGAACACTAGTGTTAGATTTGGGACACTAGCATTGATGCTAACATCCTAATTTGTACACTAGAGTCCTATAAAGTAAAGAGTTATTGAGGATATGTAACTATCTATGTAGGATAAAAATTATTTTTTATGAAAAATTTAGGCTATAAGTGATCTATTTCACTATAATGTTAGTGTTAGGCTAAAGGATAATGAATTTAGCACAATGACATGGTGAACACAAGTGTTTTGGTAGTGAGATTGTTATAAATTGAAGGATTCAATGATGATTGATATTGATCAAGTTTACAATACCATTATGTCATATAAATTTATATTTTACTATCTAAACATGGAGAATATTAGGGAAGTGTAGAAGAATATATAAGAAAAGATGTTTCTAACATAATAGCATTGATGTAGAAATGCACAAATAAAGTAGTGTCAAGTTATGAAGGATGTATAAGGGATAAGAATATGAAGGGAAAATTAATAAAATAAATGAATTAAAGGATGTTTTTAAAATAACCCCATACACATTGGATGAAAGTGTACACACCTAAATCTAGCCACCGATGACCTCTAACTAGGCTTTTGACCAATTTCCACCTAAAGTGCACAATCTGGCTTAAAAACACTATAACACATTAAATGAGTTTAAATTGATATATTTAGGTGCCAATTTTTGCTAGAGTATCATTAAATGGGGCAATGAAATTTATGGGATAGCTAACTTTGATCAAATCATTCTGAGTTAAAATGCCAATTTTGCACCTAGGTGTTCTAGATTTCTATTTCCTATCACATCTCTTGCACAAGACACATGAATTTGTTATTTGATATTGGTAACATCCTAAATGTAAATACGGTTCCAATAGATTTGACATTGACTTCCAATTTTAATCTAGACAAATTTTAGACTAATAACAAAGCATTCTGATCAATTTGAGTACTTTGTGCATAAAATGCTTAATCATGCTTAAGAGCTAGTTAAACCAAATTAGATCCTAATTAATAATTCCATGGAAAATTTTTGAATAATTTTTTTAAAAATGAATATTTAATATCTACATCATTAGGTGACCTCATTTATTGGGAAGACATCCCTAGGCCATAAATGCCATAAATATGAAGATTCATGCCTCCCATGCCTCATCAGTGCCCTCCATGCCTCTTAATTGCTCCTCTATCCTAAATATTGATGAGCATATTTATGAATTTTAGTTTAAAATTTATATTAATCCTTAGCCACACATCTCAATCCTAAGATGGATGGTTCAAATTGATTCTACCCATTTGTAAAAATATATAAATAGGAGGCCTTGCCACATGAATTTAAAGCTTAATTTGTGCAAAGATACCTTGTAAAATTGATTCCAAGAGCTCTCACATGCCAAATTTATGATGACAAAATATTGATACAAGCCAAACCAAAGCCACAAGGTGCTAAGGAGAAGAAGAGATAGCCAAGCCTCCTTTAATGAATACTTCATGAGCACAAGCTAAGCAAACCACTATAACAAGCATTTGAATCATCCAAAGAAGGTGAATTATTCTTGTTTTTATTTACGTTTTAGTTGTGTTTTTCATTTTTTTTTATTAAGCTCACCCTAGTAACTAGGCCTAGATATGTATGCTAGTTAGTGTGTTTTTATCAATTTATTTTCATTTTGGGACTAACACAATACTAGTCACCTCTCTTGAGTCAAATTCCTAGTTCATAAAAAGTACTCCCATCTACCCACCAGTAAGATATAATTGATAACCAGGTAGAAAATCAAAGATACAAAGATAATAGTGGATGAATATTAGGAAGTTAAATTAAATAAATTAAGAGTAGAGACAAAAATTTCTCTAAAGGGAAAGTAAAGGATTTGAAAACTTAAATACATACAAATTTAGGAAAAAAATACAAAGTTAGTAGCATAGAATTTGGAGAAAAAAATAAAAAATAAAAAATAAAAAGAGATGCAAGAATAAACTAAAAAATATAGGAATGAGCCTCAAAATTACCATGTACAAGGAATACATAGAGGCGAGGTTAGTCTTGTGCTAGTCCAATAAAAAAAATCAAAAAAGCATAGTAAAAAGAATTTAAAAATTGAAATAAATGTAAGAATAAAATAAAAAATATAGGAATGAGCCTCAAAAGTACCATGTACAAGGAATACGTAGAGGTGGGGTTAGTCTTGTGTTAGTCTAATAAAACAAATCAGATTAACACACTAAAATCCTAACACCTCTAACCTAGACACTAGGGATAGCATAAGTAACAATCATGCATACAGAAAAAAAATTAAAACATAAAATAAGACCTTATTTTACCTTATTTAGAGATATAAATGGATTTTTGAAGTGTCTTGTTCAATTTGTGCATCAAGAAGTCATTAACAATGAATCTTTCTCTGCTCCTTCTCTCATTGGCACCTTGGCTTTTCTGCTTGTTTTATGATTTTGGAATGGTAACATTACTTGAAAAGCTTGTCTCTCTCTAAATTAACATTATAACTTTGGCTTATGAGACCTTAAACATAAATGGGCATGGCCTTGTATTTATATCCTCAAGAATTAACTCTCACCCAAGGTGATTTAAGGTTAGGTTTAAACATGGAATGGGTTCAAACTAACCCTAGGTGAGTTGAGACTAACTCTAGTTGAGTTAAAAAAATTCATGTAAATATGAATTTTAATTACTAGGTATGGATCTAATATTAGATATTTTGGATTATTTTAGAAGACATTGACAACTCATAGAGGCAACGATGAAAAAGATTGATATTTTCATTTTTGAAATTTTCATTTTTAGATATTCATTTATTGCAAATGGATAATTCAACTAAGCATTTAATCTAGTTTAATTAGATAGTTTATTTTGGTTATCATTTTATCTATTTCAATATTTGATCAAGTGCCCCATTTAATGGGTCCATGGGCCAAATTGACAGTTGTTATGTCACAAGGTGATTAAGGATGAATCTGTGAGATGTTATTATTGCATATGGGCTAGTATCCTAAATAGGGATGCCTCAACATGATTTTGAGATTTGTTGAATTATGCACAACCAAATTTAGGATGCTCAATGATTCTTAGGATTAATTTTCAATGGTTGGTAAGAATCAATCTGAAGTCCATTTGAAAGCTAGTTATGGCCAAAATTAGGTGTCTATGGTTTTCCCTTATTTGGTAAGATGTTGTAAGCTCTATGCATAGTAACATATTCTCAAATAATTAAAAATTTCATTAAGGAAATAATATAATTATTGAATAAGAATCTCCAAATAATTTTTGGGAATCCTATAATGATAACCCATCGAGGAAGTGACTGACACATTTTATGGATGGATGATCCCTCAAAAAAAGGTAGGAAGAAGAATGAAATTAACCTATGGGTGAGATTAATAATATATAGATAATTCTTGCATGCATTGATTTGAAAAGTACTAATTTTCCAGAATGAGGTTATAATCAACAACAAAATTTGAGACACTAATTTTCCCAGTAGGGAAGATGAGTAAAAATAATATTGTTCCCATAGATGGTTATAATAATTAAGATGACCTAGATTGAATAATTATTTTTTGGTTGTGCCCCAATAGGGAAAATTGAAAAGCATAACTCAAGGATATAACTTATTACACAAACTAAAGAAGAGCATGCACAAATGTAGTTGTGATGGTCTAATAACTAAATAATCCACAAATATATAGGCATATGATAATATTTAAATTAATGAAAGAGATGTTGGAATAATAAATGTGGATGAGCTAACCCAAGATATGTCATGTATTCGAGTGATGCCTACATAGTGTAAATAGACCTCAGGCTAATATAGTTCAACCATAAGTGAGAGAAAATAAAATAAAGAATAAAAGAATAAAAATTTATAAATGTGAATGATTTTGTTGTACCTACCAAAGTGGAGTTTCTCTTCCTTATTAGCATTGATAAAACTAGATTGATCAATGGGTTAATTCAATCAAAGAGGATGGGAGGATTTGCCAAGGTGAACTAGGAAATGTTTTTCATGGAACCATTGCTTCTTAAATTTCTTGAGCTAATTTTTGATTTAGAAAATGATGATATACATCATGATATAAGAAACCATGATAACCTATCCATAATATACATAAGGACTAACTCTCAATGCAATAAACAATTGAAAATAATGCACTAATGATAAAAACCATGATGATAATGTTGACATATAAATATGGATATAGTCAAGAATAATGCACAAGGAATCACCCAATGAATTCATTTGATTGAGTCAAGGTACAAAAATTAAATCAAATAAATAGGGGAAAAATAAATAAACAAACAACTAAGCAAATAAACACATAAAAAGATTGAAAGTAAAAATGATAATAAGTATCCTATCATTAACCGAGTCAATATATATGCATGAAGTATGAATGGAATGATAAACACATGGTGTCTCCAAATAAGGATACATGAAAAAAGAAGGTCACACCCATAATGGTAGTGCAATGGATTAGAACTAACAATGGATTTGGCCCAGTAGGGTGGACTAAGGATGATTGACTAGGTTTAAATAGGACAAAAAAATTTAGATTGTGAGGTTTTATGTCTCTCTAGGATATTATAATCTTATTTTCCAATGTTTAGGATTTTTAGATATTTTGCCAACTATTTTTGGAATTTTTAAGTTTCTCAACTTGATCCAGAATTATGAGACACAAAATGGTCCAACTCACAAAATGGTGAGAGCATGGCTTAAGTTGCTCATAAAATATAAATAACATTATCTTAGGTGTTAACTAAGGCTAACCTCAACATGAATCGAGTATGACCTACATAATCCCATTAGGATCTCAAGTTACTTTAGTTCTACCTACGCAAAATATAGTGGGATCTAACTAGGTAATAACAAGTTCATGAATTTAGGCAAATGGAAAGGAAAATGATAATAGTAATGGAAAGGTGATATGGAAATTCATGATAAAGGTGTTGTTCCTAATTTTCCCATGGGTGCTTATAGTTATAAAAAAAATGGCGTAGGTCAATGATACTAATTTTCCCATAGGTAGTTATAATTAGTAACACAAGGTAATATATTGATTTTACTAAATGTGGTTATCATCAATAACACTAGTCAAGAATAAATAAAATATGTAATATCTAGATCCATCATTATATTACCTTCATATACTTCCATTTAAACACATAATTCTAAAATTACTAAAACTGGATCAGAATCCCCTCGTGGAAGGTGTTCAAAGAACCAATGGAATGAAGGTCAAAAGGGTTAGGTAGGGTGTATAAAAACAATTTTGGTTAATAATGAAGGTATGATAGGATGGTATATAATATTCAAGGATGGTGATGTTATGATAATTTGATATAATGGTAAAAATTTTCCCCCCAAGTGATAAGGTAAGGTAAATGGTAGGGTATGATACAATAGAAAGAGGAATGGCAAATTGAAATGATAAGGTAAATGGTAAATGAAACAATAAGATAAATGGCAAATGAAATTGATAAGTTAAATGGCAAGGTAATTTATAACAAGGTAAATGTTTATGTTATTCTTATTGATGTGGAGATACACATTTTGATTATCATATGATATAACTAGAATAATCAATCATGTAAATTACTATCCCACACCTTTTCTAAATAGTTGCTCTATCAAGAACTTGATACAAATTTGGACTCCAAGAATGTTGTTGTGATCTGATTTGGTCATTAATTTTGTTTCATTCAAACTTTTAGATATGATGTCCTTATAGCCTATATAAAATAAAGTGTGGCTAGGGATGGTAAATATGCATAAATATTGGATGATAGGTCTAATTTGGCAATGTAAAGCTGGATGATAATGGATTTATAATAAATCAAGATCTATATTTTTAGACACACACAATGTTGTTGATTATAAATTTGACATAATTTTGGTTTTGGTAGGGACAAATACTTGTGAATATTCTCTCAATAGGACCACCAATTTCTTTTATTTATTGGGCTTGAAAGTAACTACCATATGATTATATTGTATAATGGAAGTTATATTGATGTTATCTTTAATAATGTCTGCATCAAGGAATGAAAAACCTTTATGATCATCTATTGGTGCCTCAAAGAGGTTTTCACCAATAAAAATGTCTTTATTTTCCCATATAACCTTTGAAAATGTTTCACTAAGGAATGTTTACTTTTGACTTTGATTGTCTTCTATCACCTCAAACAAGGTTTCACTAGAAGATGTTGAGTTTAGACTTTTATTTCCTCCTAGCACCTCTAAAAAAGTTTCAATATGAGATTGTTCTTCTTCTACATGAATGTGTTCTTATCTCTCATGATATTATATAACTAATATGTCACCATGGATGTAGTTCAATAAGATATGATTTTTTTGGTCCCAATTGACACTTGTGAGAGGTGTAATGTTAATATAAGGGCTAGGTTGGTTGGTGTTACTAACATGTGGAATGCTAATGGAATAGAAAGAGGAAACAAAATTATCATAGAATATACTAGGATAAATTATGTTGAATATAAATTAATCATCATAAAAAACCATTAAAGGATCACAAATGTATTCAAATTGATCTATAAGGCATTCTTAACCAATATTGTAATAACCATGAACATATTCTGATTCTAAATTTGAGTCTGAATGAAGGGGCCATAAATCCAATGTAGAGTCTAATCTTGATTTTATTTTTAATGATAAATCTGATGTCATTTCAAGAAAATAACCTGACTCTAGTTTTAAATCATCATCTGGTATGCATGTTGCTATAATGATGTCTTGTTAAATGTTTGGTATTGTACAAGTAATGGCCTGTGATGGTATAATAGGCTCTACAATGACTAGTTTTTCAAAGTGAGACTCCTTAATGAGGGGGATAAGGTCAATAAACAACTCCATAGAGATTTTTATATCAAAGAGAGGCTCTTTAAAAATAGTAAAATGGTCAAAATAATTATTTTCCTAAAGGTGTCTAAAATTGTTAAGATATGACTCAATAAATATTAGTTCATCAAAGTGATACTCCTCAATAATAGGTAAAGGATAAAAAATGGATTCATCATAGGTTAGCTCATCAAAAATAGGTTTTTCAAAAAAAAAATATAGATCAGTCAGTTCCCTTGGTTCTAGTTTACCAATACTCATAAAATACTAGTTTTGAATAGATCTTAGTCTTTAAATGATTATCTTTGTTGGAGAGGTACTAATTAGATATATTATGCATCAAAGATTGGCATGTTTTTTATAAAGTGGGGGATGGATGGAAATGGATGAAGGATGATTAATGATTGGATAGTGATCTCTTTGTAAATAGGTTCATCTAAGATCGTCTTAATAAACATTGGTTGCTAGTATAGGATGGTAACTATGACCTACCTAGACATAATTGCACAACCTTATTAGGATAATAAGATACCATACTTGAAAGGGCCTATAATGGTAATGGTAGGTCATTGTGAAGCTCAATTGCTCACACAAGTCAAAGGATGATGTCTTGTAATGGTAAAGGTAGGGCATTGTGAAGATTGGTTGTTATCATAGTCTAAAGGATGAAGTCATAAAATGGTAATGATAGGGCATTGCAAAGCATGGTTGTTGTCATGAGATAAAAGATGAGTTCATCGAATAGTAATGTTAGGGCATTGAAAATCTTAGTTTCTATCACAAGCCAAAGGATGAAGTCATAGAATGGTAATGATAGGGCATTGCAAAGCATGGGTGTTATTATGAGCCAAAGGAGGGTTAATGGTATAGGTGTGGGATTAGGTACCATTAAAATTGAAAGGATTAACTCGGTATGTCATCCAACCCAAACAAGGTGTCATTGCATAATGTGTTTGATAATCTTGGCTTTGTTCTTGAGATTGAGTATTGTAAGGAGGATAAGAATCCATCTCACAAACTACATCATCACCATAGGGGTCTTGAACAAATTAATCTTGTGTGACAATGTTATCATAATTTAGATTTACATGGATTGGCTAGTATGTAACATGACATATCTAAATCAATGATGAACATTTCAAAAAATGTCTTAGAGTTATACAAACTCTAAAAAATAGGGTCCAAAGGATAAATGGTCCAAACATTGTCTAACTTGGTAAAAGGAATGGAGTTGTATCTTTAAAAGGTTCAGTGCTAAAACTTAGTATAAAATAGTCTAATGTTAAATTTCTAACATCAAATGTCTTGCAAAAATGGTCAAATGGATGAAATAAAATTGAAATGCCAAAGTTAGGTACAAAGTGATTTAAACAAGTCTAATCTAGGTCTAATGAATCAAATGTTACTAGGTATTTTGGGAAACAAGGCAAAAAATATAGGATTAAAATAGGTATTTCTAGGTCACTTGGGAACAAGGCACAAAATCTAAACTTTTAACAAAACAAAATTTAAAAGGAAATATATTTAATCTAACAAATTTGAAACACTTTGGCATAAACTAGGTCTTTGAATTTAAACACACACTTGATGATTTGGTAATTGACATGGAACATTAGGGACATGGAAGAAAAACCACTTCCCTAAATTTAGGCACAAAAATAGTATTTAAATTTGAGTAAGAAATTAACCTAAGTTACACAACCCAAAAGTGAAAGGTAAATGTCTAGGCCAAAATTACACAAGGCATAGGCATAAAAATAATAAATATTTGGTTTTGAACTTGTCAAAGCTAACTTCAAACTTAATCTTTAAGACTAGGCTTTCTTAAAATAGATAACAATATAGATAAAATAAATGGTATGATGGTACTAGGTATAGATACAAAAGTCACACATGGTTTTCAAAATTACAATTTGGACACAAAGAAATAAGTTTTTAAAATAATTATATAATCATAGTGATGTTATCATGCTCTAAAGGTATGGAAAATTATTTGTTTCAAATATTGTAAGGCACAAAACTTGGAAATGAATTGGGTAGCATAAGGACACCCTTTTCAAACAAATGACACACATAAAGGTTCTTGAAAAATGACTAAGGCAAAGGTGTGATGTCAAATGGATGATATAACTCCTTTTCAAACAAAGGAGTAATGCACAAAAAAAAACTCATTTTAGATGTGGTATAATAAAAAAAAGGTTTTGACACAACACCATGTAAGTAAAAAAGGATAAAATAACAAAAACACCAAAGTGTAACATCTTAAATCATAAAATTGACAAGATTGCATCATATTATCAAATTATATCTATATAATTCATCATGATAGGATTTTAAATTATTAATCCAAAACATAAAATTTCATGAAAATTAGGGGTTTCGGGCCCCCTTGTTTCTCAAGAGTTTGTAGGTGACATTTATCTTTTGGCTACTCACCCTCCATCAATATTATGTCTACAAAATGTGGGTTTATATAAAATATCAATTTTCATTCATTTATAAATGGTCCTATACATGTGGAAAACATTAGGTCACAATCACATCATTTGTATCCATATCAACTAACTTGTTATGAAAATTTATTGTCCTTTACACAACCACTACATCCATTAATTACTTAGTGTAGTGTAATGTTTGAGTTACCCCTACATTCCAAGGTTGATTACCACTAATAGATCTTGTTTTAATCACTTGAAACTAGAGTCCTAGTAGGTCACCCTCAATTTATATACCCCACCATGGAGTGGATTTTAAATGATGTTGAAAGATGAATTATTAGGTGAATACTTCACTAGAGAACCTATGAGGAGGTGATGAACTCCCACCCATAAGACAAAATGCATGAAAATAAAGAAAGCAGGACTTTAGGGTTGGTTTTTGGTCACCCAAATCATATGGGTTTTGGGGAGGGTATTGGTGATTTTTTTTACATGCTTTTTGATCAAAATGATAAATGCAAAGAGTGATCATTTTTTATCACCCAAGTTCCCTAAAGGGGACGGGGGGAGAGCATATATGCAATACTCACTTTGCTAAAAAACACTTCAAAAAACAAGCAAAAATTAAACTCTTATGAGTATTTAACTAATGTGAGAGTTATTTTTATAGCACTAAAAAAAGTATGTTATGAAGTTTGATTCCCTTAGCTTTATTGTTGATAATTGCAAAAACTTCAAAAATAACTAAGTAAATATTAAGCACCAAATATAATGTGTATAAGATTTAACCATGCTTAGACTTTACTCTTTTCACCTCAGGACCTATAAATAGGTTATAAGGTTTTATTGCTTAGAATCCCAAAATTAAATGAGAAAACAACATTTCAAATTTAGGTCTCAGGTTTTTTGTTTTCTATCTTATAGATCAGTCATCATCGATCCACGTAGATTGATATTGATCCACATAGATTGACATCGATCTATAGAGATCTATATTGATTACAAAAGTTAATGTCAATTAAGAAGATCATTGATATCTCCTAGAAAGAACACAAAAATCAAGTCTATTTTGTCAGAAAAATGGTTAATAAAATGAGCTTAAAACCAAAACATTTCCTAGATTGTGTAGGAAATAGGTTAGACAAACAACTTATAGATCATCAAATATACAATGAAGGCAATACAAATCATGTAAAACCATTGTTATCTTTGTTCTTGATTGTTTTCTATTTTTATTCTCATAAATATCATGCTTAATTCTTGTAATCAACATTGATTTAAAAATTTAGCATCAATCCTTAAAACATGTGATTAATAATCGATGTCTTTCACTATAAATTAAGAATTGATACATAAAAAACAAAGTTAAAACTTGAAACTTGAATATTTTAATGCATCCATTAGAAAAACTAAAACTAGAATATCAATCTCCTTGGCCATATGGGATGCTTGGTACCACCGGGCATGCCAACATTTGGACAAGGAATACATAGAGGGGAGGTTAGTCTTGTGATATTCCAATAAAACAAATCATATCAACACACTAAAATACTAATACCTCTATTTTATAAACTAAGGAAATGATAATTCATATGAAAACACAATTAAAACATAAAAAAAGACCTTTTACCTTCCTTAGATCTCCAAATGGCTTCATGAAGGGGATTGCTAGGTCTGTGCATCAAGAAGTTTTTAACAATGAAGCTTTATTTATTCCTTTTATCCTTGTCACCTTGGTTTGGTTGCTTGGATTATGAGTTTGGCAAGGTAACATTAATCTCAAATCTTATTTCTTTCCAAATTAACATTACAACTTTGGCTCATGAAATCTTAAATATAAATGAGTATGTCCTTGTAATTATAGCCTCAAGAATTAATTCTCACCCAAGGTGAGTTAAGGTTGATTTTAAACATGGAATGTGTTCAAACTGACCCTAGGTGAGTTGAGATAACTCTAATTGAGTTAAAATTTATCATGTAATTATCATTTTTAATTACTATGCATAGCTCTCAAATTAGATATTTTGGGATATTTTAGAAGACCTTGATAACTCATAGAGGATATGATTAAAAGGCTTGATATTTTGATTTTTGGAATTCCTATTTGTAGATATTCATTAATTTCAAATGGATAATTCAACTAAGAATTTAATTTGGTTTAATTAGATAATTCATTTTGATTAACATTTTATCTATTTCAATAGTTGATCAAGTGCCCCATTTAATGGGTTGATAGGCCAAATTGATAGTTGTTATGTCATAATGTGATTGAGGATGAATATGTGAGAGGGTATTATTGCATATGGGATAGTATCCTAAATAGATATGCCTCGACATGATTCTAAGATTTGATGAATGATGTATGGATAAATTTAGGATGTTATTCTTAGGCTTAATTTTCAATGGTTGGTAGGAATTAATCTAAAGTCTATTCAAAGCCCAGTTGTGGATAGAATTGGGTGTCTACAAGTAGTATAGATAGTGAATTTGGTAGATTTTAGGAATATTCACATTGTAGTGTAAAAATAGAATATCATGTGAGTGATTATATTATCTAAAATAATATAATATGAGTTGTAATAGTTAATTACATAATGGTAAATGTGATTATGAGTGGGTTAGTGAATATTGTTATGACTTGTTGAGTAAACAACTCATAAATAATATTAGTTTTGTGATAAGACAAAAACTCACATAAAATATCATGGAGTTATTTTATGATTTGTGTATGGAGATATTTATGGAGATTAGTTCTCTTTAAATATAGGAAACCTATCCTATATAAATGGGTGTAATAATTCCTATGATATAGAAAGAATGAAGATTATATTTTCTAATTTAATTTATAAAATTCTAATATTAAATCAACATTTGGTATCAAATCAGGTTTAATGAGTGAAATCTCATTATCTTTTTGATTGTTTATTATGCCTATAGCTATAGTTGATCAAATATGTCTTAAATAATAACTTGTATTTTTATTTTTTTAGATATGGGTTTCTCTAAAATTTTATAAGTTGAATGATGTGTTGGTTAGAAAAATATATTAGAAATTTTAGAAAAAACCAATTTGTTGTTTTGGAGAAACATGGGATTCACTATGCAACTATCAAATTCAGCACATTAATTCTTCTATTGAAATTTGTCTCCAATTTTCAATAATGTTGAATTGTTAATACATATTCTTGGCTTGCTTTGAGGTTTAAAGATAAATTATATAAATATTTTAAGTACCTAACTCAGTTCTATATTTTTTATTATTGTACACAATAATGGAAAAATTAAATCTAATTGAAAATTTTGAAGGGCAAGATTTTGATACATGGTAACTATAGATTCATTTGCATTTAATATAAAAATATTTATGGGATGTAGTTAAAGATAATGAAACTCTAGTAATGACAATAAATGATTTGGCTAAATGAAATGCAAAAGATTATAGATATTTGGGTACCATTAGTCTAGGCTTGTCAAAATCTTATCTACATCATGTGGATTTCACAAAATATGCTAAAGAAATTTGGGAGTCTCTTAACAAATTATTTGGTTCTAAAGCTAAAATAGCAAAGACTACACTAAAGCAACACTTGTATAGGTTGAAAATGGAAGATAACTCAAAAATGGTAGATCATATAAGTAAGTCTGATCTTTTCTAAATCAACTTGCTATAATTAAAGATTCATTAAAGGATGATGATGCTAAAGCAATACTCCTAAATAGTATGCCTAAAATCTATTCAAATATTATGTTTACTTTAAGTAAGGTAACAATTAGCTTAGAAGGATTAATCTCCACATTAATTGATCAAAGTAATTATGAATAATATGAAAAAGTAATGTATGTAAATAATAAAACAATTACTTCATATAATAAAGGAAATTTAAAACCAAAACCTTTCCCTTTGAAAGGTAAAATTATATGTTATTACTGTAATGAATCAAGACATATAGCTTTGAACTATAAAAAGAGGGCAAAAGATCTACTTGATGATAAAATAGATCAAAAATCTCTTTTGGCTAAAGAAGAAATTAATTAGGATGAATAATCTAATGATGAATAACTTTGTTGTCCTAGTGATGAGGAATTCTTATGGTAAACATTTCATTTTTTAGAGGAAGGAGGAATTTGAGGAAGGAGGAATTTAAGTGCATCTCATTATTCACCAATAATGGGGCCACAAATTGATTTGGTGAAAATTTCTTTATCATGTATGGTGTGGTGTGGTTCATTTAAAATAATGTGTCAATATGTGTTCAATAAATTATAATAATCATTCTTGATATGTCTATATGTTGTAGAAGAAATAGGACTATAAGACTTTGTTTATAGGGGGGCACTTTTACATGTGATCCTATGACTATCATATATTCTTTTAAATATCATAATTCATTAGAAGATGATCAACTGGTGAATAAATTCACATAGAGAGATGATCATGATTAGCTGGTGAACTAAAGAGGTGATCATGTGCAGCAAGATCCAAGTAGCAAGATCTAGTAGGAACTATGGAACTCTATCATACTCATGTTTTCAGGTGCCCTTGTCCCATGTTCACACTAAATTTTTAAATGTTAAGAATATTCATATTGTAGTGTAAACATAGAATATCATGAGAGTGATTATATTATCTAAGATAATATAATATGAGTTGTAATAGTTAATTAGATTATGGTAAGTGTAATTATGAGTGGGTGAGTAAATATTTTTATAAGTTATTGAGTAAACAACTCATAAACAATATTAGTTTTGTGAGAAGACAAAAACTCGCGTAAAATAACATGGAGTTATTTTAGGAGTTGTGTGTGGAGATATTTATGGAGATTAGTTCTCCTTAAATATAGGAAAGCTATCCTATATATATATATATATATATATATATATATATATATATATATATATATATATATATATATATATATATATATATATGGGTGTAATATTTCATATGATATAGAAATAATGAAGAGTATATTTAATAATTTAATTTATGTAATTATAATATTAAATTAGTAGTAGACAAAAAATCCAAAAGAATTTTAGATAAAAGAGAAGGTAGGATAGTTGGTGTAAAATTAATTGAGTAAATCTTTTCAAAAATCTATTTAGAGATAGGAAAGGTTATGGAGAGATAATTACCTAGGGCATTGGGGGTGATAAGATCCATATCATAATTTGACACTTAGAGACCTCTTAGGTGGATGAATGTAAAATTGGTTAATCATAGTCAAATAACTTCTGTCATAATGATACCATATAGTTTTTTAAACCACACACTATGAGTACATATTACAATATCACTGAAATCTAAAGTTTTATGATAGAATAAATGGTTATTTGCACTAATATGGATGAGGGAATAAAATGGGCTCTCACAACTACAACCACTACAAGGCCACAATATGATCCAGATAACACGTTACCAATTGAGCAATAATTGGAGGATATAATACATATTTTTATTAGTCATGTTGGAGCTATGGTAAATAATTAATCCATAATAATAGAATCCATTTAAAACTATGAGGAAAATATGGCATGATGACTCCTTAGATAAAAATAAAGTAGGAGGGAGGAATATATGGTAAAAATTAGTAAACTATGTAAAATAATGGGTGATTTCACAAAATTATTGTCATACTCCATTACTTGGTTAATATATACTCAATAATATTAAATGAAGGTGATGGACCTAGAGAGGCATCTTAGTGTGGTATCCACTACATATGAGTCTAACATAATTCCCACAAAAAAATAAAAAAATAAATGGATTTATCTAGAGTATTACTATAAGGATAAACAAGCAAAAATAATCTTCATCTTTGAATAAATGGATGATTATGGATCATTTTTTAATATTCAAATGGAATATATGAATGAAAATATTACAAAACATGAGGCATACTAGAAAACATTGGAATCTACCTCATCCTTAAGAGATGTTCTAAAAGCATTGAGGAAGAAGAATACACTAAAACTATAGATATTAAAATCTGATTTATATATTACCTTAGTATTGTACACTTGGAAAATACCTATCATGGTATTCCTTTTAGTTGTAGACTTTCCCATTGTTGAAAGGCATACATTCACTATCTCTTTGTGCCTAACTAATTATCTCTTAGTCTAATCATTATTATTTTTATAACTAGGAATTTTGTACTATACAAAAATCTTTAAACTTAATTATTATCCTTCACTACCTATTTTGGATTTGTACCTATTTTATAGCCTCTTAAATACTTTCATCCTAGGTGGACACATACATTGACATATGTGTCCACTTATCCTAAAAAATGTCCAATTCACAAAATTCATCTAATTTTAAAAATAAATGTATCTTAAAGGTTGGCCTAAGTGATTTAATATAATATATTTCAAAAAGTTTTGGTATATATACAAGATCAACCCTCATTCATTCCTCACCTATAAAACACTTAGAAATCACATTTAACTCACAATAAAATATACCAAGAAACACTCAATTAAGCATTCAAGTGACAAAATTTATACTATTTATCCTTATTTCCATATCATCCATAAGAAAATTATTTAAATAGGTATAAAGCATTCAAATAATAGCCCATGAGCCATATTTCCAAATTATATGTTAGATCACTACATATATTTTCTTATCACACATCACATCCTTGTCCATAAATAATTCAACACGTAGGGGAGAAATGCACAGACCTAAGCCACTCTTTATAGTATTGTCTATGTAGGCATTGGGAAATAATTTAAAATATGTTATTCCATTTTTTAATGGATAAATTAAATAAAAAACAACAAGAACAAACATATTAATATTATTACCTTAGTTGGGCAAGGTCAATGAAATGAAAAAATAACTAGAAGAATACAAAGATGGTTATACCTTCTCAAAGTGACTCCTCTTCATGGATGGTCTATAAGCATGTTTTTGCCTCTATATGGAGCTCAAGATCTTTGGAAATGTGGTTGGGTAAGTGACTCAAACATCTCATCATGCACCATTTAG
>JARHVA010007218.1:175000-332500 GCA_037957365.1 Torreya grandis
ATTTTCCTTTTCTCGTCTCTAAGCCCAAAGAAATATTAGAATGGGCATTTTCCCCAAAAAATTCAAATAAATTTGAAAGGGGACATTAAATTATCATAATATATTGAGCTAATGAATCAAAAATAAAAATTAAATAAACATGGAAACAAACCAATAAACAAACAAGAAAACAAAAAGATATAGAAAGAATATTGTCATTAACCAAGTCAAGATCTATGTGGGAAGGATAAAATGAAATGATAAATGGGTAGTTCACCCAAGAAAGGATACATGAAATATAAGGACACCACCTAAGGGGTTTAAATGATTGTAAAAATTAATTAATCTACCATAGTAAGGAAAATTTGGGAAGGACGCATCCTAATGGTTGCTAACATGACTAGCTTAATGATAAACCAAGGATAATGACCAGATTTAGGACATGATGATTTTTTTTTGAATTTGGTGGATTTATATATATTATGTATATTTTAATCCTTTTTCTAATGTTTTGGATTTTATCTATTTATTTATAACATGGATATTATAATACTTCTCTAATTATGTAGGATTTTGTGGCTTTATATCTCCCATGGATATTATAAGCCTTCTCCTAATTTTTAGGATTTTGTGGTTTTATATCTCCCATGGATATTACTTTTATAATTTTTATGTTCTTTGGATTAATTTTAATATTTTTTGGCATGTGTTATCTCAAGTCAATGGAGGATTAAGAGATGCAAAATGTTCTAATTTGTAAAATAATGAGAGCATGGGAATGATAACTCATAAAAAAGTGAAAGCATGGATTGGGATGCTAAAAAAATGGTGAGATAATGGCTTAGGATGATTTTAAAATGGTGATAACATGGAATAATGGGTGACCTAACTAACCTCAAAAAATGAGCACTGCCTACATAATTCAAATGGACATCAAGTCACTATAGTTCCTCCAAAAATGGGAAAAATGAAGGACAAATTGATAAGGCTAGATAATAATGGATGAAAATGATGATAATGAGGGAAAGGACTAGGAATATCTAATGACTGTGTCACATGAGAACCAAATTATTTAGTCATTACAATGTTATGTAGGTAATAGTTTTAAATGTTTCCCTTAATAGGTCTCCATTTACCTTTCATTTTCATAACAAAATCAAGATGAGAATATTAATGTTCATAAAAAGATGGGTTGGGATGTCTAATATGGCCAAAATGGTAATGAATTTTAATTTATAATATGTCTTGAATGGAATATTCTATAATTTATATAGGGTTGCCACTATGTGTCAAGGTACTTGTAGAAAACAAATTATTTATGCATGATTCCATAAACTTGGTTTTCATTAAGTTACTTCTCTAAGATGCCATAATCATGGTTTTCACTATTGGAAATTTTTTTCTCTATCTATTTTCATTTTCTATTATTCATTTTTTATATTTTTTAGAATCTAAATTCAATGGAAAATTATGAGATGCATAATATAAACTCCTTGTTGTTTATCCAATACCTTATCTAAAAAGATTATCTATCAATAATCTATTGTTTTTTTGGGATACACTAGTGTTGTTGTGATATTTTTTGGTCATTGATTCTCTTCAAACCTATAAATAAGGTATCTTCATAACCTCTTTCAAAATGAGTACTAACAGGAAGGGTAAGGAAGGGTAAGCATGGGATAAATTGTCTAATTTGGTGATGTCATATAAAATTTGAGTGAATCATAGGATTACAATGGAATGTATAATGGTTAAAGGAAAAATGAATATTGGAATTTTTATTTATAAACATTATTGTTGATTCTAAATTCAACTTGATTTTGGATGTGGTAGGGCCAATATTGAGTTTAGTAATGTCTTCATCAAGTAATGCATAACTAATTGGCTCATTTATTGGTGTCTTGAAGTTTTTTTCACCAACAAAGTCTTCTCAACTATTTTTATTTGGATTATTCACTAGTGCCTTAGATAAGGTTTCACTAAGGGATGTTTATAATTAATTTTGATTTTCCTTTAGTTCCTTAATCAAGGTTTCACTAAAGTATTCTATTTTCTATATTTTTATCTCACTCTAGTACCTCAAACAAGGTTTCACTAGAATCTACTAAGTTCAAACTTTGATTATCCCCTAGCACCTCAAAAAGGGTTTCACTATGAGATTGGTTTTACACTTGAATGTTTTCTTGGTTCCTCAAAAATTATACCATTGATTTGTGGCTATATAAGGAGTTAAAAAATGTGTGATTATGTTGGTACCAATCAATGTTTATGGGTAGTAGAATATAAATATAATGGTTAGGTTGGTCAATGGTAAAGGTATGTATAATGGATATGGAAGGGTAAAAGGTATCACAATCCTAATATAGGCTACTAGGATAAATGGTTCCAATTCTAAAGGAAACTTCCTTAAAAATCATAAAAGGATCATAAATATATTTAATTTAATTTGTTAGTATGTAGTTGATGTCATAACATCTACTAAGGTATGATAATTTTGAAGTTGATACAGACTCCAATAGATCTAATATAAGTGTATAGTTGATGTTGTAATATCTAATAATGTATTCTAATTCTAAAGTTAATTATAATTCAAGGGGGACCCAAATATGATGTTTAGACTGAAATAGATTCTTCTTTTGATGTTGAATATGATATAAGTTACATAATGGAGCCCCATTATGATATTAGTTCTAAGATAAAACCTGATTCTAATTTAGATGTTGATGTTGATGCTAATAAAAAAATTGGATCCAAAGGGGAACTTAAATTTTATGTAATCATAGCCACAAATATGGACTATTTAGTTGTTTTGTCTACAAGTACATTTTTCACTTATCACTTGGAAATGAATGCTTTGGGAGAAAGGAGTTTTATAAAATGGGCAATATTTGGCAATGGAAAAACAATAGGATATTTTTCAATAATAATGGGATCTTAAAATACATGCTCATTAAATATGGGTCCTTCATCAAATAGGTATCCTATATCAAATAAAGTTGGACCGATAATGGTTTAGGTCTAGTTTAGGATGGGTGATTTGACAAAAATGCCAATGATTAGTTGATTATCTTGACCTTGCTTTAGAAATAGATGTATATAATCATGATTGGAAAGGGGGTCATTACATATACCTTTTGATCATTTATAAATCTCAGACACACTTAGGTCTTAGATATATATTGGCCCTTAGAGGGGAAATGATTATATTTTTTGTGGCTATAAGACCATATTATATATTATACAAGTAAGTAGGTAATTATAAAATAAAGTAATATTTAGATAGGTATTTAAAGTGGCCATATGTTGACCAGTGAAGAGATGACCATCCTATTGTAATTTATAAGTGGTAACATGGTTATTTTTTGGTGGGTTTATAAGTTTCCTCTTCAACACATGTATTTCCTTTTTTTGAAAAAGGGTATATAAGTGATTTAGAGGAAATTTAGGTAGGAGTTTGGAACCCTATTTCATGATCCATAAAATGAACTCCTAAAAACCCTCCCCCTAATACCAATTTCGGGAATGTTCCTCATATAAATCTGAATAATCCTCCTCCTAAAATAATCCACCAGTTGATACATCTCAAATTCTTATGCAAATAGTGTAATAAAAGAACATCATACAAACATATAATACCTCTCAAATGATGTAACTACAACATCATTTGATAAACATGGCTAATCAAACTCTTATCTTTCTTCCCTAGACTAACCAAAATTTGATCCCTCCACCTATTAAAAATAAGGATCAAAATATCATCCCCCAACTTACTATGCAAAACAAAATGATTCAACACATTCAAAGTAAACCTTTATCCCATTTCATTATATCTATTGATATTGGTAATATATCTCCAACTATTAAATATATTGGGACTAAGGACCCCAACATATTTTATTCAAGCATTTGATAATCTTTATAAAGAGTGGATTCAAACTAATACCTTTGCCACTACCAAAATCTTAGTTAAAGAATTCATAGGTGATGTATTTAAATGGCACATAAAATTTACCCAACATTCTATATGGTAACTTGAGGTTTTAGTAAATATTTTAGTTAAGTAATTTTAACACAATGATCTTCATGAAAATTATCTTATCCATTTCATTAATGCTAAATAATCCTCTTATGAATAAACTCATGATTTTACCAAATGTTGGAAATCCTTGGCTCACATAGTCAATCACAACATGACTTATTATAAATTATTCAAACTATTCATAACTTCCTTAAAACCTTACCTCTAATATAAGGTTCAAATTTGTGCTCCCCGAACTTTAAAAGATATTATCAATCAAGATAAGCGATAAGAATCTCTAATGAAATAGTTTGAACCAAACACTAAAACCATCAATGGATCTTTACAACACTCAATGAATTAAATCACTATAAATCCTCCTCAAACAAAACTAAGAGTATCCAAAATGTACAACCTCCAAGTTTCTCATGTATCGCTAACTACTCAATAAATGAAACAAATTTTAGTGCCTTCTAGACCATTCATGTATTCTAATAAGCTACCTATATGCTATGACCATAAAAAAATTTATTATTTACATGTTGATATAGGTCATTCCCATGAAATATATCACAGGATTACAAAAAAAATCATTTATTTTTTGCTAGGAAATATATTTAATCATGATGATATGATTAAAACACATCATCGTGATCATGTTAATGCCTATCAAAAAAAAATTTAAGCCTTCTTCCTATAACATCCCATAAACATTTTCTACCTTTAACCCTTAACATTTAAACAAGTATATTTGAGCAATTGATGATGATTATGATCCATACTATACAAATTATCAATACATGAATGCAGATAAAGTCAATTATCAATGTAAATCCACCCAAAAATATCTCATCACAAAGCCATAAAAACCCCTTCTAACATGAATGAGGAAACACTTCCATATTCATAACCTCAAACTAAATCTCTTCCTATCAAAAATATTTTACCTTCCAAGTCTCGTGTTGGTTCTTCATCTTCAAAAACTCACTGAAATTTATTAGAGGAACTTAATTTTATGCCTTATAAAATACCTATCATGGATTTAGTTTGGACTTCTCTATATCATCATAAATTCCTAATGAAAAAACTACAATAAATTGAAAAACCTTCTTCACTATAAGTGGAACAACCTTCACTGACAAAAGTTTATACCATTGAAACTATTTATCCTTATTCAAAACCTTCCAAAGAGTTCCTTGAAGAAGACATGATCAATTATGAAATTCTCTTTCAATTTAATGACCCACCTCTCTTTATTAAAATCTCCATAAATACCACCCTTATTTGTAAATTCTTAGTAGACGAAGTGTCAGGTATTAATGTGACATCTCTTCGGCTAATTCAACAACTTAGGTATAAAAAAGATTATATCAAGAAAAATCATCTAACATGTCATGGATTTGACAAGACCAATCAAAAACCACTTGGTTTTATTTGTCTCCCTCTTACTATTGGACCCAAAACTATCCATACCAAGATCATGGTGTTTTACATACCATTATCATTTAATATAATCTTAGGTCAGCCATATACGCATTGCATGAGTGCTATTGACTCTTTTGGTAGCTAATGTTTAAAGTTTATTCATAATTTAAAATGTTATAAACATGAAACTAATCCTCATGTATGGATTATTTATCTTCCCAACCCCAAATCTCAGTATTACATTCCAACTATTCCATGAATTAATAGTGCACCTTTACCTAAATCCATCAATATGACATGAAATTTAGAGGTCACTCTTGAAAATTCTAACAATGATGAGTTAAATGATTTTCAAAATATTTTAAATACTACCAAGAAACCTCCTTACATTTTGGAGTGTCTCCCTCCATTTCTACCTTATGATCATACCATCCCTCTCATCAATGAGATAACCAATCTCCATCCTCCATGTAATGCACAAAAATCATATTACATAGAATATGAACTCACTTATAATGAATATGGAGTCACCAAGTTATTTCAAAACCCTTTAGTCATATCACCTCACAAATGTAGTGATCTATGTATATCTCCTTTTGATGTTCCTCTGGAGACACAAGCATGTACTATCTCACACACCTATGATGATAACTAAATCATGGCCCACGTTTAATCAAAATATTGGATGTTCAAAACTATCATCAAACATTAGATAAAATACATTCTTTCAATCAAGATGTTCATGGCATTTCCATGAATAATGTGTTATAAATTAAATGTCATGGACGCATAGTTAATTTACCACTTCTCAAAACCCCTGGGGTTGTTGAACATATCTTACCTCTCATAAATTTAGAACTTATAGAAACTTCTATACCTTCTATATCACCAGTCACTCTAACAAATCCATTCCTTAACAAACATTCTAATGATACACCTATATCTATCCAATTTATACTAATCAACATTCTTCAATAATTCCACCTACACCTGAGATTAACATTGCTACCAACGCAATAAATGTATGGAAAATACATTCTAAATATGATCACCATGGTAATAAAATCATTAATCTTGAGGTAGACATGGAATACTATAAACTATTACCCATGTTACCTAGCATTGAATCCATACTTGAGTTACTCCATGCTATATAACCTCAACTTTCATGATAACGTCAGAAACTTGGGAATTTCAAATGAAACGCCCCTTATTTTAACAACTTCATTGCTCACATAGATCCCAAAATAAAATCCATTTTTTCTCTTCCCAATGCTCCATATCATTTTCAATATGCAAATGCTATTCTCATTAAATAAACTATGACAATAGAATGTGTTTCACCCTCATGTCCTCAACCCATAATAGTTTCTAGAGAACTCAAGCCAACCAATCATGATAAATTTATCTTATTATTTGATAAATATTATGAGACTTTTGCTTGGTAATATGATGACATGCCTGGTATTGACCTTAACATCATTATGAATAATATAATCACATACCTAGATGCCAAACCTATTCAATAAAAAAATGGAAATTTCCACCTAAAGTTTTCACCATATGGCCATAAAAATTTATAAAACTATTAAATGCCAAATTTAATAAAATTATGGATAATTCCTAATGGTTGTCAAACTTTATTCCCATCTAAAAAAAATTAACCATGGTTATTTACATATGCATCAACTTCAACAATCTGAACCTTGACTATCTCAAAGATAATTTTCCATTACCTACAATAGATGCCATCTTAGATTCCACTGCTAGATACAAATTTTTGTCACTCATGGATGGTTTTTTGATCTGAAATAAATTTTACATAGCCCAAAAAAACCAACACAAAATAACATTCACTATGTAATGGGGCACCTATTGTTATGTTAAAATGCCCTTCAGCCTTAAAAATTTCAAAGCTATATATCAATGTGCCCTGACACATATTTTTGATGATCTAATGCATAAGAGTGTGGAAACCTATGTATATTACCTCATTGCCAAATCTAAAAATTGCACAACCCATCTCTCTAATCTAGCCATCACCTTTGATCTATTAATCAAATAAAAATCTATACTCAACCCTTACAAGTGTGTTTTTGGTGTTAAATATAGTAATCTTCTAGGGTTTTTAGTCTCTCTTCATGGTATTGATGTTGATCTCACTAAAATCAATGTTATCATCAACATGTCCATTCATCACTCTATTTTGGACATTCACACTTACCATGGCAATCATGGGATAATTTGACAATTTGTAATTTTGTAATTTTATCTTCTAATTTAAGAATCATATCTTTCAATTCATAATTTTATTATGTAATTTTTAATTGATAATTGAAAACTTATCAATGTTAATTGATAACTTATAATTTTTTGAATTTACAATTTATAAATTATAATTTATAATTTATACCTTACAATCTATAACTTATTCTTGGCAACTTTAATTAGTTTCACTAATGTTTATTTATAACTTACTATTAGTAACTATAATTGATGGTTTTAAGCCTTATTATGAAGTTTAATTAGTAATTTTTTATTAGATAAGGTTAATATATATGTTAAGGTTCCCATTCCTAGTAAAAATAAGTCTAAAAGATAGACATGAAAAAGAAATTAAAAAAAAACCAACAAAGTACTAAGACTAAAAAACTAGCCATAACCACAATCCACTAGCAAATTGATGCCAAAAAACCTACCAAAAATTTAAAAAAAAACTGAAACTAGGAAATTAATGATTTGAGTCCTTATATTTTAAGTAGGGTACCAATTTATTGGTCTCATTATTTTCATTATGATTCTCCCTTCCTTTGATGTGATTTATGATACCCTATAGGGTTTTAGTTGCTTCTTTCTTCCTTTTCAGCCTCACAAATATATTTTCCAACATTCCCTAGCCTGAATCCTTCCTTTCTTCTTAACCTCTACCACTTTGACTATTCTTTTTAATATGTGGGTACTGACCCACACTCTCTTCTTCCTCCTTCTAGTTGTCTTCCTTCCCCATTGAAAAATCACTAGGTGTCAACAAAGCCTTCAACTTGTCAAACACATAAGAAATTTTAGAGCTAAAAAACCCCTATATAGCCACCTTCATCTAGAATTTTTACATAGATTGTTTTATTTCATTAGTCAAGTCAAAATTGAAATAAAAGTGACCCATGAAGGAAATAGGTTTAATTTAGATAGGAACACCCTTCTGGCTATCTTTGGGATGGAAGTCCCTTGAGGTATTTTTTACACTAAACCCATCATTCTTCCTCTCTTTAGGTTCTGAAAAAACCTCACTAGCCTTATCAAAATACTTCTATTCACTATTAATATGTATGGCCTATAAATATACTTTACTCTAGAGAGGTTCCCTTATTTTAACCATTAACATAGTGAGACCCTAATGTATTATGTTTGCCAAAAGTTTACTCTTGAAATTAGAGATAGATACTTCAAGGGACTTTAGCAAGAAGAAGGGAATACTAATGGGATGGACCCTAAAATGATTGAGGAGGAGGAAATGATGAGAAAATTAATAGTTTGATTTCCCTCAAGGGTTATATATTTCATTACCTAGAGAGAAACATCCAACCATTTTCTTGGTAGGTCAACCTTGAGAAACCCTTTTTGATTGGAAGATTTGGGTTTTTTCTTTTCTAAGATATAAAAATGTTAAATAGTTCATCTTTCCTTTTCTTGTCTTTAAATGATTTAACACTATTACAGTCCATACCTATAATTTCATTGATTATTTCTTATGTTATAATGATTTTTAAACCATGCATATGGACCTCCCTCTCCTTCCATCCTCTTACAAAGTCACGAGAAATTTTTACATCATGGCTGACTATCCTTTCTATGAAGTTCACAAATCCCCCCTTCACCATTTTTCACCATACATAGGGATATTATTTAAACTCTACACAGGAAATGGGTTTGACCCTATCATGTTTGTCTCCCATATTAAGATTTTTATCTTCTCTACACTTTCTATGAGTGGGACAACTAGCTATCAAATCTAAAAAAAGCCTTAACTGGATTATCCCTAATAATAATAGCAATTAACATCTAGTCTCTCTGCTCATGTATGGACTTAAGGTGTGATTGTATCATGATTTTAAGGTGACTCCCATTGGTAGATAAAATCCTATATGGATCCCAAAAAAATCCAAGAAGAATTATAAAAATTGAAGAAAGATTGAAAAATGGAAAAGGTGAAAGGATAGATAAGGAAGATATGTTTAGAAGATTTAACCTCCTTCTTGTAGAGAACACACCTATTAGGACTATAAATACCCCTTTTCATTAAGCTATCCACTATTAGTATTTTATTTTGGTCATCCAACTAGTAAAATACATTCATTTTAAGGATCAATTTTTTTATCCATAAGACATTCCAATTTTCCTCCAAGTCTTCTTGATCCCATAAGGATAGAGAACCGGATCTAATAGAGAACAAACCACTAGGATTGGCCATCCATATATGATCATCATCTTTTATAAATCTATTGATGTGTGTATACTAAAGCTGGTTATTCAATTTTTGTAAGAAAATAATTTCTTATTAGTGTTGGAAATATTGTCATTGATGTCAAAGGTCTAACATTATTGGTGATAAAGGCCCCATTGCATTTAATGATATTTGTAATTTTTATATCTTGGCTAATGTGTGTTAATATTTATTTAATATTAATGAATATATTTTTGGTTGCATATGAGACAAAAGAAGGGCCCATATAGAAGTCAAAGAGCCATGGGGTAAAGACAAAAGAAGGATGGGATGCATTTTCCCATGAAGAGTCATCTTGGGGAATTCCAAGAGTCACCAAGTGAAGACAAAAGAGGAAGGGTGCAATTTCTCATGAAGGGACACTTTTAGGAATACGAAAAGTCACCAAGATAAGGAAAAAATAAGGAAGGATGTTTTTGCTCATGAAGGGTCACCACATGACTTTTCAAAGGCAAGGATATGAAGGGTCATACAAGTTTGGCACCATTTTCCATGAGGATTGAAGGGTCACAAAGGGGGAATGCCAAAGGTCATTTGGAAAGCTATAAATAAAGGCTTGAGAAGTGATTTGTAAGATGAGAGATAGAGTTTGATTTGAGATAGAAATATCTAGCTTAGAAGAGCATTTGAGAGACATGAATATGATTTGTATTTGTTATATCTATCTTATAAGATTAAAGGTGAGAGAGAGGAAAGAGATATTTTAATGAACTATCATTTGTTGAGATAACAACATTAAGATATAGTTGTGTGGTATACACAAAGGAGTTAGTGCTCATGTGGGTTGGTGCTCACAAATTGTTACTATGTTGGTGCTCAGAAAAGGGGTTGGTGCTTCTATGGGTTAGTGCTCATGAATTGTTATTGTGTTGGTACTCAGTAAAGGGGTTGGTGCTCCTATCGGTTGGTGCTCATGAATTGTTGTTATGTTGGTGCTCAGCAAAGGGGTTAGTGCTCATGTGGGTTGGTGATCATGAATTGTTGTTGTGTTGGTGTTGAGCAAAGGGGTTGGTGCTCCTATAAGTTGGTGCTTGTGAATATTATTCAAGTTGGTGCTCATTCGTATACTTTAGATTGTTCTCCATGGTTTTTACCACATTGGGTTTCCACGTTATATATGGTGTCTCTCTCTATCTTGTTTGGTGTTTATTGTTTTAGTTTTATTGCATATCTTGAATGTTTGATTAAGTGGAATTTGATTAAGGGAAAAGTTTAATAAGATATATGATATACTAATTCACCCCCCCTCTTAGTATATCCCATGCTTAAAAATTGGTAGGAGACTAGGTTTCTTCAGAAAGGGTTTAATAGCTTGAAGGTATATCAAGGAAAAGCATAAGATGGCCAAGCAACTAAAGAAGGAGAATCAAGAGTTGAATTTTTTGGTTGATTCTCTTAAAGAATATGTGTGTATCTTGGATTCTAATTTGGCTATAGAAGTAAAATAAAATAAGATATGTATTCATGATCTTAAGAATCAGTTAGAGGTTGCAAATTCAAGTTTGAAATCAAGAGAAGAAGAGTGTAACCAGTTGAAGGTTGAGTTAGGTTCTTTAAAGGATAATCATGAGAAGATTATAATCAAGGTTGAGAAAGATCATGAAATATTAGCCGAAGGAAAGAAGGATGCAAGTTTTAAAGGTGAATTAAAGAAGCCAATCAGGCAGCCCAATGCTTTCAAGTTTTCAAATTCTTTTCATGGCCACTATTTTATTTTTCATCATGTTGGTCATAGGGCAAGATACTATATGAGGATAAGCAATTAGTCAAAGGGAGATCTTGGTCACATTAAAAAAGAATGTATTAGAAATGTTGTTAGCTTTTGTTGTCATAACGTTAGCCATATTAATAAATTGTGTCCAAATAAGTAAAGAGATATTCAAGGTATGTCAAAGGATATAGAGCCCCTAAAAAATATGAGAAGAGTCAAATTTAGGTTTGGAGACCTAAAATAGTAAAGGTTGATTAGGTTGAGTTTAAGAGTGATAATGAATTACTTACTATAGTGAATCAAATAGGAAATATTGTGAAGAATCTCTTGTTACATTTGAGCATGAGCTTTGTCAAGATAAGATAGTTGCAAAAGTTGAGAAGATGAAAAACATAATAAATGTTGAGGTTAGTAAGTCAAAAAGGCTAGACATGCTTAAATAGATTCTAAGAGAAAAACATTAGAAGATCAAGGAACAAACAAAGGAGATGTGGGAATCTCTTGAGATTTGTTTCTAGGACCCTTTGTGTGGGGTGTCTCTTCTAGGCTTCAAGGAGACACTTTTAATAAAAATTGAAGGATGGTGGATGCTATTAGGTCTTGTCTATGTTGCATGACAAGAAGGTGAGTTGGTGGATTAATTTGTATATCTTTTGAGGAAATAGATTTTTTTTTGCATCAGTGTTATGGTTTGAGGCTATGCAGGGTTTAAAAAGTTTTAAGGTGTTTCAAATAGATAGGGTCATAAGAAATTACAATGTTGAAAAAGAGCTAATAGTTTCAAAAATAAGGAGAAGTATACTCATGTAGATTCAATCAAGAAGGATCAGAGTTTCAAAGCTCCATTCATTAAGAAGAAGGTTTAGACATGTTCATGGTAGAAGAAACAATTTGGATATTCTATGATGGTTTAGATAGCTCTACATGTAAGAAATGAAGATCAGACATGGTTAGTTGATAGCAGATGTTTGAGGTATATGACAAGAGATAAGAGTAAGTTCATAACTCTAAAGAAGAGCAATGGTGGCACAATGAGATTCGAAGATAAAACCACTACCAGGATAGCTAGAAAAGGTACTTTAAGTTTGGATAATGATAGAACCAAGACTAAGAATTTTTGTATGTAAAAGGTCTTAAAGCATAATCTATTGAGTATAAGTCAAATATGTGATCAAGAATACACATTAAAGTTTTATGTAGAAAGTTATGAGATTAGAATAAAATATTCAAATGAGTTGATTCCAGATGCTCAAAGGACAAGGAACAATTTGTATGTATTATTAGATATCTTCTCAAAGGCACAATCAAAGGACACATTCAAATATCTACAAGAGGAGTCAGGAGTAATGTCTATTACTTCCTACCATTGATGTTCAGCATCAGTTGAAGGGGAGCTAAGTGTTAGCTCTAGGTAGGACTTTTACCATTGATGTCAAAGGGGGAGAATAAAAGGTACAGGTATAGGTGTAAAAATAGGTATAGGGAATAGGTATATGCTTCTATAGTAAGGGGGAGTTACTATAGGTTTTTTATATGACAGTATGTGTAGGATTCAGGATGTGGCATTTTCAGGATTGAGGTTGCTATCAATGACAAAGGGGGGAATTGTTGTAAATATTGTCATTGATGTCAAAGGTCTAACATTATTGGTGATAAAGGCCCCATTGAATTTAATGATTTTTTTAATTATTATATCTTGGCTAATGTGTGTTAATATTTATTTAATATTAACAAATATATTTTTGGTTGCATATGAGATAAAAGAAGGGCCCATGGAGAAGTCAAAGAACCATGGGGTAAAGACAAAAGAAGGATGGGATGCATTTTCCCATGAAAAGTCATATTGGGGAATTTCAAGAGTTACCAAGTGAAGACAAAAGAGGAAGGGCACAATTTCTCATGAAGGGACACTTTGAGGAATACAAAAAGTCACCAAGATAAGGACAAAAGAGGGAAGGACGTTTTTACTCATGAAGGGTCACCACATGACTTTTCAAAGGCAAGGATATGAAGGGTCATACAAGTTTGGCACCATTTTCCATGAAGATTGAAGGGTCATAAAGAGGGAAGGCCAAAGGTCATTTGGAAAGCTATAAATAAAGGCTTGAGAAGTGATTTGTAAGATGAGAGAGAGAGTTTGATTTGAGATAGAAATATCTACCATAGAAGAGCATTTGAGAGAGATGAATGTGATTTGTATTTGTTATATCTAGCTTAGAAGAGCAAAGGTGTGAGAGAGGAAAGAGATATTTAATTGAACTATCATTTTTTGAGATAGCAACATTGAGAGATAGTTGTGTGGTATACACAAAGGGGTTGGTGCTCATGTGGGTTGGTACTCATGAGTTATTCTTGTGTTGGTGGTCAGCAAAGGGGTTGGTGATCCTATGGGTTGGTGCTCATGAATTATTGTTGTGTTGGTGCTCAGCAAAGGGGTTGGTTCTCTTGTGGGTTGGTGCTCACAAATTATTGTTGTGTTGGTGCTCAATAAAGGGGTTGGTGCTCCTATGGGTTGGTACTCATGAATTGTTGTTGTGTTGGTGCTCAGCAAATGGGTTGGTGCTCCTAAAATTTGGTGCTTGAGAATATTATTTGAGTTGGTTCTCATTCATATACTTGAGATTATTCTCCATGTTTTTCCCCACATTGGGTTTCTATGTTATATCTGGTGTCTCTCTCTATCTTGTGTGGTGTTTATTCTTTCAATTTTATTACATATCTTAAATGTTTGATTAAGTGGAATTTGATTAAGGGAAAAGTTTTATAAGATATATGATATAATAATTCACCCCCCACTCTCAGTATATCCCGTGCTTAACAATTAATACTAGTATTCTTTGTGAAATAACTTCCGCCTTTACTACCTTCAACCTTCTTCCAGTAATCACATACTTTGTGACCTATAACCTCCTTGAAGTAAACACCCTATCCCACTGCATCTTGAGAGGATCCATGTGGGAATTGGTTTATCCATGGATAATCCCAAAAATTGACTCTATTACCACTACCTATTTTCCATTTTAGCCCTTTCATAAGGATATCATTTCCTTTACTCAAAGCTTTCCAAAAAACTAAACCATTAAAAGGTCCTTCTTCATCAAGAAATTAAAAACCCTCACTAGAGTTCAAGTACTTAGATTTAATAATCCACATCTATTGGATACCTTAATTAATCCCCCTCCATCCTTTCTTATGCTGTAGAGCTTGATTCATAGAACTCACCCTCCTAAGGGCCAAGCCCCCCTTACCTATAGGTAGACAATATTTTTTCCAAGATATATGTGGAAATTTGAATCTATTTTCATTCCCCCTCTAGATTAATTTCTTCTATAATTGCTCTAATTGGTCCACCACTTTGCTCAGAATAAAAAATAAGGATATAAAATAAAATGGAAAAATCTATAGATAAATCTTAAATAATTGCAATTTGACAACTTAAGAGACTAGATTTCATTTCCATCTAGCCAATTTTTTTAATCCTATCAATAAGAGGCTTCCAAAAAACTATCTTCATATTGTCTTCAAAAAGAGGTATGCCTAGATAGGAAGAAGGAAGATTATTATTACACGCCTGATGATCCTATAAATATTCACCTATAAATATGGTAGGGTATTGATGAAAAATAAAGAACTTTTAAATAAATTAACACTTTGACCAAACACTACCTCATAGATTTTAATAGTTTTTTTGAAACGTTTTTCTCTAGATATTGGGGCTTCTCCCATAATTAGAGTGTCATCAACAAATTTTTGGTGGGTTAATGGTTTAATGTTAGGGGCCACTTTAATACCCTTGATTAATCTAGAAGAACTGGTAGATTTGATGATTTTTCTTAATGTTTTATCCATCAAAATAAATAGATAAGGTGATAAGGGATCTCCTTGTTAGAGACCTCTACCCATAGGAAGAAACCCTTTATGGACCCCATTATTGATGACTAAAAACATGGAGGTAGATATATAGGTAGTGATTAGATTTTTGAATACCTGATTAAAACCAAATTTTTTTATAATTTTATCAAGGAAATGCCATGAAACCCTATCATAATTCTTGTTCATGTCAAGTTTAAGAAATATTCCCTATCTTTAAGAGTTGGAAATTAAGTGTATAGTTTCATGAGTAATGATAATGCTATCCAATATCTATCTTCTAAAAATAGAATCCCCTTATTTTTTCTCTATCAACATGTCAAGAAGCATTTCGATACTTAAAGCCAGACCTTTAGTGCATATCTTATAGAAATTGAAACAAAGGCTGATGGGTCTAAAATCCTTCAACTAATTTGCTTTGTTCTTTTTAGGGATTAAGACCAAAAAATTATTATTAAATTCTTGAAGCATTATTCCATATTTGAAAAATTCAGTGACTACTAGGCAAACTTCATTGTAAATGGTGTCCCAAAAGACCTAGAATAAAAAATGGGGAAACCATCTAGGCTTAGGGATTTGTCCCCTTCTAAAGAGAAAATTGTGGATCTAATGTCTTCATTAGAGGGTAGGGAAATAATAGCTATGTTATCTTCTTGGGATAAAACCCCCTGATTAAGATTTAGAACATGTTCTTTAAGATATAAATCTTGGGAGGGAGTAAGAGAAAAAAAATTTACATATAAATTAACAATTTACAGTTCAATGTCTTTTACATCTTCATAAAAAACCTCATCTTTTCCCTTGATTTATAAAATTAATTTATGCTGATGAATTCTTGAATATGAGAGGTATAAATACTTTGTGTTCCTATTTTCTTCCTTAAGCTAGGTCTTTCTAGTTTTTTATGCCAAAATATTTCTTTCTTAAATTCTAGATTGTGAAATAATCTTAAGAGTTCCCTTTCTTTAACTTGGGAGGAAATAGTGAAACCAAAAGCATTGACTTCCTCCTCAATTATGAATAACTCTTCCTCTATTTTAATAGTTTGGGAGAAAATATTCCCAAAAAATTTCATATTCTAGGTCTTAAGTTTATGCTTCACGTGTTTAAGTTTCATAGCTAAGATGTACATAGCTAATCCTTGGACTAAAAACTTCCACCACTCCTTTAATGATTCAATCAAGGTTAGATTGGATAACCACATTTTTTCAAATATAAATGGAATGCTCTTAGGTTTATTCATCTTTTCATGAGTTAAAATTTAGGGGTTGTGGTCAGAGACAACCCTAGGAAGACAAGATAAATAATTTTTAAATTGTATATCCCATGTCATTGAGATAAAGAACCTATCTAGGCAAACTTGAATAAGGTTTTTACCCAATATTTTGTTTGACCAAGTGAAAGGATTTCCTTTAAATTTGGCATCAATGAAACCTATCTCTATCATAAGTCACTAAAATATATGATATTGTCATTGAATGATAAGATCCCCCTTTTTTTCACTAGTGGTAAAGGATAATTAAAGTTACCTACCACCATCTAGTTCATGTATTTTTAACATTTTCTAATCTCAATCAAATCCACATAAATATTTTTCCTATCATTTCTAGTGTTAGGTGCACATATGTTTTTAAGGACCCACTCCACTTTATTTTGAGTAATTTTGAAAAAGATAGTGATATGTGATTCATCTTTTAATAGATTCATATCCTCAAAGACTAGGGGATCCTAGAAAATTTACATTCCATTAGAAGTACCTCTATAACTACCACTAAAAATTAAATATTTATCCCAAATATTATCTTTGTTCTTCAAAATTTAATCCTTAGACATTTTGATTTCTTAGATGATTAAAATATCAAGTTTGTGCTTAATGACCATGTTTTTTTCTAGTCTTTATTTTGTAGGTTTATTCAAACCCCTTATATTCCAAGATATAATATTCATTTCTTAGTTCTCAATAAAAAATTTAGGATCATTTGGGTACCCTTTACAACTTATTTATATGTTTGATATTTTATGGCATTCTGATTGGTCAGTCTACTAGTAGATTTTAGCTCTTCTCCTACTTCAAATTTTTCCTTGCCATTTTTGTTTAAACATTCATCCATTGGTCCTCTACCTTTTCCTTATTTTTATAACTATTCTATTTATTTCCTACTAAATAACATTTACTATGGATAGGTGAAAAAGGCTTATTCAATCCCTCATTTCTAATTGAAGTTAGCAAAAAATTTATAGGCAAAACTTATTATAGAATCAGATTTTCTCTAAAAAGTAATGATTAAAAATATAAAATTTAATTAAAAGTCTCATGAATAGATATGAAGGGGTCCTTTTAAAATAGATAATAAGTTAGAGTTAACATAGGGGAAGCAAAGGCTACTTCAACCAAAAGATATATGAAAGTGGGAAACTATGGTGAAACCATTTTATCTATTAGATCAATAATCACATCAAAATAAATAGAAATAAAGAGGATCAAAGAAGGGGAAGTCCATATACAAGTAGGAATATTTGAGGGAAGAAAACCCTTAGTAGAGGCTACAATAGATAACCTCTTTCCTAGGCTAAGAAAAACTAGAGTAAGTAGGGGAATAAGGTGTGAATGGGGAGAAGGGTTTGAGGATAGAGGATGAGGAATGGTAGCTTGGGTGAGGCTAGCGGAAGTGTTTTAAAAAATAGGTTTGTTTACCAAATGGGGAGTTGGGGGAAGGAAAGGCTTCTTGAAGAGAGGACAATCTTTTGAGGAATGATTCAGGACATTACATGTTTTACAAATCTCTAAGTCTCTTCCAAACACAATCATTTGTTTCCAAATCACATATTTAGATCTTATCTTGATGGAATGAATTAAGGGGTTGTTTTCAATGATGAAGACCCAAAATCATGCATCCAAGATCCTTGATTTGGATCTGGTAATGGGGTCAATGGAAATAGCTTGACCAAGAGCTATAAAAATCCTAAGGATAACCTCTATGGCCCATAATTTCAATGTCAGTTCTAGTAAGTTAACCCAAATAGGGATATCCTCCATTAATACACTATTAAGGTTAAAACCTACTTTCTAGTTATGAAAAAATAAATTTGATTTACCTATAAATAATGCCCCCCCATAAAGATCCTAATATAATCCTTAGATTTTGACAAATTGGTCAAGAAAAAATCTTTGGCATGGAAATGATGTCAATTTGTCCCTTAATACGCCATTTAAATTTAGCCCACTTTAAAAAGGAAGAAATATTTGGTCTAAAATCATTTAATTTGGCTAGGAGAGAATTTGACAGTGAACTGTCAACTTTATTGATGATAAAATTAGGAACATCAAGACATACCTCATTTATTTCATAGGCAAGGACTAATTTGGATTCTTCAAATATTTTGCTTTTTAACCACTCTCTAGACACCATATCAACCCATGAGATTGATTTATTTCCACCATTATGGTTGGGTACATTGTCTATAGAAGGGGTAGGTGGACCCTATCTTGAAAGAAATGTGTAATATGGTACCTCCTTGAAGTGGTAGGTGGACCCTATCCTGATATTAATGTGTATATAGGTGGGTCCTATATGGTATGTTCTCCAAATAGTAATTCACCCTCTTCCTCCCAATTTATTGAAATTAAAATTCCACCTTCAGATTTCCCACCCATTATTTTACCTCTAAATTAAATGACAACTAATAATTATAAATTTCAAGTGATAATTCATATTTAAATAGTTTAATTTTACAATTTATTTTTATAAATTATCTTTTATGATCTATTTTTGATAACTCATATTTCTCTATTTATAATTTTACTAATAATGCTTATATTTTTTTTACAAATTAAAATTGATACCTTACACTTTATAAATTTATATTTGAAAATATGAATAATTATAACTCTAAATCAAAATAATAATTTATAATTTCAATTTCAATTTTTTAAAATTTAGTTTTAAGTTTTTTTTAATTATAATTTTTAAATTATTATTTCCAATATATATTTTTTTATTTTTAATTGGTATTTTAATTTTTGAATTTATTAATTACATCTTATACTTTTTAAAAATTATAACTTTTAATTTCCTTGTCTCATTCATATGTTTCATGTTTCTTTTTTCATTATCTCATTAATTTGTTTTCTTTTTCATTTTGTTATTAAGGTTATTTCATGCTCCGTTTTGGGGTCACCACTTCTTTGACTCACAATGACATCATTGGGATTAATAGTTATATTTATAAAGGAATATCTTATTATACAAATCTACTTTTTTAATCACCTTGAGGATGGATTAAGGAGTGTGAACTAAAACATCACTAACACACAATTCCATCCAAAAAAATCTCTACTCTAAAGGTAATGCTCTAGATGGACTGATCCCTATCAAAAATTATTCAACAACATGAAATAATCATTGCTCCATCCACCTACCATTCATACACCTTCCAATGATCCTCCTTTGATTTTTTACACCTCTTATACTCTCGTATCAATTGGGGTAATGCTTACCAAATAATATGATACCGTAAGAGAATACACTATTTATCATATTAGTCATGGCATCATTGATTACAAAAAAATTTACACTAGAATATAATGTGATTGCCTCACTACCTACATTGTATTCACAAAATTTCATCACTATATGCTTTATCAAACAACTTATGTCATTGTCCATTCCAATCCACTTTGTCATTTTTTCTCCAAAGCATTTCTACCTAGAGATATAATTGGAAAGTGGATGGTTATCTTGATTTAATTCAACCTTTGCATCATAACTTAAAAAATATGTCAAAGGGCAAGTCATTTATGAGTAGATTATAGTAGCACCCATAACCACTACAAATCACCTTCGACATAGTCTCCTTGATGATAATATTATCTATATTGAAGGTCCTAGTTAGGTCATCTCTCTTAAAGATTATTTCCATAATTTTACTATTGATTTAGAGTTAAATAATCGAGAAGATACTTATATCATTCTTGATACTCCTGAATCCAAAGTAGTTGTGAAATATCTTCCTAAATTCACCATCAATTTCAATGAAGACACTTGGACCTTCCACTCTGAAGGCACCAAATACCTCTAAAGAGTTTGGATAAGATGTATTCTAGCTAATCCTCATGGTAAGATCATCCCTATAGAATTTAGGCTAACCATTGATGTCACTAATAACATGGAAAAATATGAAGTTCTCATCTTAGTTATGAAAATTTTACTTGACTTAGATATCCCATATCTACAGGTTTTAGATGACTCCCAATTTATCCTCCACCATGTTAACACTGATTACCAATGTAAAATTGAAAATGTTATTATTTATATCAAATGTAAATAACACTCACCAAATATTTTACCTGTTTTACCATTAAGCCAATTACAAGAGATTAGAACTCTATCGTTGATTCTCTTACTTCTTCAACATCTCCATTTCATCTTCATCAAGTATTTAATGATTCTTAATTTCTTATTAAGATAATAAATTCACTATATTCTATATAATCACATGATTCAATTATAATTTGTATTAATTCTATTAATATTTGATAAATCCTATGGTACAAAAACATCATCTAATTCCTTGAACATAAAACCTATCCTCCAAACATAGATTCTTGTGAAAATACTAGAATTCATAATCAAACTTTTAAATATGTATTTTGATATAAAACCTTTTTTATTACCATAATATATAAGGTAACTTGTTCTACTATATAATGAAATAAGAGGTCCCTCCTCTCCTTGAATAAGCACATTGGCGAATTTATCATGGTCACTATGCCATACATGTTGCAACACAAAAATGCTTACGTATGGGATACTTTTGGCCTATTTTAGAAAAGGACACTATCAATATTGGTAAAAAAAAGTGCAATCCTTGCCAACATCATGAAATTTTAATCCATTCACCACCAGATGAGCTCGAAACTAGAGAATCTCCTTGGCCATTTTCCATGTATGGATTAGATCTCATTAGTAAACTACCCCAATCATAAGATGGTCATGTTTTTATTATTATTTCTATTGAATATTTTACCAAATGGGTAGAATCTATGCTTATTTTTAATGTCATGGGAACCACTACTTCTAAATTTATCCTTAACCAAATAATTTTTTTCTTCAGATTTCCCCATATTATCATTTTTAATAATGGTGGAAATTTTGAAAACAAGGACATGAAATAGTTATGTATTAAATTTAAAATATCCCTCAAATTTTCTAGACCTTACCATCCATAATGTAATGGCCAATTTAGGCCATTAACAAAATTATTCAAAATACCATCTGATAAACCCATGCTTATTAGCATTTTCATTTATATCCTACACTTTGGGCCTTATGTACAAGCATACATATTTCCACTAGGGAAACACTGTTCTTTCTAGTCTATGGCCCTAAGTCTATCTTACCATTAAAATTCAAACTTCCATCTTTACATATATATCTTCACGGTATCATTATCAAAGAATAATTACATGAATCTCAACCTCATGCCCTTGATATTATTGATGAACACTGACTAATCAAGATGAGTTAAATTATAGTTTAAACATGGAATGGGTTTAAGCCCAACCTAATTGAGAGTCAATGTAACCCTAGTAGAGCTAATATTTATCAATTAATCATGATTTACAATGAATAGTCATGGGTCTCCAAAATAGATATTTTGAGATATTTTCCAAAGGCTTGACAACTCGCAAAGGTAATCATGAAAAGCTAGGATATTTCATATTTTTGAATTTAATTTTTAAGTAATTTATTAATTGCCCATGGATAATTTAACTATGCATTTAATTTGGTATAGTTTGTTAATTAATTTCGATTAATCATTTAGATCTTTTAATATTTGATATTTATTCATGTTCTCCACTTAATAGGTCTATAGGCCAAATTGACTATTGTGATGCCACAAGGTGATTAAGGATAAATTTATGAGAGGTTATTATTACATATAGTAGGATACCTAAATTATAGATGTCTCAACATGATTCTTAGCTTTGATGAGTGATGCACAAGAAAATTTGGGATGTTCAGTGATTCTTAAGCTTAATTTATAATGGTTTTTAGGAATTGGTCTAAATTTTGGTTGAAGGCCATTAGTGGCTAGTTTTATGTGTTTATAGTTTGCCCCTATTTGGGAAGGTGTTACAAGCTATAAGCATAGTAATATCTTCTCAAAGATTGAAAAGGTCATGTATAACTATAACTTCAATAGTAATGGATGAACTATAGGTACTCCCTTAAGGGAGAGTTTGGCAAAGGGGTTGGAAATTAGTCCCTCAAAAGGAGGAAAGGATTGGACCAAAAATATGAAATGGGGTGGAAAAGACTAATTTTCCCATAGGCAATCATAATTAGTGGCATATGAAGCTACCTTGATTGGGTAGACACAGAAGATGATTTTCCTATAGGATATTATAATCATCAGCATAAGTAGGACAAAAATGGTAATGATTTTACCATAGGTGGTTATAATCATTGAAAAAGGATTAGGGTAGCAAGAAAATCATTTTCCCAAAGACAGTTATAGTCATTAGTTACATAAAAACATTCCCCAATTGGGCAAATAGAGATAATGGTTTTCCAAAGTGTGGTTATAAGAATTATCACAATGAAAATGTGCCCTAGTTGGATAGAATAAAGAGAATGATTTGCCCAAAGGTAGTTATAATCATTAACCTTCAAATGGATGGAACATAATGATTTAACCAAAGGCAATTAGAATCATTGGTGATGTAAATGGTATGGTATACAATGATTTGACCAAAGGTGGTTAGAAGCATTGTACCCCAATTATGGAAAACATGATGGAAAATTGGTTATAGAGGAGAGAGATGAATTTAGGCAACCTACTAGTAGGGAGATGTGCATAAAAACTAGCAAGGAAGAAAATTATTTCATTTTTTAATTAATCTATGTAGGATATGATTTGGATTAGATCAATATTGTTGTTGATGTCAAGAAGATATATCATTACTTCTTTGCCATGTAGAGTCTTGAATCTATTTTTTTATATAGCACATGATGGTAGGCATCATTATAACTTGGCTAAAATATGCATAAAGACTGACATGTGATCTAATACTCAATGGAAATCAATTCACCAAGGAAAAATACCATGATGATAATGTTGACATATGAGTATGGATGGATTCAAGAATAATTCACAAGGAATCACCAATAAATACATATAGACTTAATTAAGGCACAGTAATAAATTAAATAAACTAGCAAAAAAACAAACAAAAACACAAAATGCCAAGAAAATAATGAACAAAAAAAAATAAAAAAAATAAAAACAAACAATAGTTAACTATAATGTTAGTACAAATAACAAGACACATAGAAGAGATTGAACATTGCCCCTAGTTGATAAGGGACAACTAAAAAAACAAACAATATAGGGAAATAGAAGAAAAGGAAGGGGGTGGTTGAGCTATCTTCATATGTACTAGATAAGTGGAAGTTGCCTACATAGTTCCATAGATGAAATATCCAAAAAAAAATTTAAGCCAAATGTAGTTCTTCTAGGAAATGAGATAGAAGAAAATGATGAGAATAAAAACAAGGTGAATTTTATATAACAATTTGGGAATGGGATCATAAAATGGTGAGAGTGTGGGATATCAAGCCAAAAATTCTAGGGAAACTAAATGACAAGTGGTTTCTTATGACTTAGTGAGGGTTTCAAAAATCCTTAAGGCAAGTAAGTGGTCAATGTTTTTGATCTTCTAAAACATTTTTTCCAATGTTTTTAGAATTTTTATGTATATTAACTTGATTGAGAATGAGAATATAGTAAACTATCAATGATCTTAAAATGGTGAGATTTTTAAAACTTAAATTTCTCACAAATTGGTGAGAGTGTATCTTAGGTTGCTCACATAATGGTGAGAGAATTCAAACTTAAAATATTGTTCACAAAATTATGAGAGAATTGAAAAGAGTAATTGAGATGATCTCAATGTGAATCAAGCATTACCTACTTAGTGCCAAGATGGGACATCAAGTCACTATAATTCTACCCTTATAGTGAATGAATTTGATTAGTGTAGCAGTTAATTTAAACAAAATAGCAAATTAGAAAATGGCATAGGAATGGCAAGGTGGTACTTCAAGACATGATAAACAAGTGTTGTTCCTAATTTACCCATAGGTGGTTATAATTAGGAAATAGAAACATAATTCAATGATATTAATTTTCTCATAGGTAGCTATAATTAGTAGCATGATATTGAAACACTAATTTTCCCAAAGGCATTTATAATTAGGCACACTTGGTATAGAACAAAATAATAAATGAAGGATGCAACTGACAAACCACTATCATACTACTCAAAAACATAGCCTCTATCTAGAATAATAAAACTTGATCTTAACCTTCATGTTAAAATTAGCCATGGAACCAATGGAATGGAACCAAGTTCAGTGAGCTAGGTAGGGAGGATGAAAATAACTAGATCAAGATGCATTATATGTTTTATTTTAGAATGGGTGATCAGACAAAAATGTCAAATATTGGTTTATTATATTGACCTTGCTTTAGAAGTGGATGTATATAACCATGATTTAGAAGGGGATCATGACATATACAATTTGATTAGTTATCAATCTTGGACACACTTGGGTCTTTGATAGATATTGCCCCTTAGAGGGGAAATGTTTGGATTTGTTGTGGTTATTAACCATATTAGATATTATAAAAGTAAGTAGAGAATTGTCAAATACAGTATTAGATAGAGAGGTCTTTAAAGTGGCCATGTGTTGACTAGAGAAGATTTGACCATCCTATTATAATTTAGAAGTGATGACATGGTTATGTTTGGGTGGGTTTAAAAGTTTCTTATTCAACACCTATATTTCCTATTTTTGAACAAGGGTATTTAAGTGCTCTATAGGAAAGTTAGGCAGGAGCTTGGAGCTCTCTTTCATGAGCCATAAAATGAAATCATTCTTATATTGTTTGAATAGGGATTTATCCAAATAAGTTTTAAATTCCATGTAAATGAATTGGTCTTGAATGAAATTGGCCCAAATAGGGTGGAATTGGATTACTAGAAATGACCCAAAGAGGGTGGTTTTGGTTTCGGTATTTGAAATTGGTTTAGATAAAATGGGCCTAAAGAGGGCATAATTTTTGTAGATAAAATGGGCCTAAAGAGGGTAATATTCATCTAATGAATTGGATTGGCTTGTCTTGGCCCCAAAAAGGGTGGAATGATTTCATATGAATCAAATTAAATAAAGTATATATGGAATGACTTTTTCATTCCCAATTGACAAGTGTGGGGGATTAAATAGAAAGATAATGAGTGGTTTTGAATTGGCATGCAAAGACTCAGAATAATTAGATTCATTTGAAATATACCTAATTTGGAATTGTTCTAATTGTTTGGATTTAAATCTCAGTTTGATAAAATTTGATATGATTTAGAATTAGTATTTAGTACTTGGTTCAAGATAAACCTAATTGGATTAGAATGGCTTTGAATGTGGTTCAAGATAAACTAGATCAAAATTCGAATGTTTTGGAACATGGTTCATAATCAACCTAATATGGCATAGAATGGATTGGTATGTGGTTCAAGATGAATGAGATTTGTCATGGAATTATTTTGGTATGTGTTTCACTATGAACAAAATATGGCAAGGAATTGGATTGGTATAGGAATGGGATCAAAAGTGACCCATATTTGAACAATTGATTCTAAACTAGTTTTGGTTCCAAATGGACCTAATTTGAATAGTTTTGAATTGGGTAATATAAATATGCCATGAAAATTACATAATGGTATGTTTGGCCAACATAATGCTAATATGGAGTATACATAGCCCAAAAATTGGGCAGGGTAATGCCTCATCTCATAGGTGTGGTATGGACTGTGTTTTGAACTTTATTTTTTAGACTTGATCGATGCTTTTGAATGTGGTTATGAACATAAAAATGGTTTTGAAAATGTACTCAAGAAATCATGAATATAAATTAGGAACTAACATGGGTTTATTGTATGTCACTAAATCCTTACGATATACTCAACTTTGAGAGGATAAAATTCAATGGTTCATTAAATAAATTATTTTGATTATTGGTAGTTTTTTAAGACCCCATTCTCTCAAAGGTTTGTTATAAAATGAGATATTTAAGGGTGAATACCTTTGTAACTCTACATCAATGAGAATGTCAAGATAAATTTGATTTCCATCTTAAGTTTTTGTTGGATTTTTTAGACGGTCCCAATATACTTTACAATATGTGGGTGATTTTATAATAATCCATCAATTGGATGTAAGATTTTATTAGCCATTCACTAAAAGGTCTAGTCCTTTTGTAACCATTTTATTCTTAAGGGTCTTGATGAACTACTACCGGTGTAATTAGGCTCTAATGAACCACTAGTTAAGATAAAATGTCATAACCTTTATTTATATACCCTATTAGATAATAGGGTTGGTATCTTGTTAGGATGTCACTTCCTAGGTCAATGTACCCCTAAAGACTAATGGGAAGTATATGAACTCCACCCCATGAATTTAAAAAATAAAAACAGAAAAACATGTTTCATTTTTTATTTTTAGGACCCCATGGGTGGGTAAGATAAAAACATACTTTGTAAACAAATTTTTTGGCTAAGGAAAGTAAACAAGAAAACCTATGTGTTTTTTGTCACCCAAGCTCCATAAACGGGGTAAGAGGAGAGAATATGAATAATGGTTTACACAAACAAGCACGTAAATAATAAATCACTTAAGCTAAAAATGAAAAACATGCACTCTTATGAGCCACATCAAAAGTGATTTTTCATTATTAAGAACCAAATAGAAGAATGATTGAAGTTTTCCTTTGTTAGTTGTTAAATTAAAATCAGAAAGATGTTAAAACCTGAAACAAAGAGTGTTAATCATTTAAATTATAATTCTAGCCACCCAAGGAATTTGATTTTAAATTTTTTAAGGTATCAAGAAACTCCACATAGGTCAAATTCACCATTTAGTAGGGTTAGTTCATCATTTATAAAGGTGGGTTCATCGATTTATAAATAGATAAATGATATCTTTGGTGAAGTCATTTATTATCAAGATGAACTCACCATTTTTAGGTTGAGTTCACTAATTAATAGGAAATAATAGTAGAAACACAATTTACCTCTTATTAATTTTTCCATTTGTCTTTTGACTTCATTGATTATATGTCACATTCATTGATTCATAGGTCAAGTATTATATTTTTATAAAAAAACCAAAAACATAGAGTATGGATTTCAAGATTTATCTTGTGATCTCACTAATATGCATGTCGAGTTCATAATTTAGTAAGATAAGTTTGTCAATCCTGTTAAGACACATAGAATAGATAGAGTGATAAAAGTGACTTCACATATATGTCTTATATAGTTGATATATTGGTACTATATATGCCTTATTATGTGTTAGTATTCCCTTATAGGTATGCCCTCCCTCCTTCCCTTTTAGGGATAGAAGGGAGAGAGGGCATACCCCTATATGCCCTATATAGTACTTATATAGGAGTTATATATGTCCTATATAATTTGTTTATAGGTCCTATATATTCCTTATTAGGATCTATATATCTCATATATATGAGATATATATGATCTATTAGGAGATATATATGCCCTATATAGGTACTACATATGCCCTATTAGGAGCTAGTATGCCTCAATCCATAAGCCAAATTCATTAATTATAGGAGTGACATCATTGATCCATAGGAAAAATATATTGATACTAGAAACATGGAATATTTAAATATGAGAGTAAAATATGAAAATGAATGCTAAATATAAATCAAATTTGATAATTATAAGACAAGGGAGCTTTTAAATGAATTTTGTGGGGTGCACAGTCCCACCAGGCTTGCTAAATGTGAAATAAGATTGTAAAATAGGTTAATCCATTCATTATTGGAAAAATTCAATAATAAATACCAATAATAAACACATTAATCCTATTACCTTGGTTGGGAAAGATCATTACAAACAATAAACTAACAAGATTCATAACAAGACAATTTTACCTTATGAAAGTGACTCTTCTTCATAGATGGTCTACAAGCATGTTTGTGCCTTGATATGGAGATTAATATATTTCGAAATGTGGTTGGGAAAGCTATTTCAACATCTCTTCATGCATAATTTTTATTAGTTTTGAGTATGTAAATATAAGGAATGGTTGAAACTTTAATATAAATTATGCATTATATCTTTTCACTAAAAAGCTTACTAATTTTCCATGGTGTCTCTTGTATTTAGAGGCTAGGTGAATCAATTATGGCATCTAGATCAATAATGAGATTAATTGTCACAAATAAATTCAATTTTGGAGTGAAATATAATTAATATTTTGGAAATATGGGGAATTAATAAGGCATGACTTGCCTTAATTCAGATATTTATCTCCATAAATAGTCGATGCATGCCAACCTTTTTATGATGTCATGAGTGATGCCATGGACTAAATATTTGAATTTTCATTTTCCAAAATTATATATTTATTAATTTGTTGTGTATTTTTCTCTTAATCATTTGATTGGATTTCTGTAGCCAAGTGATTTTGATATAATTTTTTGCAATTCTTTGAATTTGATAAGTTGCGTTACAATATTAGTCAAAAATGTCAATTTGATAGGTCTTAATTTGAATGGATATTAATTATAATAAGGTGATTATTGAATACATGGTGATGAAAAAATTAGGTACGTATTGATGTGAATTATAAATTACAGATGATGTACAAATGAATTAGCATGTTTCAGTGGTGTTTTGTCTAGTTTGTGCATTATTATGGGAAGTCATTCAGGCTTACAATTTTCAAAAGTTAGTGGTGATAATTGGATGCATATAAAAGTCACTCATTTATATATGGGTCATTGGGACAACTCATCACCATTATTTAACTAACCTATTCTTCCCATAATCACTTCACGTGTGAAAAGTTAGGCTTTGATCATTTGACAAAGAGTGACATCCTATGTGTGTGATCTAGATACATCAAAAGAAAGGTGATGGGAAACATACAAGGATCCATGTACTCTCTCTCTCTCTCTCTCTCTCTCTCTCTCTCTCTCTCTCTCTCTCTCTCTCTCTCTCTCTCTCTCTCTCTCTCTCTCTCTCTCTCTCTCACACACACACACACACACACACACACACACACATATCCAGTCAATATTTTTTTAATATACATATGGTATGGTTAGACACCTACATCAACACAACTATCTAGATATGATAGAAGCCTCTGAGGCCATAGAATGAATATTTATAGAATATGATGATTGTTTCAAGATCATATTCCAATCCACTTATATATTTTATATATTATAAATGCATGTGCATACACACACACATATCTAGTCAATATTTTTTTAATATACATATGGTAGGGTTAGACACTTACATCAACACAACTATCTAGATCTGACAGAAGCCTCTGAGGCTATAGAATGAATATTTATATAATATGATGATTGTTCTAGGATCATATTCCAATACACCTATATATTTTATAGATTATAAATTCATGTGCATAGTAAACTAGGTAACTATCATTTGTTTCAAATTTATTTCAATATCCATCAATAGTTATACTTTACTTTTTTTAGCAATCTCTACAAATTCAAAATATTATTTTTTTGAGTTTTATATTAATTATCCTATTTATTAGGTTATTTCCCCACCCTTTTATAAAATGTAATATAATCCTCTTAACCCTAAATAACCACATATATCAAAATTTATATTTAAACATTTATTGAACTTGGTCCTTATCTCAAAACACTAGATTGGCATAAAGTTTTCTATTTATTTGATTTATGATTATTGTCAAATTTTTGTTTCAAAATTTTCATTTATAATTAATGGAAAATTTTAATAAAAAATGTCCTTTTTGTATGGAATATAAATAATCATTAGTTACTAATGTTAATAACAAAAGGAACTAATGGATGCATTTTTGTATGTTATAAGAGATGCAATCAGTAAACATGACAAGACTAAAGCATCCTCCCAATAAACAATAAAAAACATTAACAATTTAGATACAAACATCTTCCATTATGATTCAAATCCAATTTGCTATTATCAAAATGTGGTGCTCACTCCTCCAATGAAAAGGCAAAATGGGAAGCATTTGAATACAAGAATGACTTTTATTTACTTTGATTCTAATTATGATCTACTAGGATTGTGATTTATTACAATATTTATTTATATTCTCAATGTATGTGATGTCTTTGAATGAGATTTTTCAAGTTTATTTATAGAAGCCTAAATTATGATCCGATGGTGGAGGTTCATTTGGAATTTTTAAAGGATCCAAATGATCAATGGTTGAGGATGAGTTCTCACCCATAAGGATAGGAACTATTTCAACCAAGTGGAGAAAAAAAAGGGGTTGGGTTAGCTGACTCAACAAGACTTTATCAAATGGATTGACAACTCAGTGGAAGAGTCATATAAGGTGGAGACTTTTGTGGATTTCATTGGGATGAGGGAGATAAAAGTGGGAATGTTTGATTTATTAAATTAATTATTTTAAATAATTAAAATAAATAATAAAAGGTGTACAATTGAATTTTTCAAAAGTACCTAAATTAATCAAGTAATTGAATTAAATTTAGGAGGAAATGTTAATTATTAAATAAAGAAGAATGATTAATAAAATTAGGAAGGATGATTAAATAAATTAAGGAGCATGATTAAATAATTAAATTTCATTTTGACACTAAATGAATTTTAGGTGTCTACATTTCCCCCTATTTAAAATGGTGTTGTGAAGCAACATTGTTTCAAAGAATAGAAGAAGTAGAGTGTTGATGATAGAAAAGAAAAAAATTACCTCAAAGGAATGAAAATTAGTATGATGTTTCCCCCTCGAGGGTTTGTGTAAGAAAAAGAAAAATTATCAAAATTGATGAAAAAAGAGATTATTAATCAACTAAAAAAAATCAATTGATTTCAATTTCACTGTCAAATTTACAATGTGTAGGTAATGTAAAAGAATTGCCCCTAACTAGTAAAACCATATCTTTGATTTGAAAATCAATAGTTTAAACCACTTATAGATTGCATGATTATTGTCATTTGATAATGGCTCAGGGGTTGAAGAAGCAAATGTGGAAATGATATATCCTAATAATAGTAAACTATGCATCCCTAAATAGAAAAAAGTTATTGAATTTTGCAAATGATTATGGATTTTCATGTTGCTAAATGTTTGCAAGGTTTTGACAGGGTGATGATAACAAATTGATTTAAAGTTTTGCTTATTAAAAATGGATGGAGTGTAATAGGAAAAATTTTGTTTAGCATTTTTAATACAAATAATGTTTTTGGGGGTTTAGGAAATCATTTGTATAAATAATCATCAAAATTAGTGATAAAGAAATAATTAGAGAGTAATTGACTTAAGGCCAACAAGAAGAAATGGACCGCATTCCTCACCATGAGCATCTTGTGGAGTGAGTGAGACATTTTCAGAGACCTAAGAGGAGTGGCCCTATGATAAGTCACTTATTTTATAAAAAAATTTGATTTTTTTTGAGCATTTATTATGGTTTGGAAATAATAAAAATGAAATTGTAATTCCCATAATTGTGATATCATTGATGTTTTGAGCAATATCTCTAGGGTAAACAATGATTTCATTAAAAAACATAGTGATTTCATTATTTTGAGTAGAATTTTTGTTTAGGGGTCAAGATAATATTGCTACAACAAAATAATTAAACATCACAATGATATCAATACACATGGAAGCAATTTCACTAAAATGGGAAGCAATTTTGTTGTTAGCGATTATGTTAAAAAATGAAGCTATTTCATTGATATCAATTTTATTAATTTGAGAAGCAATTTTGTTTAAGTGCTTTTATAAATTTTAAGATTTTTAATAACAAGAGAAGATGAAATTATATTAATGAAAAAGTAGAGATGAATTATTTAACAGTGTCGTATAATATGAAACATCATTAATATGTAAGAGGTTCTACCAGTGATAGTTACTCAAGAGCGTAGAGTGCATGTTATGTCATTAGTATTGACCTTCATAGAGTATGAGTGGGGTGTGATAGAGGCTACTAGTCTTTTTTACATAGCATAGACACCTGAGGTGTGAGATGATAGATATTTGTTGAATACACTAGATGAGATATGGCATAGTCAGATGAGTACATTTGACTTGTTGACAAGGGAGTTGATAGTGACATTAGAGGATACTTATCATATATTAGGTATTCTAATTCAAGGGAGGTTAGTCTATTGGGGGTAGGGTCCATAAGATGAGACTATTTTTAGGATTTTTGGTGAGATCATGTTCTTAGTTGTGATAAATGACATTGATGTTGACTACTAGACAGATCTAGAGATAGATTCATTGACTATTATTCTAATGGTGATTGTCAATGGCATGTTGCTACCTGACAAGAGTGGAAGGATATGTCCTATTGGATTACTAGATGTTATTGAAAACATGATGGAGATAGGGGTTTAGTTTGCATGGGACCTTATGTTTTAGCTAGATTATATCATGATCCTCACTGCTTTGTTTACTCTAGTCAGGTGGAGATAGGACCATCGACACTACTATAGGTGTGGTGCTAGGAGCACATAATTATAGAGAGACCAGTTAGATGGTTGGATACTTGACAAGTAAGAGATCTTGTGGTGTATGCTTGGAACATGATTCTTGGTGTATGTAGGTCACATTTAGGTGACTTAGAGTTCTATAGGAGAGCTGTGAATGAGCTATATGAGGCATAGATTATGTGGAGACCTTATATTGACATTATTTTTGACTAGCCAGATGAGGAGTTAGATATGGATTATTAGATGACTCCATGATACATCATTGGGAGACATGTATATATTATTGAATGTTATATACTAGATAGAGTGATGAGATAGTTTAATGTGAGACAACATATTCTAGTTGGTCCACATGTTTTTGCTCAGATAGTGTGTGAGAGGTGATAATGGGGGACTAAAATTGATTCTTATATTACTAATCATAGTTAGACATAATTACAAATAGTGAGATGGAGAGATAGGAGGGATGTTAGAGATGCATGGGTAGTGGATGGGTATATAGAATGGTGGGCATATTAGAGGCCATTGAGATCAACATTATCATACAGACCTCTAAAGACATGGAGGTAGAGGTTAATAGTGAGCTTGAGTAGGTAGCCTTAAGGCACACATTTGGGAGCCTAGATTAAGAGGGCTATTACTAGTGATAGAGGAGGAGAGAGGGATATATGATGAGCAAGATACATGATGTTCCCATTACTTTGATAGAGGATATGGAGATTCTTCAAGAGGTGGGTGTATTGATGGATTTAGACATAGATCAGCTAGTAGGTGGAGACACTCCTATTATTTATATAGATAGTGAAGATGACATAGGGAATAATAATAAAAGGCATGATATGATAGGTCTTGAGGACATAGAGCTTAATATGATAATATGACCTCCTTAGATGGATAAAGGAGAAATTACAAGATCCTCATGGACTTCAAAGGAGCATGCTTTGATTGAGCATCTATGGGAGGAGATTCAAGTAAGGGATAGGGAGATTGATGGTCTACATCATGAGGTGACTAGGTTATAGGGTAAAACCTCTACTAGATATGAGAAGGTGGTAAATATTCAACACTTATATGGTGTTACTATGAGGTTAGGTGTTATTACCTATGATGAAGAGACATAGACTATAGATTATACATACCTTGTATAGAGATATAGATATCAGAGAGATACAACACAAACTGAGCTAGCATAGGCAAGGGTATCGCTAGTTGAGATAGGTTAGTTAGCTATTTTGGATAGGGTGATGAGGGATATCGAGCATGCCACTTATTATAGTATTTTATATGAGGATGTTGTACCAACACATCATCATGAGCCATATTTTAGAGATTATTTTATTAGATGATTAACATCGACTAGATCTATGTGGCTAGTAGAGTTAGAGAGGTCAGTTGGGTAGGATTCATGAGGTATGTGGCCATCATAGGGTATACCATGGTCATGAGAGCCTTTTTAGAGATTGGATACTCCTTCTGAAGGACAGGATGAGACTTATTTTTTGACCTTTATGGATGTATACACATGATGTATATATTTTAGAGACACGTTTTGATATATAGACATGATGACTTTGGTATTCATGGACTTTAGAATTTCACTTATTGTTTGACTAATTTACATGGATATAACTATTTATACTTTTCTACATATTAGATGTATGAAACATGTATGCCATTTTACTTATTGTCTTTATTTATTTTGTTTTATATACGTATGCATGATTTTTATGAAATGAAATTTATTATCATGGATAAAACTTTACTACATAATATGGGTTTCCATTCTTGGCATTGGAATTCCAAAAAAATTTGAGTGTTTTGAGGAACCTGATTTTTAATGTAACTATAAAACATAGTATCACCAATGATATGGAATAATCATGATGAATTTTGATGTTTTGAGCATGTAAAAATAAATGAAGAGTAATTTGTGTTTTTAATCAAATTACATCATGGTATATTCATAACCATACTATGTATTCTTTTGTTACACAAAATAATCTTTTCAAAAATAAACAAGAAAGTAAAACAACAAGAGTTATCTACATAAAAAAATAAGATATACATGAGCAAAGGCATAAACATAAACTAATAAAAATAAATGAATGACTATTTATAATTTAAATAAATGCATTCTAAAGAAAAAAAATTACAAAACTAAAAGTGATAAGATATATAAAGCTAGAACAACCAAATTAATTGGTAAAAGTTAAAAAGCAACTAAAAAAATGGACAAATCAAAGAAATAAGGGATAAAAATTATCCAAATAAATGGCTAAGTAAAAGAAACAAAGGATAATATTAACCAAACAAATGGATAAGGCAAAGAAATAAGCAAGAGATGGAAGAAGAATCATGTTTCAAGAGCAAACATGAAGACTAGATAGATGAGGAAGAAGCCAAAGAAAAAAATGCCTAATGCTAAAGGATAAGGGGGATGGATGATGGTGAAGGTAGTGGTTGAGTTGACTCTAGAGACCCCATGTCTCTAATCACTACCTACATAATCAACTTAGATAGTGTCCATGTGTGGATATCAGACCCTATGTAGTTCTCCCAATTATGGGAAGTCATGAAAAAGTGGAAAATTGATGAGGTGAATAAAGTGTATGATGAAACTGATACATGAGTGATCCACCCAATTAAAAAACAAATGAAATGAAAGGTTAGTGGATACCAATGGTTATAATAAATGTTGGTTTCTTTGTTTGGATTTGGTTTGTGTTGATTTTTATGTTTTACAAATGTTTTTGTAGATATTTTCTTTTTTATGAATGTTTTTGTGTTTGTTTTTTTTTTTGGATTTTTATTTTTGGATTTTTTTTGGATTTTTGAAATTATTTTTTGGATTTTTCTAAAATATTTGAATGTTTTTTATTTTTTGAATGTTTTGAATGTAAATACGAAGGAATCCACTCTCTCAAACTATGAGCAAGAATATTGGTTGTGCAAATGTAATTACAACTAGGAATTTTGAAAAATGCTTATAAGGGAAACAAAATGGCATAAATGGATCTATGAAATGGAATTAGTGCAAGTATCATGCCTCTAGGAAAAAGGATTAGTTATAGATAATGGCTTTTACACATGATGCTAGAAGAAATAGATTCAAATAACAACACTTTATACAAGATATAGTCAAATACATTGATCATTTGTTATGCCAAAAAAGCTTAATAATTTACGTACATACCATATAGCACTCAACCTCCAGCAAGATGAAGACCCGTTGGTCAAAATTACATTTCAAAGGAATAATGACAAGGTGCTTATAAATAGACGTAAAGTGTGCATTATCACTTTTTATTTATATAAATACTATCTTTATCAAATTTATCTTGAAAGAACAAACTTTTGACAGAGTTGGTAAATGAAATAAAGTTCTCCTCTCTTTATTAACATAATCATATAAACAATCTACTTTTCAGAAGAATTACTTTTTTTTTGTTTTTATATTTTTGATCCTCCATTTACTTTTAATTTTTTTTGACCCCCAATATATTATCTCATGTGACCAGGAAAACACATGGAATTATCATTGAAGACAATAAAAAGGTGAGTAAGGATATCTCCCCAATGTTGTTCCTATGCAACTAGTAATATGCGAAGGATCATCACCGAAGATCAATGAAGGGTGAGAAATATTGACTTGTAATTTTGATAATTTATTTTTGATATGGATGTTTTTTTTTATATGGGTAAACCATACTTCCTGATCATGGTCCCATGTAGCTAGTAACATACAAGGATTCATCATCGAAGACAATGATAGGCAAGTAGCTTCTCTACTTTTTCTTCTTGTATCATGTTTGGAATGTTTTCTGCATTTTTGAAAGGAGAAGCTAGGAGTAAAGGGAATCTATCATAATCTATATTTTAAGATAAAGATAACTAGATAACATGATCATAAACAATGATGATTGTGATTACTTTTCTCATAAACACCTAAATCAAGACCTATTGTATTATAAACTTTGAGGTGATCTTTGAAATAATAATATGGATAACCTGCATTTGAAATATTTAGTATTATGTAAATAAATGACTAAATGACTACTAAACATAATGTATGATATATAAAAACTAAATTAACATGACATCAAAATTACATATTTAGAAGATGCCCCCAAACACTAAGGCAATCCTAACAAACAAAAAAAATGTTTGATATGAAAAATTATTATTATTTATCTTTTTTATGGTTTTATTTATTTTTTAAATTTTTTGGTGTTTGTATCCTACGAAGGCTACAAAAATTAGTATACACATGATCTCCTAATTTCACCCCATACTGACTCTAGATAAATAATGTTGTTCAAATTGAATTTCCTTGTCAATCTCTACTTCAGTCTTGTTATTAACTCATAACATAACATGATGAAGATGAGGCTGCTAAACCCACCAAGTGCTACTAACAAACCACCCTGAAATTATTTCATTGTTAGTGAACCTTTGTTGGATAAAAATGTCTACGTATAGATTTGGTTGATAAAGTTTGATAGTAACATTAATTTATCTTGAGAAGGTGTAATTTTCAAAGAAACCTATGTTGATGTGCTTAATGATAAAACTAAACTCTAGAGATCTTCTAGTAGTTCATCTAACCACCGTTGAATGTAGATGTATTTCTCTATAGGGATTACAAGCTATATTATTGAAAAGGATCAATCACCATGGACTAATTAGTTCTCCATATGTGTAAAAAATAATATCTCTTACCCAACTACCATGGATTAACCACTAAATACAATCAAAGTCAAAGTAGGATAGATTTGTGTTGACTATTATTAATTCCTTTTTGAATGTAGAACACTCGAAGTAACTATTATGTTCTTTTAAATTGATCTCAAAGTGAGAATATAACTCATTGTAATGCCATTCCACTAATGTAGTATAATAGGTATTTAATGTTGGATTTAGGATTATCTCTTGTAAAATTATAGGGAGATCATTCTATGTTGTGTATCACCATACTGACTGAATGTGTGTAATAGTTTGGGTGTGACTATCTTCAAGAAATAGAGAACCAATTCTTTGATCTATGACCATTTCATAATTCTCCCTTGGAGCCTCAAGTAGTGCTTGATGTAGTAATGTTTCTCTTAAATAGATGTTCGTATGAAGATTGATAGATGTGATGATTGACAAATTCCCATGAGACTAGTCAAATGGTATCCTCTATTGTGGGTTTTAGTTGACACGTACATATAGCATAATGTTGATAGGAAAAAGAAGAATCATGATGATGGTGATATAATAAACTAATATTAAATTGTTTATTGTCTTCGTAGTAATGACAGATGAAGAGTCTTTTCTTTGCATAACATTGTTATTTTTATCTACATTTGTGTTTACTGTTAAAATGATAGTTGGAATCAAAGAGGATATTGAATTTTATTTTAACTTCAAGAGAAAGTGAATATCATATTGTGACATTATCTTTTCTTGAGGTGAAACTACAGCTAATAGGAGAGCTTGTTGAATTGTCTTCACACCATGCCTCTTTGTAACTACTCTTTTGGAAATGTTTGATTTTAGATTAAGATATGTTTAGTATAGTAGACATTTCTGTGGTGATATAATATAATATGTTAAGTCTATTAGTGGATTGGGTAATGTATTCATGTATATGGGATGTTGGTTAAAGGTAGGTGCTTGGTTGTAAATAATGGTTTGATGGATAATGGATGAAGGTTCCCCATTTTGAATAGGATGAAGGATAATATTCTTTGGTGATGAAGCAAGATCTTGACATGCTTTTAGGGATATCTTGTCAAGTATAAAAAGATGTGGATTATGAAAAATATATTTTTCATCTACCATTTCTTATCTTACTTGATAGGAGAGGTGTGAATTATGATCTATGGATGGATATTTATACCTAATATACTCAACATCTAATAGTTCCTGATGGATATGAGCTTCATATTCAGTAGATGAATAATGATTTGGTTGAAATGAGGGCATATTAGTGGCATAAGGATATTATAGTGAAGTGTTCTAATTTTCATTTTTGGTAAATAGAATAGAAAATTTGGCTTGGCTTTGGGAAAAGTGATTGGTTAGATTCACATAAAATTTGGAATATGAACCTTGGGATAAAGTGGATGTCAAACCAAATGGTTTATTTTGAATATTGTGGAAAGACTAGTTTTTATGGATATTGGAAGGTGAATTTATTAAAATGTGTTTGGGTTTTATTGATTTGGAATTTGACTAATGGAAGCATTTTGATATATGTGGGTATTGTAAAATGGTGATGAAGGTGGGCTATAAGATTGGTTCATGAAAACACCAAGGTTTGAGCCATATGGATTTATATGCATGGTTTGATTTTAGTTAGGTTATGTTTGGTAAGGTGATGACATAGGGCTATTCAAAAAAGTTTGGCCACTATAATTAGGGGAATGTTTTGATACTATTCTAGCATGAGAATTTTATCCCAAAGATAAATGCAAATATAAGGTGGTTTGTTGATGGGGATTAAATGAAGAATTTAGATAGTTCAAAAATCCATCCATGTTATAGCTCAACTGGTTAAAATTGGAGTTTGAATGCATATTCAAACTTGGGGTTTGGTTGGTTGATATCATACTTGATTCAAAGGTGAACTTGAATCAAAGTTAGGTGAATGAAATTCTAGATCATAAAATGGGCTATTATGATTTGGAAATAAATTAGGATTGTTATTATTCCAAGAAGTGATGATTATTTTTACAAATGGAAAACTGTTAACAAATATTTTTATAAAAAATATCTAAGACTAACACCAAAGAAATGATGAAAAGAAATAATTTGCACAAAAGGATAAAAACTAGGCAAAAATGGTGTTGAAAAACTATTGGGATTTTTGTTGTCACTTACTCATCTGTGCTCTTAGCTACAATGTAATATTTCAAGGTGATAACCATGGAGGATCCTACCATGCCCATGGCCCATTGAGTTCAATTTTGAGGGTGTGGGGAAAATAAATTCTTAGCATTAATCACTAAATAATGCAACAAAGTTGAATGGCAAAGATGCAATCCTATAATTAAGGTATATACGAGCTCATCTAAGGGGAAATAAAACCATGAAAGAGATTAATATGTGAACATAGACTATTGGTTATTGTCCTAAAGTACCCAACATAGTTGTGTCTTAGTATGTTGACAATCATAAATACTAAATCTTGAGTCAGTAATTGAAACCTTGGGTATTAGAGCATGAAATCCCTTCACATTGTGGTGTGCTTAAAACACACAACCTCTTAGGTAGTTCAAATAGTTGGGTCTAGATTTATATATCACACTAGAAAATGAGGTTTGGCCTATTGTGTGGTGGTGAAATCCATGGTCAATAGAGCCCCTAATAAAATAAAAATAAAAATTTAATACTTGTTTCTAATTTCTAGGTATCATCACCAGCGTGGTGCCAAGGAAAGAGCATACACAACCTTTGTAACCAAATAAGAAGACAAAAAAAATAGATTTACTCTTTAGAAAAAAAAATGTGATATATTTACTAGGAATGCAAAATATTGAAAATACAAGATGTTAGTGAAAAACAAATAAATAAAAATAGTTTAATTATTTTATGCAATTTATCTTTGGCCAGCATTCTGCAAGCAAGGTGTTAATTTGTTCTTCTTGGGTTGAAGGATAAGATAACCTACAAAAATAAACAAAAAATCATGAAAAAATAGACAAAAAACAAGCCTATGTGACGAAATCACAATTACAAAGTCAAATCAAAACAATGAAATTGCAAAATGATCACGCAAGAAAAAGACAAAAAATAAGAAAGCTTACAAAATTAAAATCACTGTTATGATTAACAAAATTACTGCTAAGAATCATGAAATCATTTTTGAATGAAATCATTGTAGGAAAAGGTAAAATTGTTATGGAAAATGATGAAATCACTACCCAAAAATATGAAATAATTGCAAAAAATATGAAATCATTACCCAAAAACACAAAATTGTTGCTAAAAATGACAAAATCAATGCAAGTCTTAATGGTATCATTGTTGTCTTATGAAATTTTTGTTCACTTGGAAAAACACAAAAAAACATGGAAAAAGTGGCAAAATCATTTTTTTGGTGTAACAAAATCATTGAAATGTATTTTGTAGCCATTATTACATAGTAAAAATGCACATTCAAGCACAAAATCAGAGACAACTTGTAGTCTATACCAACTAAAAAACAAGTGAGATTAAATGTCAAAGATAGGTAAAAATAAAATAAGAAGATTAAAAGATGTGGGAAGGTCCCACTATGTGTGATAGAAATATATGAATTAAAAATTCAAAAAATAAAGATTAAAAATATTCTAAGCTAAATTCTATCAATGTTAAAGCAACAAATGTTAGAAACAAATAGTCAACAAATTTAATAGTTTAGATACCACAATCTTCCATTGTGATTCAAATCTGATTTTTTCTTATCAAAATTTAGTACTCACTCCTCTAATATAAAGGTGAAATAGGCATCATTTGAATGCAAGATTGACTTTGATTTTCTTTGATTCTACTTGTGATCTCTTAGGATTATTATTGATTGCAATATTTTTTCATCTTCTTAACATATGTGATGTCTTTGAATGAAAATTTTCATGTTTATATATAGAAGCCTAAATTATGATCCAATGGTGGTGAATAATTTGTAATTTTTCAAGGATCTAAATGATCAATGGTTGAGGATGAGTCCTCACCCATGAGGATAAGAACTATTTCAACTAGGTAGAGCAAAAAGAGGGTTGGATTAGCTGACTCAACAAGACTTTGTCAAATGGATTGACAACTCAGTGGAAGAGTCATAGGAAGTGGAGAATTATTTGAATTTGGTTAGGATGAGGGAGATAAAAGTGGGAATGTTTTATTTATTAAATTAAGGATTTTAAATAGTTAAAATAAATACTAAAAGGTTCACAATTTTTTTAAAAGTATTTGAATTAATCAATTAATTGAATTAGATTTAGGAGGAAATGTTAATTATTAAATAAAGAAGTATAATTAATAAACTCAATAAGGATGATTAAATAAATTAAGGTTCATGATTAAATAAATTAAAGCACATTTCAATGCTAAATGAAATCTAGGTGTCTACAGATAGTTATTCCTTAGGTGGTATTATAACTAAATCCATATTAATTGCCCCCCCCTTGAGCACATCATAACTTAATACATCTAATGGGGGAATGTGTTATGTGTTTACACTATTTTACCTAATTTATATCTTACTATTACTAAAACCTTGATGGGAAACATTGACACCTCAACCTAGTTACCAATTTTAATCCCTATTTTAACTCAAACTATGGCTACATATACCTGGTGGCTTCTTAAAATTATAATATTGTCAAAGTGTAAAACATATTATCCAAATTATAAAAAAATTTCAATTCAATGTAACATATATTTATCAAAATTATATGAAGTCGCCTTATGTTATTTATTCACAAGAGTTGTTACTTAACCTTCTTGCACCTGAAATATCTTTGCACCCCTTCTCAACTAGTTTTGTCTACCTGATTTCACATTTTATGATGGCAAGGGTGATCCTAAACAATATCTCCAATATTTATATGTGGTGTGCCTTTATTATGCCTCCAATGATAAATTTTTGACTAAACTATTTCCAAGGATCCTCAAGGACTATGCTTTAAGATGGTTCCATGATTTACTAATAAAATGAGTAAAAACATTCAAACCTTTTACAAATAAGTTTTTGGCACACTTCTCTATCAATATTATTTGAAATGTATCTATAGATTATAATTAAAAGAGAGATTAGTTCATTTTTAGTTCATTCAAAACAACAAATTGATGACAAAGACACCTCATGCATAATCCCTCAACTTTTTAAAGGTCTAAGCAAATGTAAACAAATAGAAAAACATAAACAAATGCTATAACTTTCCAATGGATTCATTATCAAATATTGATTAAGGTTTTTTTGTGCTTTAATTGTAGGTATATGAGTATTTATCAATATACCTTTTTCATTTTGATGGCATATCCCCTTTTCTATGAGTTTTTTGGTTGAAGAGTGGTGTAAATGTTGAAGATTTTCAATGTAAATCTCTAGAGTTTCTTTGCAAAAAAATGTTTGTTATGCCTAGAGGGGTCACCCTCTATTTATAACCTAAGAATACAAATCATATATGTTATATAAAAAATGAGATGTGTTTTTATAATTCAATCCAGTTTGGAATGATTAATTCCATAAATATTTGTAAATAGGTTACATTAATGAGTAATATCTACCAAAATATGAATTTATGTTGATATTTATTGCATTCATGATGTGTTTGCAAATTTTACAAGTGATGTCATGATGATGTCATAAATATTAATATTTTTTATTTAAAAAATCATAAACTTATCCAATTTCTATGGGTTTTCTACTTACCCATTGGATTTGATTTGATTAGCTACGTAACTCTAATTAGCTTTTGTATAATAGTAAGAGTTGAATAATTTATCCATATAATTAGTCAAAATTATCACTTACAAAATATAATTTATATTAAATTAAATTACAAGAATATGAAATTTTATTATGGTGCATTTCTCTAATTAGGGATTCCCTAATGTGTTTTATATTGCACATGTCAGTTGTGTGGGTAAATTTGAGTGTATCAATGATTTGTGTGTTATTGTAAGAAATTTATTTTAGTTGCATTTTGACACAAAAGTGATGAGAATTGATTTTATACATTTTTACCCTATTTGATAAGGTGTTACGGGACAAAATCAAATAAATTAGTTTTAAAATAATGAAAAAGTTGTTTAAAAAATTAGATAATGATTGAAAAATGATGTGCTCACATTTTTAGTGAATTTGTAAAAAATGGGCTCACACTGATGCCCTAAACACTATTTATGATACCCATGATACCTCTTTGAGGGATTGGTTAAAAACTAATTTTGATAAACATGCTGTAAAAATTCAAAAAACAAGACACTATGTGGCCAAAGAGAGCGAGAACCATAATGAAAAATGGACCACAAAGCCATCTCTAGGACTTTGGGGAAGAAAATGAATGCCATGGTAGGGGTGAAAATAATTTAGTTTCACCTTCCCATGATGATAACAAGATCCTGATAAAGAAAATGGCAAATATCCCCCACTGAAGGCATCTTGGAAAGTGAGTGTTGGAGTATTAACAACTAGAGGGGAGTGGTGCATCAGTAAATACCTTTATTTGTTTTTGAAATTTTTCATTCAATTAATTTATTATGAATTAAAATTATGAATTTGAGTGATATCATCATTTTTAAATAGTGATATTATGCACTCAAATTACAATATTACAATAAAATTGTGATATCATTATTATAAATAGCAGTATCATGATAAAATTGACAATAACACCTTAAAATACTTGAAATGTTGAAATGGTTATAATGCCTATTCATATTGTAAATGTATAAATTGTGGAAACATGGTGAAACTGATGAAATCACCCTATGAAACAATAATATCACATTGCTAAATAGTGATATGTCTAAAGATTAGAAATAGTGATAACACCCTATGAAACAGTAGGATCACCCTAGTAAACTATGTTAATATCCTAAAAAATGATGAGATCACCAATAATAAACTAAAATTTACAAGTGAAAAAAGGGGTCAAAATTAAAATAAGCAATTGGTTTGAATGTTAATTATGAATGCTCGGTTCTAGATAGGTAAAATGATTTATTTCTGATAGGAGGTTATTATCCATGTGTCTTAGATAAATCTTTATGCAACATAATATGCTAATATTATTTTAGTTGGTAAGAGTAGGTGTATATGTTGAATACTCATGATTGATATTCATATGACTTATAGAGGCTTGGTATACAGATAGATGAGTTGCTGGCCTTTATAAAGGCATTCATATTGAGATAAATAAAAAAGATGCCCCTGATTTAGGTAGATAGAGCCATTTATTCAGTGCTAGTCTAGTGTTGAAAATCTGATACATATGTTCTATATACAAATAATATTTTCAAAATTTATCAATAATTGATGTTTTCTCTCTTGTAGGAACCTGTCAAGTCTCAATCTCTTTAAGTGCATGACTTAAAGGGTGCACTAAGAAAGGGGTAGGCATACCATTGGTGCTTCACAAGATTGTTGTCCCCTATACCACCACTTAAAACTAACACAAACCTCTCATGTACACATTGATAAGATTTTAGACCTATATTACACACTTACCCAAGAAATTCACTACTTTCAACATCCCCTACCTAATCCAAAAACTCTTTTTGACATTTAACGAATAACATCAACCTAAGCTGACCCTGTACTTAAAATATATTATCATATTATGGGTCTCAGTCAACCTTGTTTGACCTAGACAAGGACCTAATTTTTTTTATCAATTAATGATATAGGTTTGATTGGTCTAAATCTATCTTCTAAACTTTTAGAAAGGTTTAGGGTTAGAATCTAGATATATATACACATCCTTTTCACCATTTATTAAAGAGAGATAAAGTTAATAGTTAATTTGTGCTTCTTTATAATATTCTTTTCCATCATTATACTTGAGGAGTAAATGCTTAGGGTTTATCATTGGATAATAATCTTTTCTTAAAGAAAAGTTTTGGATGTTTCATCCTATCTTAGTGATGCTCACAAACAAAAAAAACCCCTTTAAAATCACCTTTGGCTAAGGGAGAAATTGAGTCTTGATAGGTTCATCTACAACGTAAGTATCTCCAACTCTTACTCATTTATTTTATTAGATATAAGTAGCATAACTAATGGATTTTGAGAGTATTTCTCTTTCCATGCATTAGGATTAACTAAAATCTTAAATATAATTGTTCTATGCATGCTTAATTTCATGTTTATTAACCCCATTTTGTGCCACAATAAATGGTAAGCTCTAAATTAGGTTTTTATTTACTTTTGTCATTTAATTTTTTAGTATATACAACATAGGACCTAGCTAAGGTTATTATATGGTATTTCTTGAGTAAAGGATTTAAAACCCTCTCTATTTATATTATTGTTGTAAGGTACCCCTTGGTTAGGTCTAGAAGATCCATCTTGGCCATCACCTCGATTATCTAAATATACCAAAAAGTGGAAGGGAAAGTGTGATTTATCTTCTCTAACCTTGATTATTTTGTAGATCATCTTCACTTTCCCTTATATACATTCTGGTGAACCCAACATGAATCTATCCATTGTAGGATTCCTTTCATGAATTCATTTATTATCATCTTATATTTTTTATTTTTAAAGTACTATATCAAACTTATTGATACAATCTAATAGTTTGTGCTTAGGTTTAACACAATCACTACAAATCAACTATATTTTCTATATAGGTCTTCTCCAATGACAAGTAACTAGATCTATCAATTTAAAAAACTTCCCTTTTTCATCACACATGATTACAGACTTCATAGATAGTCAAATATTATTTTCATCATATAAGTTTCATAGACTTCATTGACCTAGTCGACTATATTGGTAGAATAAAAAAATTAACATTTGAGAAACATAACATAATATTAAAAAAATAAAACATCTTCAAAATTATCAAGTTAATTATTGCCTTCTTAGTCATTTATATTTTTCATTTCTAGTCCTACTTTTCATATTTTATAGTTTGTAACATTGTAACCCTATAGTAAACTAAGATGACTAGCTCGACAAAGTTTGGTAGCCTTACTCATCTCTAGAAGACTCCATTGACATATATAATTGTGTTTTTGTAGATATTTCTTGCATATACAACAATAACCCTATCGACTCAGTCATATAATGTTTATATAGAGTGTTAGCTGAACAACTCTGTACTCTTCACAAATAAAGTAATTAACCTATCTTGCTAGTAATTATTTCACTTTTCATTTCTATTGCCTACTTGTTTAGAGCAACACACATAGACTAAATAAGAGGTTTTCAATTTTCCAATTTAGTCACAATATTTTTCTCTTTTACACACACGTACAAATCACTTAACACTAAACAACATTAAATGTTTTCTTCCCAAGGTCTACCTACTTGGACTTCATTAGTAAAGGGGAAGTTGACTTGTTTTTATAGCTAAGTATAAACAAGTGGTTGATGGTATATATTGGAAAAGCACAAAACATATATATCTCTATGATATTATGTAGTGAAGGGGTAGGCCCTAATACCAAGTAGGTACCATCAACAATATAGATCCCTTTTATCCAAAACTACCTTAAACTATCCACAGATTAATTTTCTAGTTCCTTCTTATAGCTAAATCCCTATCACATGAAATTCAAAATTTATTATAACTTAACACTACTTAGGAATGATCACTTATTTTAGTATTTATACTCTAGTATTTCTTCTTACTAATTAATAATTATATATTGTATTCCAAAACTTGTACTAGCCAGTGTTAGTACAAGGTTTGTGATGTGTGCTACAATTAGATCAAACACATTTATCTAATTATTTGTGTTCTCAATTGTATTTTATTATTTATTATATTGTTCCTATCTTTAGAAAATAATTGACCCTATTGACTCAATCTCTTACAAGTTACATGTTCTATTTATCTTTAGTACATAGTCAACCTATCCAACTCTATGTGTTTTTAGCATGTTCAATTTTAACATCTAAAGAACACAATAGAATAGTTTGATTGTCTTTAACATCTTTCTCTATTGGATTTTATTACATACTTTATTGACCTAGTCAACTATATACCTCTTGGATGATATTGTTATGTATTTGGATGGCTCTATTCATATTTTTACTCTTGACTTTTTAGTCCTAGATTCTACCGTTAAGCATCATGAAATCCCTTATTAGAATATTTCTAGATAGTGTAAATCCATTTAGACACTATATGGGATATTATTTTATTCCTGCCTTTGATACCCAAGAGGATTATCACTCTTGGAGCTCTTTTTCACATCCCTCATCTATGGTCTACAATATGGTCCAAATTACTCCAACTGATGAGATTGATGGATCAGATCCATTCTATAATTCTAAAGATAATTCTCTCTTTAAAGCACCTTATTACACTTTGGGGGAAATTTATACAAGCCTAACAAACAACCCCATAAGAAACCTTCTAAACACCAACACATTGCCTCCTAGAAATTAAATACCTAACAACCCTCCCTCTAATACCTATTTGGGGAATGTTCCTCCTAGAAATCCTAATAATCCTCCTTCTAACAACAATCCACTAGTTGATACCTCTCAAATTCTGGCATAAATAGTGTAACAAATGAACATCATATAAACATCTAATACCTCTCAAATGATGTAACTACAACATCATTTGGTAAACCAAGATAATCAGCCTCCTATCCTTCTTCCTAGATCCATCTTAGTCATGACCTCGATTGTCAAAATGTACCAATAAGTAAAATGGTAAGTGTGATTTCTCTTCTCTAACCTAAGATTAATTTGTAAATCAGATTCACTTTCCATTATATACATTGGTGAACCCAACGTGAATATATCCATTATAAATTTGTTTACACATTAATTTATTATCATTTTATATTTTTTGATTTTTACAGTACTATATCAGCCCTGTTGATATATTCTAATAGTTTGTGCTTAGGTTTGACAAGTAACTCGCTTGATCAGTTTGAAAAAGTTATCTTTTTCATCACAAATGTTTGTAAACTTCATCAACCTAGTCAAATCTATTCAAATATTATTTTCATCATACAATTTTTGTAGACTTCATCGACCTAGTCGACTCTATTGGTAGAATAAAAAAATTAACATTTGAGCAACATAACATAATATTAAAAAAAACTAACATCTTAAAAATTATCAATGTTCATTCTTACCTTCTTAGTCATTTATATTTTTCATTTTTAGCCCTATTTTTCATAGTGTATAGTCTATAACATTGTAAACCTATAGTGAACTAAGTGAACTAATGTGACAAATTTATGTATCTTGCCTTCTCTCAAGAATATCCATTAACTTGTTTGACGATGTTCTTCTACATATTGCATCTATAGACAACAATGACCCTATCGACTCTATTCTATAATGTTTGCATATAGTGTTTCCTAAACCAACTCTGTACTCTTCACAAACAAACTAATTAACCTATCTTGCTAGTAATTATTTCACTTTTCATTTTTAATACCTAATTTCTTAGAGTAACACACATAGATGAGATAGGAGGTTTTCAATTTACTAATTTAGTCAAACTATTTTTCTCTTTTACACACACTTACAAATCAATTAACACTAAATAACATTAAATATTTTCTTCCCAAGGTCTAGTTACTTGGATTTCATCACCAAGGGGGAAGTTGAATTATTTTTTTATCTAAGTATAAACACATGGTTGATGGTATATATTGGCACTCACTTCATAAACTCGTAGTGATAAATATGTTTGATGCTTTGCTAATATATACGAGTTTATAAAGTGAAGCACTATATAGTGATGGTATATATTGGTTGATGGTTTATAGTTTCTATTTATGAGGATCTTCACTCTTGAAGCACTTTTTCACAACCCTCATATGTGGACTATAATATGGTCCAAATTACTCCAATTGATGAAATTGATGGATCAGATCAATTATATACTTCTCAAGATAATTCTCTCTTTAAATCACCTTATTAAACTTTGGAGGTAATTGATACAAGCCTAACAAACAACCCCATAAGAAACCTTCTCAACACCAACACCCTACCTCCTAGTAATTCACCACCTAATAACCCTCCCCTTAATACCAATTTGAGGGATGTTCCTCCTATAAATCCTAATAATCCTCCTCACAAAAACAATCTACCAGTTGATATCTCTCAAATTCTTGTAAAAATAGTGAAACAAATGAATATAATACAAACATATAATACCTCTCAAATGACGTAACTACAAAATCATTTGATAAACATGGATAATTATCCTCCTATCCTTCTTCCCTAAAAGAGCCAAAATTTCATCCCTCCACCTATTAAATATGTGGAGAGAAATATCATTCCCCAACTTATTATCCACAACAAGATGCTTCAACACATTCAAAATAAACCTTTATCCCCTTTCATTATATTTATTGATATGATTAACATATATATCCAACTATTAAATATGATGGGACTAAGGACCTCACATCTTTTCTCAAAGCATTCAATAATCTTTATAAAGAGTGGATTCAAACTAATACCTCTGGTACTACCAAACTCTTAGTTAAAACATTCATAGGTGATGTATTAAAATGATATAACTAACTTCCCCAACATTTTGTATGGTAACTTGAGGATTTAATAAATCTTTTAGTGAATTAATTTCTGCACAATGATATTCTTAAATATTATCTTACACATTTCATTAATTCTAAACATTCCTTTTTTGAATCAACTCATGATTTTATCAAATTTTGGAAATCCTTCGCTCACATAGCTGATCACAACATGATTTATTATAACTTATTCAAACTCTTCATAACTCCCTTAACACCTTCCCTCTAATATAAGGTTCAAATTCTTGCTCCCCAAGTTTTAAATGATATTATCAATCAAGCTAAGTGATAAGACTTTTTAATGAAATAGTTTTAACCCAACACTAAAACCATCAATGGCTCTTTCCAACATTTAATGAATGAAATCATTGTAAATCATCTTAAAAAGATTAGAAGTAGCTAAAATGGATAATCCCCAAGCTTCCCATGTACCACTAACTTTTCAATAAATGAAAAATATTTTATCACCTTCTAAACCATTCACATATTCTAATAAACCACCTACATGGTATAACCCTAAAAATATTTATTGGTTTCATGATGATTTAGGTCATTCCTATGAAACATATCATGGGCTTATAAAAATTGTCATTTATTTTATGCTCAAAAATACATTTAATCATGATTATGTTAATGTTTATAAAAATAAACAAAATTTAAATCCTTCTTCCTCTAAAAACCCAAAAACATTTCTTACCTCTAAACCCTTAAAATTCAAATAAGTATATTTGAGAAATTGATAATGACTATGATCCATACTATATGAATTCTCAATACATGAATGCAACTAAAGTCAACTATCAATGTAAACCCACACTCAAAGATCTCATCACAAAGCCAAAGAAACCCCTTCTGACATTAATGAGGAAACACTTCACATTCATAACCTCAAACTAAATCTCTTCTTAACAAAACTATTTTACCTTCTAATCTCATGTTGGTTCTTCATCTTTAAAAACTCAATGAAATTTATTAGAGGAAATTAACTCTATGACTTGTAAAATACCTATCATGGAGTTAGTTCACACTTCTCCATATCATCATAAATTCCTAATGCAACAACTACAATAAATTGAAAAACTTTCTTCACTATAAGTGAAACAACCTTCTCATGAGCTTTCATCGATAAAATTTCATACCATTGAAACTATTTTTACTTATTCAAAACCTTCCAAAGAATTCCTTGAAGAAGACATGATTAATTATGAAATTATATTTCAAGTCAATTACCCACCTCTCTTTATTAAAATCTACATAAATACCACCCTAATTTTCAAATTCTTAGTAGATGAAGTGTTAGGTATTAATGTGACATCTCTTTGGCCAATTCAACAACTTCGGTATAACCAAGAATATCTCAAGAAATATCATCTAACATGTCATGGATTTGACAAGACTATTCAAAAACCACTTGGTTGTATTTGGCTCCCTCTTACTATTGGACCTAAAACTATAAATACCAAGATCATTGTGTTTTACATACCATAATGATTTATTTTAATTTTAGGTCATCCATAGACACATCACATGAGTGTTATTGACTCTATTGGTAGGCAATGTATTTAGTTTATTCATAATGGAAAATGTTACAAACATGGCATTGATCCTTATCCATAGAGTATTTAGCTTTCCAACCCTGAATCTTAGTATAAAATTCTAACTATTCCATGAATTAATAGTGCACATTTACCTAAATTCATCAATATGAACCAAAATGTATAGGTCACTCTTGCCAATTTTGACAATGATGAGCTAAATGATTTTCAAAACACATGCAATACTATGATGAAACCTCCTTACATTTTGGAGTGTCTCCATCCTTCATTTTTACATTATTATAATACCATCCCTCTCATTAATGAGATCACCAGTCTCCCTCATCCATGTAATGCATAAAATATATATTACATAAAATATGACTTAACTTGTAATGAATATGGAGTCACCATGTTATTTTAAGACCCTTTAATCATGTCAACTCACAAATTTAGTAATTTATGTGTACCTCCTTTTGATGCTCCTCTAGAGACACAAGAATGTACTATCCATCACACCTATGATGATAACTATATCTTGACCTAGGTTCAATCATAATACTTGGATGTTTAACACTATTAGTAAACCTTATCTAAAATAATTTTTTTCAATTGAGATATGCTTGGCACTTTCATGAATAGTGAGTTAGAAATTGAAGGTTATGTACCTCCAATTCATTCTCCACTTATTGAAACCCCTTGGGATGTTGAACATATCTTACCTATAAAAAATTTAGAACTTATAGAATATTTTATACCTTAAATATCACCATTCACTCTACTAAATCCATTCCTCACTAGTGATTCTAAAGATACACCTATTATCAATCCAATTTATACTAATCAACCTTATTCAAAAAATCTACCTACACCCAATATTAACATTGATGCCATGATAATTAATATATGGAAAATACATTTTAAATATGATCAACATGTTAATAAAATCAATAATATTGAGGTAGATGTGGAATACTATATAATGTTACCCATGTTACCTAGTAGTGAATCTGTACTTGGGTTATTCCATGCTAGAGAAACTTAACTTCTATGATAACATCATAAAATTGATAATTTCAAATGAAAGGACCCTCATTTTGAAAAATTCATTACTAGCATAGATCCCAAAACAAATCCCATTTCTTCTCTTCCCAATGCTTCATATCATTTTCATAATGGAAATGATATGCTCGCTGAAGAAACTATGTTAATAGAATGTGTTTCACTCTCATGTCCTCAACCCATAATAGTCCCTAGAGAACTCAAGCTATTTGATCTTGATAACTTCAGCTTATTATTTGATAAATATTATGAGACTTCTACATGGTCATATGAGTATATACTAGTTATTGACCTTAATATCATTATGTAAAACTTAATGACATACCTAGATTCCAAACCCATTCAACAAAAATAATGGAAATTTCCACTTAAAATTTTCACCATATGCCATAAAGAAATTATCAAACTATTAATTTCTAATTTTAATAAACTTATAGACTATTCTTAATGGGTGTCAAACATTATTCCCACATGAAAAAGCTACCCATGGTTATTTTCATATGCATCAACTTCCACCATCTAAACCTCACCTATCCCAAAGCTAATTTTTCATTACCTACAATAGATGCCATCTTAGATTCCACTACTAGATACGAAATGATTTATCTCATGGCTAGGTTTTTGATTTGAATCAATTTCACATAACCCATAAAGACCAACAAAAAATAAAATTCACTATGTAATGGGGCACTTATTGTTATGGTAAAATGCCCTTCAGCATTAAAAATATCAAAGATACATATCAACATTCCCTAACACATATTTTTCATGATCTACTACATAAGATTGTGGAAACCTATGTAGATGACCTCATTTCCAAATCTAAAAGTTGTATAACCCATCTCTCTAATCAAGTCATCACCTTTGATCTATTAATCAAGTAAAAAGTTAAACTCAACCCCTACAAGTGTGTCCTTGGTGCTAAATCTAGTAAAATTCTAGGTTTTTTAGTCTCTCTTCATGGTATTGATGTCAATCTCACTAAAATCAATGTTATAGTCAACATTCCCATTTATCACTCCATTTTTGACATTCACACTTACCATGGAAAGCATGGGTAAGTATGATGATTTGTAATTATTTAATTTTATCTTCTAATTTAAGGATCATATCTTTCAATTCACACTTTCATAATTCATAATTTTACTATATAATTTTTAATTGATATTTCAAAACTTGTCAGAGTTAATTGACAACTTATAATTTGATAAATATGATAACTTATAATTTGTGGAATTTACAATTTTTAAATTATAAACTATAAATTATAATTTATAATTTATACTTATCTAATAAAAAATTAATTAATTAAACTTAACAATAAGGCTTAAAACCATCAATTATATTTACAAATAGTAATTTATAAATAATTTTTAGTGAAATGAACTAAAGTTACCAAGCATAAGTTATAGACTGTAAAGTATAAATTATAAATTATAAATTATAAATTATAAATTATTAACTTTAACCTTATCTAATAAAAAAATAATTAATTAAAATTAACAATAAGGCTTAAAACCATCAATTATATTTACAAATAGTAAGTTATAAATATTTTTTAGTGAAATGAATTAAAGTTACCAAGCATAAGTTATAGACTATAAAGTATAAATTACAATTTTTAAATTATAAATTATAAATTATAATTTATAATTTATACTTTACAGTTTGTAACTTATGCTTGGTAACTTTAATTCATTTCACTAAAAATTATTTATAACTTACTATTTGTAAATATAATTGATGGTTTTAAGCCTTATTGTTAAGCTTAATTAATTATTATTTTATTAAATAAGGTTAATATATTGGTTAAGGGTCTTATGCCTAGTACAAAAGAGTCTAAAATATAGACATAAAAGAGAAACAAAACAAAAAATAATAGAGTACTAAGTCTCAAAAATTATCCATGACCATGATCCATTAGCAAACTGATGCCAAAAAATAACAAAAAACTAAAAACTAGGAAATTTTTGTTCTGAGTCCTTAGATTCTGAGTAAAGTACCAATTTACTATTCCTAGTTTTTTCATTATGCTTCTCCCTTCCTTTGGTGCAATTTTTGATACTTTATAGGTGTTTATTGGCTTCCCTCTTCCTTTTAATCCTATAAAAATCTATTTTCTATCTTTCTATAGGATAAATCCCTCCTTTATTCTTCACCTCTGCCACTCTAACTATTTTTCTTACCATGTGGGGACTAACCCATATTCTCTTCTTCCTCCTTCTAGTTGTCTCCCTTCCCCATTAAAAAATCACCAGGTGTTAATAAATCCTTCAACTTGTCAAACACATTAAAAAATTTAGATCTCAAAAACCTTTGGATAGCCACCTTCATCTATAATTTTTACACAGATTGTTCTATTTCATTAGTCAAGTTAAAAATGAAAGAAAAGTGACCCATGCTGGCAATAGTTTTAATTTAGATAGGACCACCGTTCTATCTATCTCTAGGCTAGAAATTCCTTGAGTCATTTTATCCACCAAACCCATCATTCTTCTCCTCTTTAGATTCTAAAAAACCCTCACTAGCCTTATCAAAATACTCCTTTTCACTGTGAATATGTATGGCCTATAAATCTACTTTGATCTAGAGATGTTCCCCCATTTTTACCATTAATAGAATGAGACCCTGATGTATTATGTCCTCTATAAATTTACTCTTGAAATTAGTGATAGATACTTTAAGGGACTTCAACAGGAAGAAGGGAATACTAATGGGATGGCCCTTGAAATGATTTAGGAGGAGGAAATGATGAGAAAAATAATAGTGTGTTATCCCTCATGGGTAATTTATTTCATGTCCTAGAGATAGATATCCAACCATTTTCTTGGAAGGTCAACCTTGAGAAAGCCTTTCTATTTAGAATATTTAGTTTTTTTCTTTTTTAAGCTATACAAAATGCTAAACAATTCATCTTTACTTTTCTTGTCTTTCAATTCTTTAACCCCATTGCATTCCATACCTATAAGTTCACCAATTATTTATTCTATTATAGTGATTTTTGAACCATGCATATGGACCTCCCTCTCCTTCCCTCCTCTTACAAAGACATGAGAAATTAATGCATCATGGTGATGAGACCATAAAATGGCTTATTTTATCCATGTGATAACATCCCTCTTCCTTGATCAAAAATTATATCTAAGTGTAATTTATAAACTTATGATTTATTTAGAATCAAATAGATAACTAATACTTGGTTATTTTTTTATAAATCATTGTCTTCTTGCTTATTGATTCTTGTTACTATATCTTTGGAAAAAGTTCTTAATAAGTGTATATGTAGCCCATAATAATCCATATTAGACATGAACATGAAGTACCAACCAAGTATCAGATTCAAGGTGAGCTATAGGCACTAGGACATAGCTATATACTCAATTAGATTTACCATGAACTCACTCAGTTCATATCTACAAACTCAACTAGTAGCTCTATATCCATACAGTTTGTTAATTGAAGACTAGTTCAAAGCATCAAATGCCAAGGGACTCCATCATAGTCATCAATAGTTCAAATAATGCAACTTGGAGAAAATATATAGACTCTATAGGTTTCATATCTACAGTCTCTATAGGGTTAGAATCTATGTACTTTTTAGTTTGAGACATCTATGGACTATGTAAGCATATCAATGGACTATGCATATCTACCAACTATGTGCCCATCTATAGATTCTTTTCTTAGGCTCTTCAAGTTTATAGTTTTCATCTAAATTTAGATTTTTTAATTTCATAAATAAATAATTATCTTCATATTTCATGAAGATTGAGTTTATGTTTTAAATAGATAATAACGTCTCTCTCCATATTTTGTGGAAGATTGAGATAAGTTAGAATATCTAAGTCGTTATGTTTCTCTCCATATTTTTAGGAGTGCATCTAGGATTTTTATTCCTAAATAAGAAGTTGGTTGGAAGCATGATATAATAAATGAAATATCTGACACCATTGTAATCAATCTTTATCAATAGTACATTCAAAAGCTTTGTGACATAAATCCAATAGTTTGATTAAAATCCTCTTCTGAGGAATGAACTAGCCACTCATTCCAAGGAAGATGGATAAATGTATTTTTATTTATTTATTTATTATATAATTATGATTTTGAATTTTTATTATTTATTTTTCTTACAAACATTTTATTTTTGTAAAGTTTGTTATAAACCTGTAGGTGTTTTTTGTGTTTATCATTTATTTTCAATTCAGCAATTTGCTTTCCTATAAGTGTGATTTACTTTGCTATAAGTGTGATTTAATTACTATAAGAGTGATTTACTTTTATACAAAGTCTGGTGGGGTTTACTTTTTTTCATGTGTTCTTTCCAATTCTTGCAAGTGTTGAGTGTGGTAGAAGAGACCGGTTGCTAGAGATCTCTTTCTCCTATTGAAAACAACCTTTAGACACCATCCCTATATTGACATTAACAAATGATGAATTGATGACTCATCACATAGCTGATTATATTTTCCATGAATTTTGCAAGTCCTTCCTTCATGATTTTTTTCCATATATAGGGATCTTCCTTAACCTCTACATAAGAAATGGGGTCAACCCTATTGTGGTAACCTCCCATATTGAGCTTTTTGTCTTCTCTACATGTTCTATGAGTGGGATAACTAGCTATCAAATCTAAAAACCCTTTAATTGGATCATTCTTAATAATAATAGTAATTAACATCTAATCTCTCTACTCATGTATGGCCTTGAGGTGTGATTGTATCATGATTTTAATACATATACAAAATATACTACTCCCACACTAATTAGATTTATTGATGATGATGATCATGAAATCACACATTAGGGTGGTATTTATTAGAATGAATGACATGCATGATGTAATTGGGGAAAATGACATCACCTTACCAATATATGAGAGAGCCACATGTGACCCCTAAGAATTCCATCTTGTTATCGCTTTTAATTCCTTTCCTATAGTCACACCCTTGAATGATGTTAGCATACTTTTAGAATCCTCCATTATTTTGATAATTATCCAAAGAGATTATGAGGATCCCTTCAAGTATTTAATAATATTTAATGAATCTCCTTCCACCTATAGGTTTTCCAACCCCATCTTGGCTACAAGCTCAATCCCCCACCAAGCTTCTATGTCTTCTACCAAATGATTAGTTTGAATCCCCAAGGGTCTTACATATGCTACAAAGAGATTTCTAGTAGAATCCCAGATGACTGTTCCACCTCCTACAAGATTAGGATTTGATTTCTACACTACATCCAAATTCATCTTGTGCCATAAAACTAGAGGATAAATCACTTTATCTTTATCTTATCAACACTCTACTTTTGAGATTGAGTAGGAATCAAAAGATTAAGGAAAAGTAAGATTTGACAAAAGTACAAAGAAATGGATTCACCAAAATAAGAAACATAAGTTAACTAATTCTCTTTGATATAAGCCATTATCCTCTTAAAAGTGGTAATGGGATTGGGATTCAAGTTGTCAAAGATGGCCAAACTTTTAGAAATCCATATTCCCCAAATAAATATGAGGGAAAGCTAGGTTCCACCCAAAATTTAGTGGGGAATAGTCCCAGGGTGACTGCCATTGGTATATAAAATCCTTTATGGATCCCCAAAATAAATAATAGGAATTATACAAATTAAAGAAAGATTTAAAAATGAAAGAAAAAAATGATAGATAATGAAGATATGTTTAGAAGATTCATCCTCTTTCTTGCAGAGAATACACCTATTAGGAATAGAAAATCCCCTTTTCATTAAGATTCCCACCATTACTATTTTTTAAGGCAACCAACCAATAAAAGACATTAATTTTGGGGATCAATTTTTTTATCCATAAGATATTTCAGTGTTATTCTAAGTCTTCTTGATCGCATAAGGATAGAGAACTAGATTTAGTAGAGAACAGACCACTAGGATTGGTCATCCATATAGGATCATCATCTTTTAGAAATCTACTGATGTGAGTATTCTAAAGCTAGTTATTCAATTATTATAATAAAAAAAATTCTTATTAGTTCAAGTATTCTTTGTGAAGTAACTTCCACCTTTTACTACCTTTAACATCCTACCAATAATCACACACTTTGTGACCTATAACCTCTTTGAAGTAATCACTCAGTCCCACTACATCCTGAGAGGATCCAAGTGGGAACTATTTGATTCATAGATCATCCTAATAATGAACTTTATTTCCACTACCTATTTTCCATTTTAGCCCTCACACAAGAATATCATTTCCTTTACTCAAAGCTATCCAAAAAGCTAAACCATTAAAAGGACCTTCTTCAATAAGAAAGTAAAAACCCTCCCTAGATTTCAAGTAATTGGATTTAATAATACACATCCATTAGTTATCTTTCTTAATCACACTCTATTCTTTCTTAGCTAACAGAGCTTATTTCATAGAACTCACCCTCCTAAGGCCCAATTCCCCCCTTACCTATAGGTAAACAAGCGTTTTTCCAAGATATAAATGGAAGTTTGAATATGTTTTCAGTCCCCCTCCAATTGAATTTATTTTGTAATTACTCTAATTGGTCCACCACTTTGCTAGGAATAACAAATAAGGACATAAAATAAAATGGAAATATATATAGATAACTCTTAAATAATTGTAAATTGTCAGCTTGGGAGACTAGATTCCCTTTCCATCTAACTACTTTATTTTGAATTTCATCAATAAGAGGATTCCAAAAAACTAACTTCATATTACCTTAAAAAAGAGGGATGCCCAGATAAGAAGGAAGATTATTTGTTACACACCTGATGATCCTATATATCTTTGCTTGTAAATTTGGTGGGGTATTGATGAAAAACAAATAACCTTTAAAGAAAATAACACTTTGACCTAACACTACCTCATATATTTCAATAATTTTTCTAAAACATTTTGCTTTAGATACTGAGACTTCTCCCATCATCAAAGTGTCATCTAAAAATTATTTGTGGGTTACTGATCTAATTTTGAGGGCCACTCTAATCCCTTGATTAATCTAGAATAACTGGTAGATTTGATGACTCTACTCAAAGTTTCAACCATCAAAATAAACATATAAGGTGATAGGGGATCTCCTTGTCAGAGATCTCTACCTACAAGAAGAAAACCTTTGGGGACTCCATTATTAATTATTGAAAACATGGGGGTAAATATACAAGAAGTGATTATATTTTTCAATATCTGATTAAACCCAAAGTTTTGTATAACTTTATCATGGAAATATCATGAAACCCTATCATAAGTCTTATTCATGTCATTTTTAAGGAATATTATCTATCTTTAAGAGTTTATAACCAAGTGTATAGTTTCATGATCAGTGATAATGCTATGTAATACATATCTTTCAAAATTAAAATCCCCTTATTATTTTTCTATCAACATGTCAACAAGCATTTGGATTCTTAAAGCCAAATCTTTAGTTCATATCTTATAGAAAGTGGAAAAAAGGCTGATGGGTCTAAAATCCTTCAACTAATTTGCTTTGTTATTCTTAGGGATTAAGACCAAAAATGTATTATTAAATTCCAGAAGCATTATTTCAAATTTGAAAAATTTAGTAACTACTAGGTAAAATTTTTTCTAAATGATGTCCCAAAAGACCCATAAGAAAAAAGGGTGGAAACCATCTAGGCCTAGGGATTTGTCTCCTTCTAAAAAGAAAACTATGGATCTAATGTCCTCATTAGAGGGAAGGGAAATAATAGATGTGTTATCTTCTTTGGATATAACCCCCTAATTAATATTTAAAACATGTTCTTCAAGTAATAAATCCTAGGAGGGAGCAAGAGATAGAAGATTTTTATGTATAAATTAAAAATTTGTAGTTCAATGTCTTTTCAATCTTTATATATAACCCCATCTTCTCCCTTGATATCTAAAATTAATTTATCCTAATGATTCCTTAAAGTTCAGAGGTGGAAATACTTTGTGTTCCTATCAACTTCCTTAATCTAGGTTTTTCTAAATTTTTATGCTAGAATATTTTTTATTTATCTTTCATATTGTGAAATAAGTTTATGAGTTCCCTTTCTTTAACATGAAAGTATATAGTGGAATTGAAAGCATTGACTTCCTCCTCAATTATACGTAACTCTTCCTCTATTTTAATATTTTGGGTGAAAATATTCCTAAAAAAATCCTTGTTCTAGGTCTTAAATTTATGCTTGACATGTTTAAGTTTCATAGCTAAGATGAACGTAGTTGATCCTTGTACTAGAAACTTCTACCACTCCTTCAATGATTCAATTAAGGTTGGATTAGATAACCACATTTTTTCAAATCTAAATGGAATGCTCTTGGTTTTATTCATCTTTTCATCAATGAAAATTAGGGGGTTATGGTTAGATCCAACCTTAGGAAGAGAGGATAAAGAATTGATAAATTGTATATCCCATATCATTGAGACCAAGAACCTATCCAGGTGAACTTGAATAAGGTTTTCACCCAATCTCCTATTTGACCAGGTAAAAGGTTTGCCTTTCATGTTGACATCAATGAGACTTGTCTCTATAATAAAGACACTAAAATAAATCATATTATCATTGAATGAGAAGATCCTCCTTTTTTGTTACTAGGGGTAAAGGAGAATTAAAGTCACCTACCACCATCCAGTTCATGTTTTTAAAACATTTTCTAATCTGAAAAAAATGACAAATTTTTTTCCTATAATTTCTAGTGTTAGGTGCATACATGTTTATAAGGACCCACTCCATTTTATTTTGAGTATTTTTGAAAAAGATAATGGTATGTGATTCCAATTTTAATAAAATCATCCCTTCTAAAACTAGGGGATCTTAGAAAATTGACATTATATTAGAAGCACCTCTAGAACTACCACTACAACTTAAAGTTTTATCCCAAATATTATCTTTGTTCTTAAAAATTTTATCCTTAGACATCTTGATTTATTTGAGGATTAATATATCAAGTTTGTGTTTAATGACCATGTTTCTTGTCAATCTCTATTTGGCAAGGTTATTCAAACCCCTTATATTCAAAGATATAATCTTCATTTCTTAGTGCTCGATAATTTTTTGAGGGACATTTGGGTGCCCTTTGCATCTTATTTATCTATTTCATATTTTGTTATATTCTGATTGGTCAATCTAATAGTAGATTTCAACTCTTCTCCTACTTCAAATTTTTTCCTACCCATTTTGGTTAAACATTCATCCATTGGTCCTCTACATTTTCATTATTTTTATCACTATTCTCTTTATTTCCTACTGAATAACATTAACCATGGATAGGTGAAAAAGGCTTATGTGGTCCCTTATTTCTAATTGAAGTTAAAAAAAAATTTGTAGGAAAAAAATATTATAGAATTAGATCCTCACTAGAGAGTAATGATTCAAAATATAAGATAAGAAGATGGAGTTTAAACAAGGGAATCAAAGGCTTCTTCATCGAAAATATGTATTAAATGGAGGAATGATGGTGAAACCTCTTTGTCTATCAGATAAAAAATCACATTAGAATTAATAGAAATAAAGTGGATCAAAGAAGGGGAAGTCCATATAAGACTAGGAATATTCAAGGGAAGCACAGAAGCTATAGTAGATAACCTTTGTCCAAGGAAAAGAGAAACTAGAGCAGGAATGGGAGCAAGGTGGCAATGGGGAGAAGGGTTTGGGGAAGGAGGATGAGGAATGGTAGCTTGGGTGGAGAGAGGGGAAGGGTTCAAAGAAAGAGATTTATTTATCTAATGGGGAGTGGGGGAAAGGGAAGGCTTCTTGGAGAGAGGATAATATTTTTTGGAATTATTCAGGACATTACATGTTTTGAAAATCTCTAAGTCTCTTTCAAACACAATCCTTTGATTTTAAACCCCATAATTAGATTTGATCTTGATGAAATGAATCAAGGGTTTATCTATATGGATAACAACACAAAATATGGTAGCTAGGAACCTTTGTTTGGACCTGGTAATGGGTTTGATGGAAACAAGTTAATTGATAGCTCTAAAAATCTAAAGGATAACCTCTAGGGCCTAAAATTCCAATGTTAGTTTTGGTAAGTTAACCTAGATAGGGATATCCTCCATTACCATAGTATCAAGGTTAAAACCTACTTTCCACTTGTATAAATAGACATTTGATTTACCCATAAACCATGGCCCCCCATAAGGATCCTAATGTAATCCTTAGAATTTGACAAATTGATCAAGAAAAAATTCTTTGGCATGAAAATGATTTCAATTTGTCCCTTAGGATGCCATTTAAAATTAGCCAACTTTTGAAAGGAAACAATATCGGGTCTAAAATCATTGAATTTGGCTAGGAGAGAATTTGACAGTGAAGATTCAACTTTCTTAATGATAGAATTAGGAACATCAAGACATACCTCATTTCTTTCATAGGTGGGGACCAGTGTGGAGTCTTAAAACATTTTGTTTTTTAAATTCTCTCTAAACACCATATCAACCCATGAGATTAATTTCATTCCACCATTCTGATTGGGTACTATGTCTATAGAAGGGGTAGGTGGACCCTATCTTGAAACAAATGTGTGATATGGTGCCTCCTTCAAAGTGGTAGGTGGATCTTGTCTTGAGACCAATGTGTGTATAGGTTCCTCCTTCATGGTATCTTCTCCAAATAGCAAGTTTCTCTCTTTTTTCCCATCATTCAAATTCAAAATTCCACCTTCAGACTTCCCACCCATTGCTCCACCTCTAAATTAAATCACAACTGATAATTATAAATTATAATTGATAATTCATATTTAAATAGTTTAATTTTGTTATTTATTTTATAATTTATTTTTCATGATATATTTTTGATAAATCATATTTCTCTATTTATTTTTTTACCAATAATTATTATATTTTTTTTATAAATTATAATTGATAGTTTACACTTTATGAATTTACAATTGAAAATATCAATAATTATAACTCAAAATAAAATTGATAATTTATAATTATAATTTCAATTTTTAAAATTTAGATTTATGTTTTTTTTATAATTATAATTTCTAAATTATTATTTCCAATTTGTAATTTTGAATTAGTATTTTCATTTTTAAATTTATTAATTTCAACTTATACTTTTTAAAAAAATTAAACTTTTAATTTTCTTATCTCATTAATATGTTTCATGTTTCTTTTTTCATTATCTCATTGATTTGTTTTCTTTTTCAATTTATTATTAAGGTTATTTCTTGGTCCCCTTGGGGGTCACCACTTCTTTGACTCACAATGAAATCATTGGGATTCATAGTTATATCTATAAAGGAATACATTAGTTTGTAAATCTACAATTTTTCTCACCTTGAAGATGGTTTAGGGAGTGTGAACTGAAACATCACTAATACACTGTTTCATCTAGAAACTCTCTACTCTAAATTTAATGATCTAGATGTATTGATCCCTATCAAAAATTATTTGATAACATGAAATAATCATTTTTCCATCCACCTACCCTTTTTCTACCTTCCAATGATCCTCTTTTGAATTTTTATGCCTCTTATAATCTCGTATCAGTTGGGTTAATGCTCACCAAATAAGATGATACCACAAGAGAATACACTATTTACTATATAAGTCAAGGAATCATTGATTACAAAAAACATTACTCTAGAGTAGAATGTGATTTCCTTGCTACCTACTTTACATTCAAAAAGTTCCATCACTATATGCTTTATCAAACAACTTATGTCATTGTCCAATCTAATCCACTTTGTCATTTTTTGTCCAAAGCATTTATACCTATAGATATAATTGGAAAGTGGATGGTTCTCTTGATGGAGTTTAACCTTCACATCATAACACAAAAAATCTATCAAAGGTCAAGTCATTAAAGACCAACTTGTAGTAGCACCCATACCCACTATAAATCACCTTCAACGTAGTCACCTCAATTATAATATTATCTATATTGAAGGTCTTAATCAGGTCATCTCTCTTAAAGATTATTTCCATAATTTCACTATTTATATATAGGTAAATGATAAAAAAGATACCTATTTCAATCTTATTACTACTAAATCAATAGTAGTTACCAAAGAGCTTCCTAAATTCACCATCAATTTTAATGAAGATGTTAGGTTGTGGAGCTAAAAGCTTCAACTATGCAGACATGGAGGAGGTTGCTGAGTTCTAGGGATACTTCCTTCCTAGTCCACAGTGTAGAAGGGCAACTAGCATCAGCAGGAGGTCGGCCGACGTCGGTCAACTCCAGGCAAACATGGATGGATGTCGGTTGCCTGTGCAGTCCCAAAACTATTCATTGCATAAATAGTTAGTTCGTTGAACCAAGTGTTTGCATGTAAAGGCTATTTTTGGTCTTGAGTTGCGAGTCTAATTATTGTAAATTAGAAGTCTAAGTTATTGTTTAAGTGTGGGATTTATTTATAGACCCATTGCCATGTATTGTAAAGTGTGCTAGATAGCCAGAGTGCTAGTGAGAGTTGAGCAAGTGTAGCTCCTTCTAGTTCCACATATGAGCAAATAGAGGAAGGTAAGGAAGATCCTTCCATTGTAAGATCATTTGAGTTGTAGGTTGTTGCAAGCTCATAGGAGATCTACATGTGTAAGTAAGGTCTATTGAGTTGCAGGTTGTTGCAAGCTTATGGGAGATCTACTTGAAGTACTTTGAGTACTTGTGTACTGGTAGGGTTATTACTGAGTGGTTGGAGGTGAACACCAATTCTGTGTTTGAATTGTGTGTTGGGACCATTTTTGGTAGGAGAGTGAACTCTTAAGAATAATTACTGTACACTTGGTGTCGGAAGCCTAAAAGGTGTGGAAGAGTGTGGTGTTTCTTCATTTTATTCTTTTCTGGATGAGTATTAATATAGTTTGTGTTGTCTCTAATATTCTGTGTCATTTGTGAATTCTAGTTACTTATTGCTTCTAGTTAATTTCACATGTTTAATTGCTAATACAAGGTAATCATATTGTACTCTTATTGAGGAGGAAGATCCTAATAAGTGGGATCAGAGCTATTTGTTGCTCTTGATTCCCCATCAACTGGTATCAGAGCTTTTGGTTGGGTTACTAACAGGTGTTTCAAATCTAGTTAGTGTGTGTTGATTATAGGTTACTCACAAGGGTTTCTATTTGAGTGGGAGTATAGCAATGGTAGAAGAAAGTAAGCTACGAATGGAGAAGTTTAATGGCAAGAACTATCAATTATGGAGGATGCAGATTGAAGATTATCTGTATCAGAAAGATTTGTACTTACCATTGGGTGGGGTTACATGCAAGCCCATGGATATGAAGGATGAAGAATGGGAGGTTCTTGATCAGAAGGCTCTAGGATCTATAAGGTTGAGCCTTGCATCATCTATGATTTCCAACTTATCTCAGGTTAAGACAATGGTAGAGTTGATGGAATCTTTGGAAAATTTATATGAAAAACCCTCAGCTTCAAATAAGGTATTTCTTATGAATCAATTATTTAATTTGCAAATGTTGGAAGGTGGATCTATACATAGTCATCTTAGTGATTTCCATGGTTTGGTAAACCAGTTTAGTTTAGTCAATATTGTTTTTGATGATGAAATTAAGACTCTCTTAATCTTATGCTCATTACCTGAAAGTTGGGAGAGTTTGGTAATGACAGTTAGTAATACTGCGTCTACTTGAAAATTTTTAAAAGTGGATGATGTTGTGAGTGTAATCTTGAATGAATAAATTCATAGGAAAAGCATAGGTGAATCATCAAGGAATGTTTTGAGTGTGGAAAGTAGGGGAAGGCAAAGAGAGAAGATCTAGCATGGGAGATCAAGGTCAAAGATAGGCAGGAGATCCAAGTCCAGGTATGGAAGAATAACCTACTAGAAATGTGGAAAGCAAGGGCACTTAAAGAGAGATTACAGGTCGGATGAAGATCAACATGAAGGACATGAAGAAGCAGATGTTGTAGATTATGTTGCACAGGATGCTTTGGTATGTTCCTTAGATAAAGTATAATCTTGGGTTTTAGATTCTAGTGCCTCTTTTCATGCATCCCCAAATAGGAAATTTTTTCATGAGTATGTCTAGGGAGACTTTGGAGAAATTTATTTAGGGGATGGTAAGCCTTGTCAGAAGGTTGGAAAAGGGAAAGTGAAGCTGAAATTGTAGACAAGGAACACATGGGTGTTGAAGGAGGTCATGCATATCCCAATCCTGAAGTGAAATTTAATTTCTGTTGGAAATTTGGGTGATGAGGGTTACGTAGTAACTCTCACAGTAGACTCTTGGAAGGTTACCAAGGGTACACTTGTTGTAACAAGAGTTAAGAAAGTAGGTACACTTTATCTATCTACTTGTATTACTGATTCTCTTTCTAGTTTATCTATTTTAGCTGTAAATTTGAAGATGTGGCTTAATAGGCTTGGTCACATGAATAAGAAGGGGATGCATGTTCTTGAGTCAAAGGGTATGCTTTCAAATTTGAAAAGCATGGATTGATATTTCTATATGCAGAAGAAGAAAGTGACGTTTCTTGATAAATCTGATGTTAGTGACAAGAATAGGAAAGCCTTGGTTTTCAAGGAAAAGGTGATGGACAAAGATCAGTGTAAGGGGCTGAGGAATTCTAAGCAGAGCAAGGTTGATATGGACAAGGGTTTGATCCAAAAGGAGCTCACTGATAAAGGTCATTACTCACAAGTAATACACAGAGACTGACATTGGTTAGAAAACTAGCGTCGGCATCTAGATAGGGACCGACGTCAGCTATGTGCATCCTAACATCGGTGACTTAAGACATATAAACACTGGCATTGATCAAGGGGAACTGACGTCATCGATGATGTAGTCACATGGAACTGACATCGGTTAGGTGTAGACTGAGATGTGACCAGCATCGGTCATTGAGATGGATTTTGGGTTGACAACAAGCTATCAAGGAGTCTCTAGCGCCCATATGGAGGACTTAAAAGGTAAGTAAGCCTCAAATTCATCATTTCCATTCTTTACACTACTTATTGCTCACTGATGGTAAAGAACCAGGAAGTTATTAAAGAAGTAGAGAAGGTAGATCCAGGAAATAGTGGGAGCTTGGGATGAATGAAGGATGTGATTCCTTGGAGAAGAACCAAATGGGAATTTTTGGGTGGAGTTGCCAGCTGGAAGAAAGCACTGAGAGACAAATGGATGTTCAGGATAAAAAAGAGTGGGAATGGACATGTGAGACAGAAGGCTAGGGTATATGGTCTTGTGTAAGCTACAGGACAATAGAGGTTTGACCATTGTGTTTCTCTTTACCAAGTTGGATATTATTAGCTACATTATCATGTTATTGTATTGTGTGTTTGCTGCAGGGTTACACATACAAGGAGTTGCTGAACTAAAGGTAAAGTTAGTTCAGAGGTATGTCATGAGGAATCTGGGAGCAACAAGATTCTTTGGCATGAGTGTGTTCTAAGGACATGGAAGGTCATAGGTTGACTTTGTCTTCAGATGATTGTGTGAAACCGGTTAGCACGCCGATGGTTGGATAGTTCACAGAATAGTGTCTTGATTCACATAATGAGGTTAAGTGCATGGTATGTACTAGACCTGAGATTTCCCAAGCAGTGGGAGATGTCACAAGTTTGGAGCCAATCTAGAAAAGAAGCACTGGAGGGTAGTTCAGTGGATTCTTAGAGGGACCAGTAGTAAGTGCACATGTTATGCAGGGTCAAGTTCTTTTCTACATGGGTTTGTAGATGTGGATGTGGCAAGTGATTTGGATGACAGGAGGTGCACCATAGGATTTGTGGTGGTTGGTCTTCAAGAGTGATCTTGAAGAGGGATACAAAGCCAAGGGAATGAACTAGATGATGTACATGTACAGGTACAATTGCAGTTGTTTATCTCCAAGTGGGAGATTGTTAGGTTGTGGAGCTAAAAGCTTCAACTATGTAGACATGGAGGAGGTTGCTGAGTTCCATGGATATCGGCATCACTATTGTAATCGATGTCAGTTATCCATAGTGCAGAAGGGCAACCAGCATCATCAGGAGGTCGGCTGACATCAGTCAACTCCAGGCAGACAAGGACTGATGTCAGTCGCCTGTGCAGTTCTAGAACTGTTTGTTGCACGAACAGTTAGTTCATTGAACTGAGTGTTTGCATGTAAAGGCTATTTTTGGTCTTGAGTTACAAGTCTAATTATTGTAAATTAGAAGTCTAAGTTATTTTTTAAGTGTGGAATCTATTTATAGACCCATTGGCATGTATTGTAAAGTGTGTTAGATAGCGAGAGTGTTAGTGAGAGCTGAGCAAGTGTAGCTCCTTCTAGTTCCACAAATGAGCAAATAGAGGAAGGCAAATAAGATCCTTCCATTATAAGATCATTTGAGTTGTAGGTTGTTGCAAGCTCATAGGAGATATACATGTGTAAGTAAGGTCTATTGAGTTGCAGGTTGTTGCAAGCTTATGGGAGATCTACTTGAAGTACTTTGAGTACTTGTGTACTAGCAAGGTTATTACTGACTAGTTGGAGGTGAACACCAATTCTGTGTTTGAGTTGTGTGTTGGGACTATTTTTGGTAGGAGAGTGAACTCTTGAGAAGAATTACTATACACTTGGTGTGGGAATCCTGAAAGGTGTGGAAGAGTGTGGCGTCTCTTCATTGTATTCTTTTCTGGATGAGTATTAATACAGTTTGTGTTGTCTCTAATATTCTATGTCATTTTTGAATTTTAGTTACTTATTGCTTCTGGTTAATTCTGCATGTTTAATTGCTAATACAAGGTAATCATATTGTGCTCTTATTGAGGAGCAAGATCCTAACAAGTGGGATTAGAGCTGTTTGTTGTTCTTAATTCCCCATCAGAAGACACTTGGACCTTCCATTTTGATGGCACCAAATGCCTCCAAAGAGTTGAGGCAGGATGTATTCTAACTAATCCTCATGGTAAGATCATCCCTATATATTTTAGGCTAACCTTTGATGTCACTAATAACATTTAAAAATATGAAGCTCTTATCTTAGGTATTAAAGTGTTACTTGACTTAGATATCGAATATCTACATGTTTTCAGTGACTCCCAATTTATCTTCCACCAAGTTAATGGTGATTACCAATGTAAAAGTGAAAATCCTATTATTTATCATCAAATGGAAATAACACTCACTGAAGAGTTTACCTCTTTTACCATTGAACCAATTATAAGAGATTATAATTCTATCACTAATTCTCTTGCTTCTTTAGCATCTTTATTTCATCCTCATCAAGTACTTAATGATTCTTAATTTATTATTAAGATAAGAAAGTCACCATATTATATAAAATCACATGATTCACTTATCATTTTTATTAATTATATCAATATTTAACAAAGGCCATTATTATAAACACATCATCCAATTCCTTGAACATCAAACCTTTCCTCTAAACATAGATTCTTGTAAAAATACTAGAATTCATAAATAAGCTTTTAAATGTGTCTTTCAAGATAACACCTTTTATTACCATAATTTATAAGGTAACTTGATCTACTATGTAATGAAATAAGAGGTACCTCCTCTCCTTGAATAGGCACATGGGGCATTTATCATGTTCATTATGGTAGACATGCCACAACAGAAAAATGATTACATATGGGATACTTTTGGCCTACTTTAGAAAATCATACTATCAATTTTACTAAAAAGTGTAGTCCTTGAAAACATCACAAAATTTTAATCCATTCTCCACCAGATGAGATAAAAACTATGGAATATCCTTTGCCATTTACCATATAGGGATTATATCTCATTAGTAAACTACCTTGATCATAAGATGGTCATATTTTTATCACTACTACTATTGAATATTTTACCAAGTGGGTAAAAGCCATGCTTATTATCAATGCCATGGTAACCACTATTTCTAAATTTGTCCTTAACCAAATAATTTTTCACTTTGGATTTACTCATACTATTATTTCTAATAATGGTAGCAATTTCAAAAAATAAAGACATGAAGCAGTTATGTGTTAACTTTAAAATATCCATCAAATTTTCCACACCTTATCATCCACAATACAATAGCCAACCTGAGGCCACTAACAAAATTATTAAAAATTATATCCAAGAAACCCATCCTTATTATCATATTCATTTATATTTTGCACTTTGGGCCTTATGTACTAGCATACGTATTGCCACTAGGACAACATTGTTCTTGCTAGTCTATGGTCTTAATTCTATGTTACCATTAGAAATCAGACTTATATCTTTACATATATATCTTCATGCTATAATTATAGATGAATAATTATATTAATCTCACCTTTATTCCCTCAATATTCTTGATGAACACTGACTAATCACTCTTTAACATAATGACCATACAAGATTCACATCACCAAACAACCTAATAAAAAGGTTAAACTATGCACTTTTAATATTGTTGATCTCATATTTGAGTTAGCCTATACCCATAATTAGAAGTAAATTATGCCCAAAAATGGTCGGGCACTTATTTAGTAAAATAAATTCCTTTCCTTATCACTTAAAATCATAGGAATTTGACAATAGAGAGAAGGTAGATCAAGTGTTAGTTAAGAAATAAAACTCAAAATAAACACACTAACATGCTAACATCTCTAAGCATATATAATAGGGGGAGATTAATGAACAAAACTAAATGAAAAGCATAACTAAAATGCAAAATAACAATAGTCTCTTACCTTTCTTGAATGATCTAAATGATTCATTATGTGGCTTACTTGGTTTGTGATCATAGAGTCTTTGGCAATGGATTTTTCTTTGCTCCTTATCTCCTTCTCATCATTATGGCTTCATATAGCTTTTTCTTGCTTGATGTGGCTTCACTCAATATTTTGTCATTACAACATTATTGATATAAGTCATGTTATAAAACTTGCATTATAACTCTACATTTTCCAAGCTCTCTTTTAAATATGCAATGGCTTGTATTTATAGGCTTAAGAACTAACCCTAACTAAAAATGAGTTAAAGTGTAGTTTAAACATGGAATGGGTTCAAACCTAACCTAAGTGAGAGTCAATGTAACCCCAATAGAGTTAATAGTTGTTAATTAATCATGGTTTTTAATGAATAGGAATGGGTCTCCAAAAAAGATATTTTGAGATATTTTCTAAAGGTTTGACAACTCACAAAGGTAATCATGAAAAGCTAAGATATTTCATATTTTTTAATTTCATTTTTTAGTAATTCATTAATTGCACATGGATAATTAAAATAGGTATTTTATTTGGTTTAGTTTGTTAATTAATTTTAATTACCCATTTACCTCTTTCAAGATTTAATATTTATTCGTGTGCCCCACTTAATAGGTCCATAGGCCAAGTTGACTGTTGTGATGCCACAAGGTGCTTAGGGATGAATTTTTGAGAGGTTATTCTTAAATATGGTTGGATACCCTAATTATAGATGTCTAAACATGATGCATACCTTTGATGAGTTATGAACAAGAAAATTTGGCATGCTCAATAATTCTTAGGCTTAATTTACAATGGTTGTTAGGAATTGGTCTAAAGTCTGGTTGAAGGCCATTAGTGGCCAGTTTTATGTTTTTATACTTTGCCCCTAGTTGGGAAGGCATTATAATCTATAGGCATAGTAACATCTTATCAACTAATGAAAAGGTCTTGTATGCCTATAACTTTAATGGTAATAGAAGAAATGTAGGTGCCCCCTTAAGGGAGAGGTTGGCAAAGGGGTCGGTAATTGGTCCCTTAAAAGAAGGAAAGGATTAGAAAAAAAAGATGAAATGAGGTGGAAAAGACTAATTTTCCCATAAGTAGTCATAATTAGTGGCATATGAACCTACCCCAGTTGGGAAAACAAATAAGATGATTTTCCCATAAGAGGTTATAATCATTGGTAGAAGTAGGACAAAAAAGGTATTGATTTTTTCCAAAGGTGGTTATAATCATTGAAAAAGGATTAGGGTAACAAGAGAATGCTTTGCTAAAAGGCGGTTATAATCACTGGTTACATAAAATATTCCCCAGTTGGGCAGATAGAGATAATAATTTTCCCAAAGGTGGTTATAAGCATTATCACAATGAAAATGTGCCCCAGTTAGGTAGAAGAAAGAGAATGATTTTCCCAAATATAGTTTTAATCATTAACCTTCAAATGGATGGAACATAATTATTTAATGAAAGGTAGTTAGAATCATTGGTAATGCAAATGGGATAGTATATAATGATATACCCAAAGGTCGTTAGAAGCATTATACCTTGATTATGGCAAACATGATGGAGAATTAGGTATACAGGAGAGAGATTAATTTAGGAAAGCTTTTAGTAGGGAGATGCACATCCAAATTATCAAGGAAGAAAATTATTTATTTGTTAAATTACTCTATGTAATATATGATTTGGATTCAATCTGTTAGGTTGTGGAACTAAAAGCTTCAACTATGCAGACGAAGAGGAGGATGCTAAAGTTCCAGAAGTACTGATGTCGGCAGTATGACTGATGTCAGTCATGATCAATACAAAAGGAAACCAACATCGGTAGAGAGTTAGCCAACATCGATCAGCACCAGTTAGATAGGGACTGATGTTGGTCTCCTGTGTGTTCTAGAACTGTTTGTTGCACAAATAGTTAGTTATTTGAACTGAGTGTTTGCATGTAAAGGCTATTTTGAGTCTTGAGCTGCATGTCTATTATTAGTAAACTAAGAGTCTAAGTTATTGTTTAAGTCTGGAATCTATTTATAGACCCATTGGCATGTATTTTTATCATGAGCTAAAAAGGAAGGCAAGGAAGAGCCTTCCATTGTAAGATCATTGAGTTGTAGGTTGTTGCAAGCTCATAGGAGATCTACATGTGTAAGTATGGTCTATTGAATTGCAAGTTGCAGGTTCATGGGAGATCTAATTGAAGTACTTTAGAGTGCTTGGTGTACTGGCAGGGTTATTACTGACTAGTTGGAGAGGTGAACACCAATTCTATGTGTGAGTTGTGTGTTGGGACCGTTTTTGGTAGGAGAGTGAATTGTCGAAGAATAATTACTATACACTTGAGGTGTGGCAAGCCTCTATAAGGTGGAAGAGTGTGGCATCTCTTTATTGTATTCTTTTTTGTATGAGTATTAATACAAGATTGTATATTGTCTCTCATATTCTGTGCTATTTATGAATTCTAGTTACTTGTACTTCTAGATATTTTTACATGTTTAATTGCTTGTATTTGGTAATCATATTGTGCTCTTTCTGAGGAGCAAGATCCTAACAAGTGGGATCAGAATAGGTGTGTTTGTTCTTGGATTCCTCGACAACTAGTATCAGAGCTTTTGGTTGGGATACTAATAGATTGGATTAGATCGAGTTAGTGTGTGTTGATTGTAGGTTACTCATAGGGGTTTTTGTTTGAGTGGGAGTAGAGCAATGGTAGAAGAAAGTAAGCTACGCATGGAGAAGTTTAATGGAAAGAACTATCAATTATAGAGGATGCAGATTGAAGATTATCTATATCAGAAAGATTTGTACTTACTATTGGGTGGGGTTACATGCAAGCCTCGGGATATGAAGGATGAAGAATGGGAGGTTCTTGATCGAAAGGCTTTGGGATCTATAGGATTGAGTCTTGCATCATCTGTGATTTCTAGCTTATCATAGTGTAAGACAATGGTAGAGTTGATGGAATCTTTGGCAAATTTATATGAAAAACCCTCAGCTTCGAATAAGGTATTTCTTATGAAGTAATTATTTAATTTGTAAATGTTGGAAGGTAGATCTGTACATAGTCATCTTAGTGATCTCCATGGTTTGGTATCCAAGTTAAATTTAGTCAATATTGTTTTTGATGATGAAATTAAGGCTCCCTTAATCTTATGTTCATTACTTGAAAGTTGGGAGAGTTTGGTAATGGCAATTTCTAATATTGTGTCTGCTTCAAAAATCTTAAAAGTGGATGATATTGTGAGTGTGATATTGAATGAAGAGATACGCAGGAAAAGTACAGGTGAATCATCAGGGAATGCTTTGAGTGTAGAAGGTAGAGGAAGGCAAAGAGAGAAGATAGATCATGGGAGATCAAGGTCAAAGATAGGTAGGAGATCCAAGTCTAGGTATGGTAGAATAACCTGTTGGAAATGTGGAAAGCAAGGGCACTTAAAGACAGATTGCAGGTTGGGTGAAGATCAGCATGAAGGACATGAAGAAGAAGCAGTTGTTATAGATTACGTTGCACAGGATGCTCTGGTATGTTCTTTAGATAAAGTAGAATCTTGGATTTTAGATTCTAGTGCCTCTTTTCATGCATCCCCAAATAGGGAATTTTTTCATGAGTATGTCCAGGGTGACTTTGGAGAAATTTGTTTAGGGGATGGTAATCCTTGTTAGATGGTTGGCAAAGGGAAAGTGAAGCTGAAATTATAGACATGTAACACATGGGTGTTGAATGAGGTCATGCATGTCCCAATTCTGGAGCAAAATTTGATTTATGTAAGAAGTTTGGGTGATGAGGGTTGCATAGTAACCCTCACGGCAGACTCTTGGAAGGTTACCAAGGGTGCACTTGTTGTAGCAAGAGGTAAGAAAGTAGGTATGCTTTATCTATCTACTTGTATTACTGATTCTCTTTTTGGGTTATCTACTTTAGCTGTAGATTTGAAGATGTGGTTTAATAGGCTTGGTCATAGGAATAAGAAGGAGATGCATGCTCTTGAGTCAAAGGGTATGATTTCAGATTTGAAGAGCATAGATCAAGGTTTCTATATGCAAAAGAAGAAGGTGATGTTTCTTGAGGAATCTGATGTTAGTGACAAGAGCAAGAAAGCCTTGGTTTTCAAGGAGAAGGTGATGAACAGAGTTCAGCAAAAAGGGTATAAGAATTCTGAGTAGAGCAAGGGTGATTTGGGCAAGGGTTTGATCCAAAAGGATCTCATGGGTAGAAGTCAGTTCTCACAAGCAAAACACAGAGACCGACGTCAGCTAGAAAACTGACATCGACATCTAGACAGGGACTAATGTTGGCTATGTGCAGACTGACATCAGTGACTCAAGGGTAGATAAACATTGGCATTGGCAAGGTATAACTGACGTCGGTGATGAGGCAATCGCAAGGAACTGACATCAGTCAGGTGCAGACTAATATGTGACTAGCATTGATCACTGAGACAGATTTTGGGTGGACAACAAGCTATCAAGGAGTCTCAAGCACCCATATGGAGGACTTAAAGGGTATGTAAGCCTCAAATTCATCATTTCCCTTCTTTACACTACTTTTTACTCACTTATGGTAAAGAACCAGGAAGTTGTTAAAGAAGTAGAGCAGGTAGATCCAGGAAATAGTGGGAGCTTGGCATGGATGGAGGATGTGACTCCTTGGAGGAAAACCAAACAAGAGTTTTGGGTGGAGTTGCCAGCTAGAAGTAAGCACTGAGAGATGAATGGATGTTCAGGATGAAGAAGAGTGGAAATGGATACGTGAGATAGAAGGCCAGGTTATATGGTCTTGAGTAAGCTGTAGGACAATGGAGGTTTGATCATTGTGTTTCTCTTTACCAGGTTGGATAATATTAGCTACATTATCCTATTACTTTATGATGTCCTTGTTGCAGGGTTACATATACAGGGAGTTACTGAACTAAAGGTAAAGCTAGTTTAGAAGTATGTCATGAGGAATCTAGGAGCAGCAAGATTTTGTGGCATGAGTGTGTTCTAGAGACATGGAAGGTCATATGTTGACTTTGTTTCAGGATGATTGTGTGAGACCAGTTAGCACGCCGATGGTTGGATAGTTCACAGAATAGTGTCTTGATTCACATATTGAGGTTAAGTGCATGGTATGTACTAGACCTAAGTTTTCCCAAGTAGTGGGAGTTATCACAAGTTTGGATCCAATTTGAGAAAGAAGCATTGGAGGGCAGTTTAGTGGATTCTTAGAGGGACTAGCAGCAGGTGCACATGCTATGCAGGGTCAAGTTATTTTATACATGGGTTTGTAGATGTGGATGTGGTAGGTGAATTGGATGATAGTTTTTACACTATAGTATTTTTGGTGGTTGGTCTTCAAGGGTGATCTTGAAGAGGGATACAAAGTCAAGGGAACAAACTAGATGGTGTATAGGTACATGTACAGTTGTAGCTGTTTATCTCTAAATGGGAGATTGTTAGGTTGTAGAGCTAAAAGCTTTAACTATGCAGATGAAGAGGAGGATGCTTAAGTTCTAGAAGTATTGGCATCGGTAGTATGACCGATGTTGGTCATGATCAATGCAGAAGGAAACTAGCATCAGCAGGGAGTCGGCTGATGTCGGTCAGTACCAGTTAGACAGGGACCGACGTCGGTCACCTGTGTGTTCTAAAACTGTTCATTACACAAATAGTTAGTTAGTTGAACTGAGTGTTTGCATGTAAAGGCTATTTCGAGTCTTGAGCTGTGTGTCTATTATTAGTAAACTAAGAGTCTAAGTTATTGTTTAAGTCTGGGATCTATTTATAGACCCATTGGCATGTATTGTTATCATGAGCTAAAAAGGAAGGCAAGGAAGATCCTTCCATTGTAAGATCATTGAGTTGCAGGTTGTTGCAAGCTCATAGGAGATCTACATGTGTAAGTATGGTCTATTGAATTGCAGGTTGCAGGTTCATGGGAGATCTACTTGAAGTACTTTAGAGTGCTTGGTGTACTGGCAGGGTTATTAGTGATTGGTTGGAGAGGTGAACACCAATTCTATGTGTGAGTTGTGTGTTGGGACCATTTTTAGTAGGAGAGTGAATTGTTGAAGAATAATTACTATACAATTGAGGTGTGGTAAGCCTCTGTAAGGTGGAAGAGTGTGGCATCTCTTTATTGTATTCTTTTATGTACGAGTATTAATACAAGATTGTATATTGTCTCTCATATTCTGTGCTATTTGTGAATTCTAGTTACTTGTACTTCTGGATATTTTTTCATGTTTAATTACTTGTATTTGGAAATCATATTGTGCTCTTTCTGAGGAGCAAGATCCTAACAAGTGGGATCAGAATAGGTGTGTTTGTTCTTGGATTCCCCGACACAATCAGGATTAGTTTTGGTGCCAAGGAGATATATCATTGCTTCTTTACCATGTAGACTCTTGAGTATTATTTTTTTCTATAGCACGTGATGATAGGCATCATGATATAACACAATGATAACTTGGCCTAAATATGTATAAGGACTGACATGTGATCCAATACTTAATTAAAATAAATGCACCAAGGATAAAAAAAATTATGACAATATTGACATTTGAATATGGATGGATTCAAGAATAGTGCACAAGGAACGACAAAATAAATTCATATAGATTGAATGAAGGCACAATAATAAATTTAAAAAATAGGTAAAAAAATAAATAAAACACCAAGAAAATAAAGAACAAAAAAAACAAAGAGAATAACAACAAATAATGGTTAACCATAATATTAGTAGAAATAACATGACACAATCAACACACCAAACATTACCCCTAAATGATAAGGGACAACCAAAAAAACAAACAAGATGGGGAAATAGAAGGGAAGGAAGGGGGTGTCCAAGCTATTTCCATATGCACTAGGCAAGTGGATGCTACCTACATAGTTCCATGGATGAAATATCCAACAAAAAAATTAGGCTAAATGTACTTCTCCTAGGAAATGGGATATATTAAAATGATGAGAAGAAAAAATGATGAATGTTATATAAGAATGTGGGAATGGGCTCACAAAACGATGATATCATGGGATATCAAGTGAAAAAGGATGGGGAAACTAAATGACAAGTTGTTTCTTATGACTTAGTGAGGGTTCCTAGAATCCTTAAGGAAAATAGGTGGTCAATGTTTTTGATCTTATAAAATGGTTTTATTAATGTTTTTTGGAATTTTTTTTTTGTCTCAACTTGATCAAGATTTATAATATAGTAAACTATCCAAGCTCTCAAAATGGTGAGAGTGTTAAAACTTAAATTGATTGCAAAATGGTGAGAGTGTGTCTTAGGTTTCTCATAAAATAACGAGAGAATTCAAAATTAGAATATTGCTCACAAAATGATGAGACCATGGCAAAGGGTGGCTGAGATGATCTCAAGGTGAGTCAAACATTTCCTACATATTCATATGATGGTACATCAAGTCACTATAATTATGACCTTATAATAGATGAATCTAACAAGTGTAGTATCCAACTTAAACAAATTAGAAAAAGTTGTCAAATGACATAGTATGGCATAAGAATGGGAAGGTATTACTTCAATACATGATAAAAAAGTGTTGTCCCTAATTTACCCCTAGGTGGTTATACTTAATAAACAACATCATAGGTCAATGACACTAATTTTATCATAAGCAGTTATAATTAGTATCATGATAATGAAACACTAATTTACACAAAGGTAGTTATAACTAGGCACACTTGGTATAGAAAAAACCAATAAATGAATGATGCAACTAAAAAACCACTATCATACTACTAAAAAATGTAACCTCTATCTGGAATATAAAACTTGATCTTAACCTTCATGATGAAGGTGGCCATGGAACCAAGTTCAACAAGCTGGATAGGGAGGATGAAAATAACTCAATCAAGAGGAATTATATGGTAGAATAGAACATGGTAGAATGGTATGGTACAAATAAGAATGCCAATAGTATGATAAAATTTAAATATGTGTCATAGATAATACACCAAATCTCTTAAACGAATTATTGCTTAAGGTGTATAATATTAATCATCTCATCAAGCTCATCTCTATCTAGTGTAGTGAGCCTAAATGATAAAAAGGCCTATCTAGTTAGGTTTGACCTTGCCTTTACGTTTATTATTAGCTATGGTATTCTATTATTTTATTTAATAAAAAGAACACCAAGATCAAATTCTCTATGTTTAATGAACTGATTGTAGTTGCCATGGAGTCTATTCTGATATGCTTGAAGATTGTTAACTACATCCAAGCATTTCTCATCAAGTAAATTCAGATATTGTAGGTGAGATACTCAATAGTCTTCATCATCTAGGACATGGTTCAAAGAGATGTGCAAACAAGGTAACTCAATAGCAATGGGAATAATGGCCTTAGTATCATAAACAAGTGAATATAGATTGGCTCATGTTGGATTATGGTGACTGGTCTGGTATGCCCAAAGGGAATGGAATATTTAGAGGTTTTAATCATAGACAATATCATTGATAATATTTTTTAGGATGTTGACAATGGTTTTTTTTTTGCTTCTACCTAGCCATTACCTTGTGGGCAATATGCCATCTGTTGAGTAATTTTGTATTCAACACATAGCAATTTTACATCTTTGTTATCGAATGATATTCCATTATAAGATATAACTCAATAACGGATACCATAGTAGTAAATGATATGGTTAAAGATGAATTTGGAAATTTCATTTCTAGTCATGTAAGTGAGGGGTATATCTTTAATCCACTTAGTGAAATATTTGGTGGTGGTAAAGATATGTTTATGGGCATCTAATGAGGTGGGGTTTATATTCCTAATTAGATTGAGGACCCATATATCAAATGGACATGGTGTAATCATTGGTTTCAAAGTCTTGGTTGTGGATATAGACATCTAATTCCTAACACCATCTATGTTAAAATTTTTAATATTACTCAAATTGCACTCAAATACACATTTAAGGCTAAAATCCATAAAACACCCTAAATGATTCAAATTTGTCACTTACAAGTGCTGATTTATGTTAAAGTATCCCTAAATGGGGCAATATATTTTGTGGGCCAACTAACTTTGATCAGATCATTTTGAGTTAAAATGCCAATATTGCACCTAGATGCACTAGATTGCTCTTTTTTATCAAAATTCTTATACAAGACACATAACATTATTATTTTATGTTCAAAACACCCTAAATGGGAATATAGTTATAATGCATCTAACATCAAATTAAAGTTCTAATCTAGTCAATTTTTTAGATAATAACAAGACATTTTGACCAATTTGATTAATTTATGCACCAAGGGTAAAAATTTGCACCAAAGTTGACTAATCATGTTTTAGGTTGATTAAACTAAATTAGGGCCTTAAGTTAATTTTCCATGGAACTTGTTGAATAAATCTTTATTGGAAATTGATTTCTATTAACTACATCATTAGGTGACATCATCATATGGGGTGGCATCCATAAGCTATAAATGTATAAAATATCAGGATTATAGGTCTCCCATTCCTCATTAATGACCCTCCATGCCTATTCAATAACCATTCTTCCAAAATCATTATGAGGTATATTTATATATTTTTATTATATAATTCAGTTAATCCATGAACACACATCTTAATATTGATATAGAAGGTCATGGTTAATCCTAACCAATCTCATAAATATAAATAGAGAGGCCATGAACATCATTTTTAAGCTTGATTTATGCAAAGTTATTATGTTGAATTGTCTTCATAATCCATTCCATTTAATCATTTATTTTGTATACAAGATTTACTAATAGTCTAGTTTAGTGATTATAAATCATGAGCCTAGGTTTTACATGGAGTTCTTGAGACATTGGAGTTATTTGCCACCATTGTTTTTAAAGACAAGAGATCTTGATCGAGGGAGAACATGTTTTTGAACCGCATTGGTATGGTGAATCTATTTTGGAAGGTAATATGATGTTTCTTTCTTTCAACTATTTTATGTTATCCTTTGTAATTTTTATGTGAATAGATAGGCTTAATTTGAATTTTTCTTATGCATTATTCCTTTGATTTATTGGACTAATGCTTAACTAATCATGTTATGTAATCCCCTCTACATTTTGGTATGCTCAGTGGGACCACAACCCACAAATTTTCTCACAAAGCCTCTAAAAGAAACCTATTAACCATTGTCATGTAGGATCTTAGAGTATGGAAGCAAAAAAGGCAAAACATTGAGCAAAAAAAAATCCATTTTTATAAACCATGGTTTTATTCTTAAGATTCTCAACTCAGCCTAAATTGGCTCTGGTTCACCTTGACTAATCTTTGGATTGGCCCAACTCATCTCTAGCTCAATCCAAATTGGCTTTGGATCACCCTAACGTAGCTCTAGATCACCCTGAATTAGCTCTGGATCACCCTAACTTAGCTCTAGATTGCCATAACTCAACTCTAGATTGATCTGACTCAGCTCAATTCAACTCTATATTACCCTGACTTAGCTCTAGATTGCCCCAATTTGGCTCTAGCTTAGCCCAATATGGCTTTAACTTAGCCTAGCTTAGCTTTAGATCACCCTAAGTTGGGTCTAGATCACCCTAACTTAGTTTTAACTCAACTTGAGTCATCTTTGGCTTGGCCTAACTCAGCTCTAGCTCACCCCAATTCAGCTTTAGATCACCTTGACTCACCTCTATCTCACCCTAACTCACCTCTGGCTCACCCTAACTCCCCTCTAGCTCACCTTGACTCACATTAGCTTGCCCTAAATCCCCTCTAGCTCACCCTGAATCACCTCTAAATCACATTAACTCACCTCTAGATTGTCCTAACTCGCCTGTCAACTTGACTATCAACCTAAGAGTTCATTTTTCAAAAGTCCTTGTCTCATCCTCTAAAGTGATTCAAATTAGGTAGTCATAATCTTGTTTTTTTAGGTTAAAAGGATGGTTTGGAACTTAATTTGGTTGTTTTAACTAATCATAAACTTCAATTTAGAGTTTTAAAAATAGCTTGGTTAAAATTATGCTCACTTCAAATTTGGTGCCTAAAATGAATATTTAGCATGCTAAGTCTTGAACACTTCAAACTTTGGGTTTAAAACGAACATAGGTAATTATTATTTAATTTAGTCTTTTTTGTTATAATTTCAACATGTTTTTACAACTTCAGACCAAGGGGTCAAAATAACACCACTCAATCTTTCAAATTGGTGCTTAAAAATGAACTCATCTTTCTAAGTTTTTGCATTCAATAGTTATTTGAAATAGTTTTTATTTGGCAGAGGGATGTTTCATGTATGTTCTTCTACTTATCCCCTTTAGGTAACCCTTGAAATTAAAAACACCCATCCTTATTACAAAAATCCTAGTCTAAGGCTTAGAAAGAATTTTTTTAAAGCGCTCCCAAAAAAATCACAATAGTTTGGGTGATCTTGAAAATGACCCTAAAGTCTTTTTATTTTATGTTTTTCATTTTCATGAAAACTTGTAGTGTAATGGTGAATTCATTACCTCTTTTAAGTTATTTAGGGAATATTTAACCCAAGATTTCACCTCCTAGCACTGACTTCATCCACTCCCACTAAGATTTGAGGTTTGAGTGGTTAAACCACCTTCTAGTGATGGAGTTGCACATAGGACGTATCTACACTTTGGACATCACACTACATTGATTGAATAATAGGCTATAGTGGTTACAAGAAAGACTAGACCTTTTTACAACAAGAAAAGTTCCGTGAACACCTAACTACATGCTTTTTTTTGCATCATGACATAAAAGTCATTGTGTAATTGATTCCCCTAGAAATGTTCAGAAACATGCTAGTTTAGTTGACCCCACTTTGCCATACCTTGTCAATTAGACTTAAGATGATTGTTTTTTGTCATTAGCATACTTGGTCTTGATCTATGTTTAAAAATTATTATTAACTCAATGAACTTAAACAAATCACTTTGTCATGAATTTTCTTGAGCAAGGGAGGTATTACATTGTCCAATTTGAAAATTTATCTTTTCTTTGTTCAAATTATTATCAAAAGATTTTGTGTCATGTCATTTAGTTTGGCATAGTCATGATACCCAATTGAGTATAGAAATTTTACCCAATTTTTTTAAATTCCCTCATTTATAATTCACATTTGAAATTGAACCTTTCTAAGTTTTAAGCATTGGTGTGTTAAATTGGGTTCACCATTTGCACACTAAACTTGTTCTAACTTAGGTTCAATTTTCCATTTGGATTTAGGGCCATTTATTTGACTCAAAATCACATTATCATCTTTATGGACTCAATTCATTTTAAGTATCACTCATGCTTTGAGTCCTATAACATATTTTATCCTACTATAACCATGTGGGGATGTTGTGCTGCCCATTTGGTCCTAGTTTTGTACTTAGTGAATCATGTATGTTTTTACATATTGAGTTGCTTAGTTTATTTTGTCTTCTTCTTAATCTAAAGATATTTCCTCTAATTTTATAGGGTCAACTCATCAAAGTTGAAACTATATTTTACGGTATAGATGTATCACAAAGATCTTGGCTTTGGTGTACTAGTTTTCACCTTAGATCTGTGAGTTACCTTACCCTCTTCCAATCTATATGATTTCAACTTTACCAAAAGTTGAGTAAATTCATGAACCAAATGTTCTAATTATGTGTGGTTCTAAGCCACCCTCTTTTATAGTCTCTTTGGTACCTTAGTCATTTGTTTGAAGATAACTATGCATACCTCATTTACACATTTTAAAAACATTGATCTAAATCTAGTCAAACATAGAGAACAACTCTTTTTTAGACATGAATCATAGGTTCACTCATAGTGGGGCCTCTTATGGCCTTAGCTATGAGGATGAGAAATTTTATGTTGGTCAAGACAACCCCATTGTTTTTTATGACATCCCTAAAACATTAAGATATGAAGATGATTATAATGAATATCAACCCCAATAAGATCAAGACAAATCACTTCTTAAGTTGATAGAATCAAGTACTAAACTACCTTTAGACTTTTCTATAGAAAAATTTCATAACTTAGTTAGAGAAGGAGAAAATGATGACAAGAGAAATATTTTGCACATACAGACATACCTTATTCTAATAAAGGAAAATAAATAAAAATGGAGTCAAAACCCACAAATCTAGATCTTCTAGCTAAGATCAAGATAAGAAATCAAAAATATGTGGATCAACTTGTCACAAACTTAACTGACTCATTAGTTTCCACTTCCATTCACAATGATGCTTGAAAGAATAAGTAAATGTGACCAAAAGTACATAATAAATATTTCATGGGAACATAACCATAATGGATCAAGGTAACCTAAACAAATATTCAAAGTCACAAGAGATCTTTAAAAATGTTCCATTTGACAAGGAACATACATTCTTCAATCATCAAGAACCTCTTGTTACTTTACAAAATCAAAGACCTAAACATTAAGTTCAAATTGAGGAAATACCTCGAGACAATTTTACTAGTTTGTTCTAACCAACATAGAAATTGGTAAACAAACATATAACTTCCCAAAATCACAAAGTATTAAACAACCAATTTTAGGGAATGCTTTATAATCCAAAAATCAATGACCTATTTTATCAACTCAAGAAGTGAATTAGAACCAAGGCATGGATAAAACATTTTACATTCCCTATAGATCCACACAAACCTAGGGGCACATTCCACCCCAATAAAAAAATATTGAGGGCACAGTCCACACCAACAATAACAACACCAAGGGTACATTCCACCCTAACAACAATAAAACCAGGGGCACATTCCACCCCAACAGTAAAAAAACTAGGGGCACATTCCACCCCAACAACAACAAAACTAAGGGCATATTCCAACCCCACAATAATGAAACTAAAGGCACATTCTACCCCAACAACATCTTATCTAATCCATAAATGCACCAAACTTGCAAGAGAGTAATTCTATGAAGGAAATTATTTAGATATTAGAGATGAATAATATAGTTAAAAAGTAAAAATTCAATGAGATATGTACATATCCATTTAATTTATTATTCTCCAAAACCCCTTTCCACCTCAGTTTGAGGCACCCAATATTGGCAAGTACAAAGTAAAGGGATTTCCATGTGAGCACATATAGGTATTCTTTTTCTTATGTCAAGAAGTTGCTTATAGTAGTGAGTACTTCAACTATTTCCAAAGAGTTTAGTAAGACAAGCTTTGGATTGGCTACATAAATTTACCAAGGAATCAGTTATAGATTGGAATGACTTATTGGAAAAGTTCATTAACCATTTTTCATATAACACAGAACATGAATTGACCATTATTGACTTGTACAAAGCCAAACAACATGATGGTGAATTTTTTTTTTTGCATATCTGCAAATGTAGAGAGCATTAGCAAGCTGATTTCAACATAACTTGTTAGACAAATAGTTGGTTGATATATCTGTATAGAACTTGAATCCTCAAGTCATGCATAATCTACAGTTAGCTTGTGCTAACTCATTTGAATAAATTATTGAAAAATGAGTAAAAATTGAGAAATCTATTATTGCTAAAGGTCTTGTCAAGATTTTTGTGTAGCGTGAGACATCTAAACTGATTCAATCACTAATTTAAATGGTTACATAAGACAAGCATAAGGTATTTAACAAGAAAAAACATTGTTGGAAATGGGGTAACTAAAACAAGGCATGTACGAATGGTACAAGGTACGTCTCCCCCAAATGTACAATTAACTACCCCAAATCCACCACCTACTTAGCAAAAACAACCTCCCTGAAGGACATTTCATAATAATTTCAGGGTCTTTACCATGTTAGGAGTATTAATTAAAATAGTGTTACAAAAACTCATCATGGCTAATTTTATTATATGGCCAATATCAAGACCATTACCTCAAGATCAACTAAAACTAGATTGGTAAAAGGAGAATAAATGGTGCAACTTCCATCATGTTGTTGGTCATGATGCGTATCATTTCATCTAATTATGACACATTATTGAGGACTTTTATTGAAAGTGGTGGATTAAAAATTAAGCTAGCCCTTAATTAGGACATAAATTAGGATATGGGAATCTACAAAGACACCTTTCCTTGACATAATCCACCTCCACCAAAAAACAATCAAAACCAAAGTTAGAATCAAGGATAGAGGTAGAATTAGAACCAACATAAGGGGCATAATCATAATGAGCATAATAGGGATCATAATGCCCATAATAACAATGTGGCTTATAACAACATGCCCTATGACTATAGCCATACTATGGGGCACATTTTTTCTACCCACATTACCACTATTACTATAAAACCATGTGGACAATCTCATGTTCCTCACAACATGGGACCAATCATTATAGGGTCAACACCCTCTCCCCCTAGTAATACCATGTCAAGCCTGTATAATCATGTTACTAATCCATTTACATAGGTTACTAGTTTTTAACAACACCCTTCATCTAATTATAAAGGCTCCTCATCAGCTCAAAATTGTAGCAATACAACTAGATGCCCATGAGTTACAATCTAAAGCCCATCACCTTCTTCTTCTAATTCTAATGACTCCTTGCCACCTATAGGTTGTGCACTCACAACTAGATGCTTGCAAGTCCCCATATAGGGACCTTCACCCACTTATTCCATGAAACCCAATTGAAACATTATGCTAATAGCTTCAAAGTTGAATATTGTGCCAACAAAGACTAAACTAGCTCAGTCCATAATCAAAAGGCCTTATAGTTTAGCAGACTAATTGAAAAAAAACCCTACATAGATTTCCATATTAGAACTCTTATGGACATTTGATGTCCATAAAACTATCATTAAAAACCTTTTGAGATAATTAATGATATTAACCTTGATCAATTCTAGAACCTAGTTGGATTTTTGTTTTCATTTTGGCAATCACATTTACTCAAAAAGATATGTCCAGTCAGCCCAAACTATAATAATCCACTATACATTGAAATAATCATTCTATATCATAAGATCAAGTGGGTTATTATAGATAATGGTTTAGGGATGAAAATCATATATTTCATGTTGGTACAATGATTGGGCTACATTGATAAAGATATTCAACTAGAAACTATTACAATCAAGGCTTACAACATTGTTGAGCAGGAGTCTTCAGGTATAATTTGGTTTCTAATCATGGTTGGGTCTATTTTTAATCACACATCATTTCATATTATGGATATTTAACTTCCTTATAACATACTTCTTGGTTGTCCTTATATCTATGAAGTACAAGTAGTCTCATCTACTCTTCACACGTGCCTTAAATTTCACCATGATGGGATTGAGGTTATTATTCCTACTGATCAATAGCCATATAAATATTGTAAACATATTGAAGTTGAGTTTTGTAATTATAAATATTTGTGAGGTTTTTCATTTATTATGAATAATAAATAATCCATCATTTCCCATCTATCTTTATCTAATTATATTAACCCTAGTGATCGATCTTCCACTTTGGCTGATCCATTTCCCACAACTCTTATAAAACAATTTGGTATTAAAGACATGGGTATTTATACATACAATATAAATGGCATCATCTTATAATGAAATTTCATGAATCCCCTAAATCATATATAAAGCATAAACCATCCAAGACCCCTAATGGAACCAACCGAATTTGGTAGCCAAAGAAGAAACAATAAAAACCACCTTTGGTTTTATACTTACAATTACACCAAAGAAAGATCAAAAGGCTATTACCAAGGGATATTGGTTATATTATAAAGGCCTTTTTGATTTATGTTAAATTCTAAAGTATCCTATCCCTAACTAGATATTGGGTCATCTTGAATATACAAAGAAAGGCATTGGCTCACAAGCACAAGGAATCATGGATCCCTTATCAGTTGGAGTTATCAAATGGAAGTATGGTCTCAAATTTATGCCACTAGAATGTCACCTCATGACTTTAAATAGTGACTCTTTTGAAGCAACTAGTGACGAGACTCCTAGAGGAAACACATCATCCCATTATAGCCTTTTTTATGAGCTTGTTAACTCAGAATTATTTGATTCAAATGCCATATTAAACATAACATCCATTAGAGCTTCCCATCTTGAAGTAAGAACCCATCCTAGTGGTTCTTCCTTTCCTAAACAAGGAAATTATATCCTTACCATAGGATATTCCCATCCTAAAAAAACACTCATTATTCCCTATGAATTTACCATCTTGAACTTAGAAATTAGGACCAGTAAAATTTAGTCATACACCTTGATGAGTTTTAAAATGAAGAATCAATTGTAGAATACATAGGCCTATGAGATGAGTTGCATATCGGTAATCACAAATAGGGATTTTATTTTTCATTGGATCCTTTTTATACTTTGGAGAGAAAGCAAACTCTCTTGGTCATAATAGAAAATAAGCATCAAGATCTTTGGGTGAAAACCTCATTAAGGCACTTGTCAAACAAGGAAAAAGTAAAGAAAAAGATAAGCCTTTGAGTGAAAACCTATTTTAGGTTCTCCTAAGTGACAAAGTTTTCTCATCCCCTCAAGTAACAAAAATTCCATCTATCCCAAGTTCCATAGCCAATACAAACATTTCTTCATAATAACATCAAATGTTTGAGCATTTTGCTCTTGAGTTTCTAGAGGTTTTTACTACTTAGCCTATACCTAAGATGGTAGATTCTGATTCTTCATACTATCTAGATCTTTGTGAGGAACAATAAGAAGATACGGTAGAAGAAGATGATCACAACCATACCTTGCCTAAAATTATATAAGATGGATCCACATTTCTTGTGGAAAACATGACAAAAGTAAACTTGGAAACCTATGAGGATCCCAAAATTATTTATCTTAGAGCTTCCCTTACTAAATAAAAATATGACCATATTATATCCATTATTAAGGATTATATAAACATATTTTCATGGTCATACTCTGAGATGCCAATATTGGACCCTAATTTGGTTGCGCATCACCTTGTTATCCATCATGATGCCAAACTAGTCAAGCAAAAAATGAGAAAGATGTATCAATGCATCACCCTATTGGTTAAGGCTGAACTAGAAAAGTTGTTAGGAGCCAATTTTATTAGACCACTGGATTATTCTGAATGGATTTTCAACATAGTTCTAGTAAGTAAAAAGACCCCATTTATATGTATTTATATTGACTTTCAAGATATCAACAAAGCAAGCCGCAAAGATGATTTTTATCTACGCAACATCGACATGATCATCAACTCAACTACCAGGTATGAGATGTTGTCCTTAATGGATGGATTTTTTTGTTACAATTAGATCAAGATAACCCCTAAAAACTAGCACAAGACTACATTCACCACTCTATGGGGGACATTTTATTACCAAGTCATACCATTTGGCTTAAAGAATATTAGAGCAACATATCAATGTGAAATGAATTTCATCTTCCTTGACATGATGAAACAAATTTTAGAGGACTATATTGATGATATAATAGAAAATCATGAACAAGAGCTATGCATCTTGACATTCTATGAAAAATCTTTGAGAGACTTCATGAATATAAAGTCCACTTAAATCCTAAGAAATGTGTCTTCAGAGTCACATCAAGGAAATTGCTAAGGTTCAATATATCACAATGAGGGATCAAATTCAACCCTACAAAGTTGAACACTATTGTGTAAATTCCTCCACCAAACAATCTTAAATAGCTACGAAGCCTACAAGGAAAGATCTAATCTATACACAAGTTCATTTCTTAATTTGTAGATCAGTGCCAACCAATTAATCATGTTTTTAAGAAAGGGATAACATTTCAATGGGGTGAAAATTATCAGATAGCATTTATAAATCTTAATACATACTTGACCAATCCACCAGTCTTAAGACCACCAACATAGGGAAAGACACTACTTCTTTATATATCAGCCACAGAACATGCACTAGGGGCACTTTTGGCCCAACATGATGATCATGATAAGGAACAAACTATTTATTATCTAAGCCACACATTTGTGGCTTATGAACATAATTATATGCCTATTGAGAAGGCATGTTTATCTATGGTATTCATCACTCAAAAAATGTGACATTATATGTGAAATAACAAAACTATTGTCATCACCAAGGGGGATCCTCTCAATTTCCTCTTATTTAAAGTAGCTCTACAATGATGCATGGATAAATGCGTTATGCTCCTAAGTGAGTTTGATATTGAGTACTAGAATCAAAAGGCAATCAAAGAACAAGCAATTATTGACAAACTTGAAGAAGCTCCTATTAAAGATACTCAACCTCTCAATTTTGACCTTCTAGATGAATCTATTATTATGATAGAATAAATACCATAAGAACATGAATAGTGGACACTCTATTTTGATGAATACTTCACATTCCATGGATATAGATCTGGCATATTATTGATCACACCATAGGGGATTTTATTCCCAAAGCATTCCATATATAATTTTATTGTACAAATAATATGGCTAAGTATGATGCATTGGTTATAGGGCTCTACCTTGTTATACAATGGGATATTCAAATATTAAAGGTCTATGTAGATTCATAGTTAATCATAAATTAGACCACTAATCAGTATCAAATAAGAGATAATAAGATTGTTCCTTATAAGTAGATTTTTGATAACCTTAAAACACATTTTAAATCTCTACAATTTGAATAAGTTCTGAGAGTCAACAACATATCCACTAATATAATGGAAAAAATTGGTTTCATGATTCAAATGGATGATAATGATAAAGAGTATCAGTTCTTGATTGAAAATATTCTTCAACCTACACATATTATAACAAATTTAGAGAGGGTATTTGTTATTCCTAGTTCTAATCCCTCACCTAAGCTACCATGGTACCAAGATTTTTATAACTATTTCCATTGTCATGTCTTCCCTTCTGACCTTTCTAACAACCAATAGAAACTATTACTTCATCTCTTAACACATTATACTCTCTTTAGAAACATGCTTTATCATAAAAGCTATAATGGAATGATCTTTCATTGTTTATCTTTGGGAGAATCTAAGCTGGCACTAAAGGAGGTTCATCAAGAAAAGTGTGGGGATCGCACCAATGGTGTAGTCCTAGAAAAGAACCTCACCAATACAAGGTTTTATTGGCCCAAAATAGATATTGATGCTTGTAAGTATGTGAATAAGTGTGTTCCTTGTAAATAGGATGGTAACTTGATACATGCACCTTCTTTACCACTATAACAAATCACAACGCCATGGCCATTCTAAACATGGGGTGTTGATCTCATCGATATAATGAATCCAACATATTTATATGGCCATAAACACATTTTGACCATAACTGAGTACTTTATTAAGTTTATTGAGTCCATTCCTCTCACTTATGTTACCAAGAAGTAGATAGCCAAATCCATTCATTATCATATCATCTATCGATATGGCATCCTAGACCATATTATATCAAATAATGGCAGATCTTTTGTGAACCATGATGTAAAATCTATTTGTGCAAAATTCAAGATCAAGCACAAGAAATCAACTCTATATAACACATACAAAAATAGACAAGCTGAGAAATCAAACAAAACCATTAAAGCCATCCAAAAGAATATTGTCAATGACATTGGCCATAATTGGCACTTACAACTCTTTCCTACCCTTTGGACTTATAGAACCAATCATCAAACCCCAACTAGAGCCACTCTATACTCCCTTGTTTTTGGCACTAAATTTATTATCCTAGTCGAGGTTGAGATACCATCATTAAGAATATCACTAGATCACATTGAAGATGATGAAAATTATAGAGCCTCATAGTTGCAAGAACTATAACTTCTTGATGGTAAGTGTTTGGCTACCCTAAAAAATTTATAGGCATATCAGAATAGATTGTGAAGAAGCTATAATAAGCACATTCTCCATTGAGAGTTTGAGATTTGTGACTTGGTTTTAAAAGAGAACCAAAAGAATATGAATTTTGAACATAAAAAGAAAGGTAAGTTTTAGCCTAATTGGTTTGGACCCTATATTTTTATGAAAAACTATGGATCAAGGGTAACTAACTAGTTAAACCTAATGGTGAAGAGCTTTTAGAACCCATGAACATTTTACACCTTAAGAGGTTCTACACATGAATAGATTTGAACCATTATATATAAGACCCTAGAATTGGGGGCAACCTATGCTGAAGTAATTTTATCCCATCAGTTTATCCTACCTTAAACACATTTTATAATACCTTGGCCTACTCTTCATGACTATGGATAGCGATGACTTTGAATCATTGTCACTCTGAACACATTTTCATCCTATATTGGACCGTTCTCTTTGAGGACCATATTCTTTGGACCATTCTCCTTGAGAATCATTTTTTAGGTTATGTCTTAGGCATGTTTTAAGCATGAACACTTTTTATCCCTTGACCAATTATGATCCTGATTATGTCTCATGAACATTATGATCATATTTAGCACTAGTTCTACAAATTAGTTCATCCAAGATAGTATTTTATAGCTTCTTCAGCAAATAAGTGAGCAAAATCATCTTTTTAGTTCTAGACCTTTGATACACTATTACTGATAGGTGAACATACATACTTCTTCAGAGTTACTTCATGATGCACACCATTCTATATTACATTTTCTACTCTTTGTTGACTTATCAGGATCCTTGCTCTCTCTAATTTGTGAGCATGGGTCATTCTAGCTGTCTTAGATATTTTATTGGAACCTCTACTCTTGGACGTGAATCTCCTTGACTAAATGGTCCCCCCTTGTGCATATTTTATCCCAAACACACCAAAAACATTGGAAATACTTTGGAAATACCAAAAACATCAAAACATGATCCATAAAATAATTAAAAAATTGTCTCATGCTTTTATACATTTGTACATTCCTATCCCACCATATTATGCTCTTGACATTTTACAAGAAAAGAAACACTAGTTCATCTTGTCCCATGCGCTTGCCATTTTTCAAGATCATTCTTTCTCATCCCATCAACTTATTGTTTGTAAGACCATTCTCATTTTTTTGTCATATCTTCCATTTCATGTATAACATTAATCATGCTATTCTAATCATCATGTTTCTACTATCCCATTTCCTATGAGAACTACATTTGGCCTAAAGTTCATGTTAGAACATGCATGCATGGAACTACGTAGGTAGCATCCACTTTTCTTGTACATCTAGAGTCAGCTCATCCAACCCCTTTCTTATCTTCTCTTCCCCCATTTATTCTATCATTACTCCTCTTTAATTAGAGAACAATTGGTGTGTCATTGTTCTTTGTTATGTTTTTAGATTATGGTAAAATCAAGTTTTGAAGGGGCCCCAAAACCCTTTAACAGTTGCATGAAAGATAAAACATTAACAACTACCAGGAAAGACATTCCTAAAACATACTGATGATTAGTATCTAAAACAGGTTTTTTAGGGACCTAAAACCACTAGAATAACCAATAAAAGCACCAGGTTTTACAAGGACCTGAAACCTAAACAGAACCAAGCAATATGGCCTAAAAACCAAGGTTACAAGCAACCTCAAACCCTAGAACCAGCATCACCAGCGCCCAATCCATCCACTCGATCATCTTCCCATTCTTCCCCTCTACAAAGCTTAGAGGATATGCCACCATGGCATTCAAAACATTATCAAAGAAAAGCACTTCAATAGGAACCATGACCCCAGTCAACAAAAGGTGAGGGCTAATAACTAGATCTGGTCGCCAACAGCCGAACAAGCATTTAAAAAACATGGTTCAAAAATGAACCAACAACCGCCCGAGGCGCACCAACACAGAGGAAACAAAGTTTCCCCTTTCCATTCACTTTTCCATCATAGACCCTATCAGAATGGCAGTCTAACACAGGGCGAAAAACCAACCCTGGTTCCATCTGTAATATAAAAAAATGAGGAAAAAATAGAGATCCACGCAGTGATAGATCTTCCTTTACAAAGCCGCGCATACCCGATCCTCCTCAAATGTTATCTCTCCTTCCATCCAAAAAAAGAAAGAAATCCCTCCATGGTCATACAAAAGATTTACTCGTTCAGCACCGTCGTTCAGTCCCAAATGAACACCTTGTACATTCAACAACAATGAGGCTAGGGTTTGTTCATTATGCACTGCAGCTATGCCTCGCTGCCTACAATGTAAACATTTCGAACAAAACCTGACCCATCTCCCCACGGTGACCTCCATGCTGCACTGTACCTCTCCCCCACGGGATTCAATAGATCTTCTCCTCCCCGCGGCAGCCTCCATGAGACCCTGTGCGGCTCCCCTGTGGGGAGAAGTTTCATGCATTCCACTTCTATCTATTCTTTGTTATGTTATGGTGGAAAGTAACATCTCTAATACACGTACATGAACATTTGTCTTTAATTCTCACTTGGTTTTTTGTTTATGTGTTTTTATCTTTGTTTTCTTGGTGTTTTTTTTTGCTTTTGAACCTCTCCTTTTATTTCTTCTCCTTTTTTCTTTTTATTACTTCTTGTCTCATCTTGGTCTTATGTTTCCCTATATGTTTTTTCTTATCTCTTTTGTGTTTCAAAACATCTTGATGATTCACATGGATCTTGATTATTTATATCTTTATCTTATGTTATTAATTTATTTTTGGACCTTTTTGTTTATTTTATTGTTCATGGTGTCTTGTTTTTCTCTTTTTTGTTTAATAATGTCTTGATGGTCCACATGGATCTTTATTATTTATATTTTGGTCTCATGTCATTAAGATGTTCTTGATTTTTGTTTTTAAACATTTTTGTTCCTACTTAAGTCTTGATTGATCATACATTGATTTTAAGTCAGGTTCATTTATGTTAATCTTTCTCTTTATATTTGCTTTTTTATTTAAATGTAAAGAGTTATAACTCTAGTTTTGGTCATTATTTTACCATTGTCCTTAATTATGGGTATTCACATTTGAATTAGCTTAGCACAATTGAAATATTATGTCATTCTAAGTTATTTATACTTATGATGCCTAATTTATTTTTATATAGCAAGCACTTTGTGCTTAGGTCTCAAAGTCTTAATGTCAACATAGCTTCAATGAATGATTTTCAAGAACACTTTACATAATCTAGACTCATGATATGGAATTAGGCATCTAGGTAAAATGTATTTTAGTACTCAATTCTATGCTTATACGTGCATATCTTTGCATACATCATGATTCTAATCAATTCTTGGTCAATTTTCATCATTCTACATTCCATTCTCTCCCAAATTTGGGTGAGCTACATTAGCTTGAAGTTTATGTTAAAACATTGTCATGTCCCCTTTTTCGTGGACATTGACAGACTTGATGATTAGCCTATTATACGACCTTCGTAGGGTAATTGGATGGATAGAGGGTCATAATGGAGCTTGGATTGACTTTGATTCACAGGATTTCTACATTTGATTTTCATTCAGGGTATTTCAGACATATTTGGCCTGGGCTCCTACTTTTTAGGGATATTTGATATGCAGTGGAGCACCTTTATTTTGGTATGGTCATATGCGGAATCACTCCCTGATTCACCTGCTTCGATCGGTTTGAGGAGCCGACGTATATTGAGGGAGATATTAATATTTGATTGATTTAATCAAATATTAATTAATTGGTCTCATTAATAATTAATTATTAATTATTAATTATTTGGTCTAATTTTAAATTAGAAACCCTAATGCTAATTTAAGAAAACCCTAATTAGGGCAAGCATATCTTTTGAGGGTATAAGGGTTTCACATGGAGGCCATTGTGGATTATGCATAGATTATTGATTATTGAAAATTGAAGAAATTCTTCTGTGAAGACTGAGCCAAGGGTTCCAGGATTCCATTTGCAGTGGAGAACGTCAACTCTTCATTGTGTGCGATTCAGAGGTTGTGAAAGATCAGCCGATCTATTGCCAAATTGAGAGATAGCTTCATCCAGAAGTTATCACAGAATTCCAGGGTTGAGAGATAACTTCACTCAGAAGTTATCACAGTATTATAGGTATTTATTTTATTAGTTTTCATTCACTAAATTATACAGATAGAAATACTCTGTATTAGAATAGTATATCTTCAGATCAGGGTGTTCAGCAATCAGGGGTTAAGAACAAACAGGTTGGCAGCCGTACTAAATCCATACAGGTCCGTTCAGATCAGCTCAGGGACTGACCTCGGCAGACAGAGAGCTACAGTGACTGACATCGGTCGACTGAAGACCGACGTCGGCAAAAAGCCGACCGACAGGGACCGACGACGGCGTCTGTGTGTCGACACAGAAAATCCGAGACTTCCAGAATTGCAATTTTATTCCCAGTTTGCATGAATTCAAGGTTTTAAGACCTCATCTGTAATAATTTTTGGTTGGCATAAGAAAGGACATCTATTGTAATCAGCTGGATGAATGATAAGATCTGTGATTTGTTTATGCATGTTTGAATCTTGTTTGCAAATTGTATCTTGTATCAGAGCTTTAGAGTTTATATATTCCCAATTGGTTGGGGATATTACAGTGGTATCAGAGCTTTGGTCTTTGGTATCAGAGTTTTTGTGCAGATAAGAGAGCCCCTAAGTAAGGGACATTACAGTGGTACCAGAGCCAAATTCCTGCCAACCTGTTGGGCACATCAGAGCTAATGTCTTGCCAACCTGTTGGGTAGTTTGGGTAGATTGAATCAGCGAAGGATCATGATGCCTTCATATACTCAGAAACAGTGGGACAATGATATGAAGAAGCTGGAACACAGTTTGAAGTAGTTGGATGAAACCCAGAAGAGGATGAATGAAAGTCTTTCATATCCTACATCCAAAAACAAACCCGCACGGTATATGACAGCGAAGGAGGAGTGGGAGTTAGTACCACCTCGAATTCAGAAGTTGTTGCCTTTTGATCACTTTGTTAAGCATAGGAGAGAGCACTACAGATCACTTCGATGAAAGAGTAGCATGTCCCATGATTATTATGATTATGAGATAGGAGATAGTGAATATGATGATGAGTTAGATGCTTGCACTCAGAGTGTACAGGTGGGCTCAGATGTTAGTGCACTGAGGGTTGATGATCTCTCAACTATGGTAGAGATTGTAGCAGAGTCCCAGGATCCTATTATTGCAGATGATACTCAGGAGAATGCAGTGGACAGTTTTGAGGACTTAGTTTCACCGGTTGTTTCTTTTCATATGGAAGAATTAGACAGTGATGCTACAGTTGTTGATACTCCGTACGTTGATATGAGCTATGGAGTTGATTCACAGAGTATGGATGGTAGTACTCCAGAGATCAGTGATTCTGAGTCTACTCTTTTGGACCATGCATCAGAGGAGGATTGTAGGAGACAGTCTAGCCAGTGCCACCATGTGTCTAGTCAGCTGAGAGTTAGTGAGCGAGACATTGCTACCGCTTGCAAGCATTTTGATGATGCTCGTCAGTTGTTAGCAGTATATGGATGGGGTTCTCCTACTAGCATCGAACAGGGAGGTAGTTATTTGTCCTTGACAGAGATCCACTCTTTATGGGAGGCTATCCAGATTCTGAGACAGGATTATATGCAGTTGGTCGCCGATAGAGATTATCTTATGGAGTGGGGTAGCACAGCTTATGATGCATTGTTGGTCGAGGAAGATAAGGTGAGTGAGCTTACTCAGCAGCTAGAGGCGACTTCTGAGATTCTCGAGACTACGCAGTTAGCTTATGAGGAGTCACAATTTCATTTGGCTGAGATGACCATGGAGTTAGAGCATTTACGGTCTTCACCTGCCCCAGACTCAGAGGTTAGTACATTGATTGTTGTTGGTGAGTACGTTCCTATAGATGTAGCTGAGGAACATGTTGCTGAGGCTGACACACCGGTTCAGGACTTGGGAGTACCTAATTCTGAGGGGTTTGGGATACCAGTGGAGTCAAGTCTCCAGATTGATTCTTCTCACACATTTGACAGTGTGGTACAGTTGGTTGTGCCACCAGTATAGAGGGATCAGTTATGGGATGGATTAACACCATCTTTTGTAGATGGAATTTGCAGTTGCCTAGTATACAGTCTACAGTATCGACACATCCAGGGCAGTTGTGATTTCAGAGATTGGTTGAGTTGTGTTCACCAATTTGATTATGGGTTCCTCCTTATTTTACTTCTGATGATATTGCAGGTACTCACATTGATTCACAGCAGTGTAGGGCCTAACTACATTTGGGATCCAGGGGGATTGAGTGGTTCATTGTTCTGAGATTGCTTGGGGACAAGCAATTTCAGGAGGGGCGGATTGTCATGTCCCCTTTTTCATGGACATTGACAGACTTGATGATTAGCCTATTATACGACCTTCGTAGGCTAATTGGATGGATAGAGGGTCATAATGGAGCTTGGATTGACTTTGATTCACAGGATTTCTACATTTGATTTTCATTTAGGGTATTTCAGACATATTTGGCCTGGGCTCCTACTTTTTAGGGATATTTGATATGCAGTGGAGCACCTTTATTTTAGTATGGTCATATGCGGAATCACTCCCTGATTCACCTGCTTCGATCGGTTTGAGGAGCCGACGTATATTGAGGGAGATATTAATATTTGATTGATTTAATCAAATATTAATTAATTGGTCTCATTAATAATTAATTATTAATTATTAATTATTTGGTCTAATTTTAAATTAGAAACCCTAATGCTAATTTAAGAAAACCCTAATTAGGGCAAGCATATATTTTGAGGGTATAAGGGTTTCACATGGAGGCCATTGTGGATTATGCATAGATTATTGATTATTGAAAATTGAAGAAATTCTTCTGTGAAGACTGAGCCAAGGGTTCCAGGATTCCATTTGCAGTGGAGAACGTCAACTCTTCATTGTGTGCGATTCAGAGGTTGTGAAAGATCAGCCGATCTATTGCCAAATTGAGAGATAGCTTCATCCAGAAGTTATCACAGAATTCCAGGGTTGAGAGATAACTTCACTCAGAAGTTATCACAGTATTACAGGTATTTATTTTATTAGTTTTGATTCACTAAATTATACAGATAGAAATACTCTGTATTAGAATAGTATATCTTCAGATCAGGGTGTTCAGCAATCAGGGGTTAAGAACAAATAGGTTGGTGGCCGTACTAAATCCGTACAGGTCCGTTCAGATCAGCTTAGGGACCGACCTCGGCAGATAGAGAGCTACAGTGACCGACATCGGTCGACTGAAGACCGACGTCGGCAAAAAGCTGACCGACAGGGACCGACGTCGGTGATATATCGACCGACGACGGCGTCTGTGTGTCGACACAGAAAATCCGAGACTTCCAGAATTGCAATTTTATTCCCAGTTTGCATGAATTCAGGGTTTTAAGACCTCATCTGTAATAATTTTTGGTTGGCATAAGAAAGGACATCTATTGTAATCAGCTGGATGAATGATAAGATCTGTGATTTGTTTATGCATGTTTGAATCTTGTTTGCAAATTGTATCTTGTATCAGAGCTTTAGAGTTTATATATTCCCAATTGGTTGGGGATATTACAGTGGTATCAGAGCTTTGGTCTTTGGTATCAGAGTTTTTGTGCAGATAAGAGAGCCCCTAAGTAAGGGACATTACAAACATGAGTCCATGAAACTATGTAGGCAATGTCTACTTTTATTATACATATGGAGTCATCTTGGCCATATTCATTCTTATTTTCATCTCTCTCATCACTTTGTTCATTCTAATATGCTTGGTTTCTTATGGTTTCTAATCCATTCCACCATTACATGTACATTTGCACCTGTTCACTTTAACCTATCTTTTGGGTTATATCATTGAGCTATTTTTCTTGCCAATTGCCCACACTAGGGTAAAAAATCTAAACAACATCATAATCAAATCAGATCAATAGGGTCAAACCATTATTTATTCTTTATCAATGATCAAAATTATCCCTACTAGGGTAAAATTGTTTTATCATAATCATATTTTCTCTATTCAAGCACCTTTTATTATCTTCTCTTTAGAGACCCCATTCTAGTGGTGCTTCCTTTTCTAAATCAGAACCTTCTCTCTTTTCCTCTCATTATAATATCTCCACACTACTACCCAGGATGGTAATATTTAATGTGTAACTTGTCTCAAGATTGATCAATATCATAAGTGTGCAACTTCTACTCTCCAATTGGGTATGTTTAAAGTGTGTTCCTTAAATTTATGGGCTACATCCTTGCCATTCCCCCATTTACTAGGACCTATTATATCTCTAATTATATTTTGATCATTGATGGTAATCACGTGTGTAAGCATTAGCTCATTTAGATGTGATCTATTCCATGGGTTAATCTCTCACTTTCTCTCTCTTTTCAAGATTCCATCCTTCTCTTTCATCCTAGTATGTCCTCTCAAGCGGCCATCATGGGTCTATTCTAATTTATTCTTAAAAACTCTTTTATTTGAAAAGACATTTCTTCATCTAAATGTCTTGTTATGCCTTCTCAAATAGGGGTAAAATGTAGACATCCAATTCCTAATACCATTTGTGTTGAAATTATCAATCTTACTTGAATTGAACTCAAATGAACATTTTAGGCTAAAATCCATAAAACACCCTAAATGGTTTGAACTTATCATTTATAAGTGTCAATTTAGGTCAAAGTATCCCTAAATAGGGAAATATATTTTATAGACTAGCTAACTTTGATCATATCATTTTGAGTTAAAATGCCAATTTTGCACCTGGGTGATCTAGATTGTTCTTTTCTATAAAAATTCTTGTACAAGACATGCACCTTTATTATTTTGTGTTGATAACATCCTAAATAGGAATATAGTTCTAATGCATTTAACATTGACTTCTAATTCTAATCTAGTTAAATCTCAAGCCAATAATAAGACATATTGACTAATTTGATTATTTTATGCACCAAGCACCAAAATTTGCACCAAAGTTGACTAATCATGTTTTAGGATAATTAAACTAAATTAGGGCCTTAAGTTAATTTTCCATGGAAATTTTATAATAAATATTTATTGGAAATTGATTTATATTAACTACATCATTAGGTGACATCATCATATGGGGTGGCATCCATAATCCATAAATGCATAAAATATCAAGATTATGGGTCTCCCATGCCTCATTAATGACCCTCCATGCTTATTAAATGCCCCTCATTGTAAAATAATTATGAGGGATGTTTATTCATTTTTATTATATAATTTAATTAATCCATGACCACAAATCTCAATCTTGAGATGGATGGTCATGGTTAATCTTGACCAATCTCGAAATCTATAAATATAGAGGCCATGAACATCATTTTTAAGCTTGATTTATGCAAGTTTATTATGATAAATTGTCTCCACAATATTTTACATTTGATCATTAATTTTGTATGTAAACTTCAATAATAGGCTAGTTTAGTGATTCCAAATCATGAACCTAGGTTTTACAAGGAGATCTTGAGACATTGAGGGAGTTGGCCACCATTGTTGTTAAAGATAAGAGCTCTTGATCAAGGGAAAATATGATTTTTAGCTGAATTGGTATGGTGAATCCATTTAGAAAGGTAATATGATGTTGCTTTCTTTCAATTTTTTCATGTTATCCTTTGTAATTCCCACAAGAATAGATAGGCTTAATTTGGTTTGTTATTATGCATTATTCCTTTGATTTATTAGACTATCACTTGACTAATCATGTTATGTAATACTCTCTATATTGGCATGCCTTTGACATTTATCACACTTTTTCACATATGAATTTGTATTTACATCCATTATTAACCAATAGTGCCCAATACGTAAGAGTTTTTTGGATAGGACGGACCTACTTGTGTGGGCTCTAAATAATCCTTCTTAAACTTCCCATAATGCTAATGTAGATTATGTCAAAGTTAAACAATGAAGTAAAGTTTCATCAACACTATGGTGTTATAGTGTTGATTCAAATAAGGTATAATAGGTGGCATGGTGGGTAAAGGCTTTGGATTATTTTAAAGATAGGTCAAGTGACATTATTTGGTCTAGAAGATAAATGTAAAGGTCTAAATACCATATGAAATTGGGACCAATAATATCACAAATCATTATGAGAGTTTAGGGTTTATGAGTTGGTACTAGTAAATTTTCAATGATGAACTAGTATTCTTTTGCCATGTTTATATCTGAAATGAAGGATCCATTGGTGTCCATAGCATCTATTATTTTATTACTAGACCTTGATATATGTTCAAATTGTACATTGGTAATCTATTGTTTGAGATTATCGACCATGGCCTTGTATGGTATCAGCTTGTCATTTTTTGTTTGAAAATGGTTTGTAACTTGATTAATGATTAATTAAGAATCACTATAAACCTTTAGATGTTATATGTTCCATTGTACTACCTATCAAATCCCTACAATAAGTGATTCATATTTGGCCATGTTTTTGGTGTATATACATAATATTTTTAAACTTCTATTAATTTTTGACACTTCATATCTTGTAAGAACCTATCAAATATCAATATCTCTAAGTGCATGCCTTAAGGGGTGCATCAAAAAAGGGCGGGGGGGGGGGGGGGGGGGGGGGGGGGAGTGGGGGGGGGGGGTAGACCATTGATGCTTTGTAAGATTGTTGTTCTTTTTTCCATTTTACATCCACACACTAGCCTCTTGAAACCATTCAACCCAAGCTTATTATTGTTAGTTCTACCTATTCCTATCACTTGTTATGTTTTATCCCTCACTTATTGCCTTAACACCTTTTTGACTTGTCAGTTGTGCTAGGTCAACATGGCACATTTTAGGGACTTTTTCTCTTTTGGTATGTTGGCCTCTCGATCGACCTAGCACAAACCTAATGAGTTAGAATCAAAAACATGTTAGGTTTATTGGGTTAAACTAGCATAGCTGACATGCCCAAATGATTTCAAGGTAATATATTATTATATATACAATTCTATTTACCACCATTTCATAAGAGCAAAGAATAAAGCTAAGAAGTGCAAATGAACATTTGGCTATTTACCATTCTACTTGGGGAATAAAAAATTAGGGTTCAATACTTTCTTTAGATCTTTGATGTCATCTTATGGATAAGTCTTTTAGATGCTTATATAGGTTGTGTATCCTAGATATAATTTATCGTAGTTATCTTTACATACCATGAAAATATCTTTGGAAGCACCTTGGCTAATGGTGAGATTGAGGCTCAACGGATTCATCTTCAAAGATATGTATTTCTAACTTTTCTCCTCCTTTGTAAGAGTAGATAGATAATGCATTTATATTCTTCTCTTTCATGTATTAGGATTATGTATACATTGATGTGAGTATATGTATTTTATACATGTTTAGTTTAGTTGTTTATTTATTTTGTTTCTAACCCCACTTTGTGATACAATCTTTGGTGTGCACTAGATCATATTTACATTTTTGTTATTAGATTAGTGAAATATTAAATCATATGAATATTTTAGGGTTATTCTAAAATTGTGTTAGACTTTAGTGTTTGGAACCCTACCTCACATGGTGTGTTGTGATAAGTGATCCCCTAGGTCTAAAAAATTCTCACATTAGTCATGTTCCTATTTAATAATTGTATGCTCCCCAATCAGAAGTGTAGTTGTGCTCTATCCAATTTGATCCAAGATTGATTTATGGACATGATGAATTTTTGATTACATACATTTTGGTGAACTTGACATGGATCAAACCATTGCATGATTTCTTTCACTTATTTCATTTGCATTCATCATTATTTTTATCATATCTTTATTATGTTGGATCAACCTTGTCCACCTAGTTATTTATCTTTGTCCACAAGTTTGCAATTATAGAGAACTGTCTCAACCAGCTCAACCCAGTACAGGTTTCTAAAAGTTGAAAAATTATGTTTAAACAACTAGATTGACTAGCTCAACCTAATACAAGTTTTTCTAGGTTTTTAGACTTCTAATTCAACCTAATAGGTTGATCAAGTTAACCTAGTGCATTTTTAGCACATTTTAGCAAGATATTGCATAGCTTGATCAACTAATTTAACCCAATTTGTAGGTTTTTTCCAATATTCTCCAAGGTTCTTGATCAACAATCTTATTCATTTTCATATCTAATCCATAAAGGTTAGTTTATATTTCTCTATATTTTTTATTTTATGTATTTTCTTTCATAGTTTGTAGTCTTTAAAATTACCCTTGCATAGTCCACTAGGATGACCCTATGGATATAGTTTTACATTTTGTGTGTTGTCTGAATAATTAGGTTGACCTAGCTAACTTGGTTCATTTTTAGACCCTACTTCCATAGTATAAGTTTGAACCTATTATGTATGATTGTCAATATAGTGTCAACACTATACCTTGTTTGAAAGTTATAATGAACCATATATGTTAATCATATCTTTATTTTAAGTTGTTTACATGTTTATAATAGTTCACATATTCTAATTAGGTGGTTTTAGATTATCACTTAGTTTTACTATTTCTATTATTTTGCACACATGACTAAATCACATAACATCAATAAGCTTTTAAATATTTGAATACCCAAGTCTACCTAGGATTTCATCACCAAGGGTGAAGCTGACTTGATGCTCTAGTAAACTATAAAACATGGGTAATGGTATATTTTGGCTAAGGACCCATTACCCTTATTATTGTAGTGTGTTAAGTGAGGGGGCAAGCCCCAATACTAAGCCTATATCATTGCCACTATAGTCCCTTTCATCTGAAACTTACCTAAAATTATCCATAGATTGCTTATAGTACCTTTCTTATAGCCAATATCCCTTTATATTTCAAATAATTATTAATAATCTAATCAACATTCTAGGTTGACCAAGTAGATATCTTTACTTTCAGGTTATTTGCTTGCTCTTTGATCAATTGTATGTGAAAAATCTTTTATTAGCCAATGTTAGTGCAAGATTTTGATTTGTGTGCATCAATTAGATTGGTCAATGTCAATTTAATTGACTATTTGTTTCCCTTTTAGTACTTACTACCTTCTTACATCACTTTTAATTATCTTGCTTTAATTCATAGCTTATTATCAACTTTCTTTTCTTCCTTGTCTATTGTACTAGGTCAACCATGTATCTTTTTAAGCCACTATACACTTTGCTAGGTCAACCTAGTACTATTTATATCATCTTTACCTCTTTCTTATATTCACTATTCATTAAATTGGGTCGATTTATGGACCCTATATAGTTTTACAATCCCTATTTTTCACTAGGTTGAACAAGTCAACCTAGTAATTTTTCAATCACTTTCTGATTCTTCACTTTCACATCTTGCTTGTCTTTCTTTCATAATTGAATTTATATTTGGTGAAAACACTAAAGTTCAGTCAATAAACATGATGAAATTGACCAATCCTAATAGGGTCTCCCATAGACAAATTAGGGCTCCTTTCATGAATGCTAATAATGTTTATATTGCAACCCAAACAATGAACTATGGGACCCCTCTTCATACCCATTTGTATCAAAACCCTATTCTTCTCTTAGAGTATCTACTTGAGTTAGAGTATACTCTTGAGATGTTTTTCTTTATCAAAAAATTCCCTCAACATAGAAGGAAGGATCCTTCCATAATCTATAACCTTATGATTAGTTTTCAACTTGAAGAACCTCACTCTCCTACTCCCACTTTCTCAACTAGATTTTGGGGTACCAAATTATTTGCTTCTCAATCTCTTCCTTCACTCTTGAATCCTTATGCCATGACATATTTTTCTTTAACTTCTTTCACCTCCAAGCCTAGTATCTCAAATAACATGGTAGGTTCTATATCTATTGGGCCTCTCATAAGAGGAATTATTCTTAATCCTTCCACTATTTCATTGTTTTCTACCCAAGTCACTCATGCTTCTAGTGATTCTTCCTCTCAACCATTTGATAGTCCATATTTTTCTTCATATTTTTTTTTTCACTAGCGATTCAAATTTCCATAGCTCTTTTCAAGCTCATATCAATGCTAATAGTGGTACCCAAGTGACTAACACCAACACAAACACAAATACTACTTCTTATAATAACACTAATCAAACTCATCAACTATTATTATAAACTTTCAATCAAATGAACACATTTCAAGATCATAATCTAAATCAAATGATGTGAATACAAAACTACCTTCTTAATCTTCAATCCAATCCTTAACTAATGACATGGGGCACACATAACATAAGTGTTCACCCTCCCCCTCTTCAATATTATCAAGTTAATCTCAATCCTCAACCTCTATTAGTCAACAAAGTTATCGAGCATTTACAAAGTGAACCTCTTACCACCTAAATTTATAACATTGACATTAGAGGTATAACACCTATAATTTCTTACAATGGATCAACCCATCTTACTCTTCACCTCAATACATTTGGTAATCTTTACAAGGATTGGATCAAGTTAAATACCTTTATCACTACCAAAATCTTAGCTGAAACCCTCACAGGGGAGGCCTTAGATTTGTATAATCAACTTAAAATAGACTCTTATCACTAGTTTAAAGGTCTTAGTAAATAGTACAAGAATTTCAAACTAGTGATATTCTTGGGAATAGTTTGTCCCATATCATCAATTTTAAACAAAATGAAAATGAAACTCCCCAAGCCTTTGTCAAGAGATGGAAGACTTTATGAAATAAATGTGAACATAACATGGTTGATGATTCATCTCTTCACAAATACTTTATTCCCTAAATTATAATATTGAGTCTGTACCCTTTCTCCATGTACCTTAGAGGAAGCTATCGATCAGTCCAAAAGACAAGATTTCCTCATGTATCAAAATGAGCTATCCCAACCTTATACTAGCCCTCACCTATTAGTAAATAGAAAAACTTGCAATATTACCAATGATGGTATTACTAATTCATATGACACCATTCATAATGTTCAAGATGTCATTCCTACCTGTTCTTTGAAAATAGCTCGTTTTCAACAATACACTAATCCTCATTTCTCAATAAACATCATTAATGTCCATAAGCCTTTATCCTTGACTGAATTGCTTAAACATTTACGTTGGCCTCTTCTATGAGATCTTGACCCTACTCAACCTATGAAATCATAGTATGATCCTAATAAATTTTGTTGGTTTAATACTAGTTGGGGTCACTCTCATGAGACTTTTAGAAGCATATTATCTTCTAGAAAATTTAATTTTTGGCTTTTTTTACACTAACTTCTACAGGTTCACCTAGTGTACTCTACATTAGACACCTTCATTTCTTATAATCTACTTCTCTATCTATGATACTAAGGTAAGTTAAAGGTATGTGTTTTAAATTTTGTCCTTTTATTTATCTTATTTGTTTCTTATGACACCATACTTATCATCAATGTTATATGTTATCATTTTTTTCCAAATCACCATCCCATGTTGTACTTACATGACACATGATGAGCTTTGGCTAGGGCATGTGTATACACATAGTATTTTCAAGCTTTTATTTATTACTCATACTTTGTATCTTATAAAAACCTATTGAGTCTCAATCTCTCTAAGTACATGCCTTAAGGGGTAAATTGGTAAAGGGGTTGGTAGACTATTGGTACTTCATAAGATTGTTGTTACTTTTTCCATTTTCCATCCACACACTAGCCTCTTGAAACCATTGAACTCAAGATTATTCTTCTTAGTTATACCTATTATTATAAATTTCAATGTTTTATCCTTCATTTCTTGCCTTAGCACCTTTTTGACCTATTGGTTGTGATAGGTCAACCTACCATAGTTCAAAGGCTTTTTCTATTTTTCATTTTATTGGTGTCTTGTCTAACCTAACACAAACCTAGTGAATTAGACCCGAAAATGTTATAGGTTGGCCAATGTTGACCTAGCATAGTTGATGTGCCTAAATGATTTTAGGGTAATATACTAATATATATACAAGTTCATTTACCACCATTTAATAAGAGTGAATAATTAATCAAAGAAGTACAAAATAACATCTACTTATTGACCATTCTACTTAGGGAATAAAAAATTAGGGTTCAATACTTTATTTGGAGCTTTGATCTCATCATATGGATAAATATTTTAAATGCTTAGATAGGTTGTGTATCCTAGATCTAATTTATCGTAGTTATCCTTACATACCATGACAATATTTTGTGAAGCATCTTGGCCAAAGGGAAAATTAAGGCTCAGTGGGTTCATCTTCAAAGGTAAGTATTTCTAAATTTATTCTTCCTTTGTAAAAGTAGATAAATAGTGAATTTGTATTCTTTTCTTCCATGTATTAGGATTATGTATACATTGACATCAGTATATGTCTTCTATACATGTATAGTTTAGTTGTTTATTTGTTTTGTTTCTAACCCCCACTTTATGCCACAATCTTTGGTGCACAATGATTAGATTTACTTTTCTTGTTATTATATTAGTGAAATATTAAATCATAGGACTATTTTAGGATTATTGTGTGATTGTGTTATATTTTAGGATTTGTAAGTGTACCTCACATAGTGTGTTATGACAAGTGATCCCCTAATCAGGTCTAATAGCTCCTCACATTCGTCATACTTCTACTTAATAATTGTATGCTCCCTAATCAGAAGTGTAGGTGTGCTCTATCCCATCCAATCAAGGATTGATTTATGGACATGATGAATTTCTAAGTTCATAAAATTGGTATAAGGAAAACTCATCTAGAATGGTATAGGGATTGGATCCCCCTAAGGTGTAATAAATGATAAGCATGCCCCCGATCCTTGTGATATGAATGATCGATAAAAATATAAATTCAAGTGCTAATCCTCAAGAGGTGTTTCAATGATGGTCATAATAGATTCATTTGGGAATTGGAATGTTAATAGTTTTATATCTATAAGGGGTGATTTAACAATCTGATTGATAAGGACTTGTCCCGTGAAGGCTTTTTGGTTGACATATGTTATCTCAAAGTCACTAAGGAGCATGGTATATTTGGCCATACACCCTTGTAAATATATTTTTGATAGTAGATAACTGATTGGATCTACTTTAAAAATAACCATAGTCTTGTTATTTAAATGTAATACTGTAATTTTTTAGATGTGAAGACCATAGCTAAATAGGATTTTTCAATGGGTGTATAATTATGCTCATATGTAACCAATGTATAGTCTAGATAATAAATGGCATGCTCCTTTCCATTATCATCATGTTGATATATAAGTTCCCATAGGGACTTATTTGTGGTACTTATGTATAGTAAGAATGACTTTCCTAACACTGGGGGTAATGAAATAGGCATATTTAATAGATAATCCTTTAGTTTTTGGAAATTTTTCTAGCATTCATCATCCTAATGAAATATCACACCCTTATTTAGTAGATGTAAATTAGTGGCACTTTTCTACCAACTAAGACATGAAGCATCTAATTTATTTTATTTTTCCTTGTAAACTATGTAGCTACTTCAAATTGGTTAATGGTGGCATTTTTATTATGGTTTATACATTGGTTGGGTCTACTTCAATCCCTTGATGAGACATAATGAAGCCAAGAAATTTTCCAAAATTAACTCCAAAAACACACATGATAAGGTTGATCTTGAATTTGTATTTATGTAGTCACTCAAATATATTTCATAGTGTTATTAGATGATTGACCCTAGTCTTTCATTTACCTAATATGTCATCAACATGGTCTTCAACAATATCATGCATAATATCATGAAATATGATTATGATGGTTCTTTGGTAGGTGGACAAAATTGTTTTGATGCCAAATGGCATAACTTGATAACAAAAGGTTCCCCATAGAATGGTGAATGTATTTTATGTTGGTATTCTGGCATAATTTGGTTCTAGTTGTACCTTGAAAATCTATCTATTAATGAAAGCATCTCATAACTTGTTGTGGATTTGATGATCATGTCATTATTTGGTATAAGAAGTCATCCTTAGTTAAATCCTTGTTTATGTCTTTGAAATTAGTATAGATTCTAATTCCTTCTATCTTTTTATTGACTAGCACAACATTGGAGATCCATTAAGAATAGTCAACTGGCTAAATACATCTTACTTCCAAGAGTTTTTCCAACTCTTTCTTGGTTAACATAATAATTTGAGGATGCATCTTGCATAGTATTTATTTTATTTGTTTAGCATTAGGATGTACCACAAGGTGGTGTGAAACCAAGGTGGGGCCCAAACCTAACATGTCAAAGTAGGCCCATGTAAATATATCAACAAACTCCCTAAAAAGGGCTATAAAGACTTCACATTCCTCCTAAGTGAAGGACATGCCTAATTTAATCCATTTTGGGTCATCTAGAGTCTGGATGTTGAATTTTATAATTTATTCAATAAGAAGTGTTGATCCATCCTCAAAAATGGTTGGTAAAAATTTAAACTAGCCCATGCTGGTAGAGTCCTCTATTAGGACTAGCTCTTCAATTTATTTGAGCTATGAGGAATCATAATCTCCTAGTGGTAGGGATGACCATGTGATAAACACTATTAGAAAATTTTAGATGAAGCAGTCAAAATTTTCCTATTCTTCAAAACTAAACTTAAAAATATAGGCAAGTTCATCATTGGTGGTCTTTGAATCTATGTTTGAGGAAGGTTAAACACCCCTATTTAATGTTGCCTAAAATAGGTTTTCACCACTAGACTAGCCTTTCTCTTTACTATTTAACTAGTCCAAAAGTACCTCAAATAGGTTTTCAATTTGGGACCTCAATGTTTTATTTAATTATTTGTGGCTAGGGGTGTTCACATGTTCTTTAAAATAGGCTTTAGGATCCAACTTGATTGAGAACCCTTGTTTGTGGTCTCCCAATGTAACATTGCCCCTAAGGTCTAGAAAATCAAATAAGGACTCATAATTTAAAACTCATCAAATGGCATTATCAATTCTTGTTGGTCCCAATCTATTAGTTGAGGATAATATAAAGGAAGTGGATTGTGGTGAATAACTAGTTAAAAATTAGAAATGGCATTGCTATCAAACAAATTAGTATTGGCTAAGTCATCGAAAGGGTTATGATCAGACTCTACTTGTTTGTCTACATTATTATCACTAGTATTTGACATTGGAACATGAATAAAGTACTTGGGATTACCCCCAAGTGGTTTAAATCTAAGATACTATGTTCCCTTCTATCAAGTGGTATAAATAGTCTCAAGCAGGCCTTATTGATTTAGCTTAAGGCCTCCTCCATCATAGACATGCTTCTCCATGATTTTTTTTAAATGGGATACTTGGAATTTAGGTAATATTTGTCTAGGTTGTCATTATACAACCAAGATTTATCATCTGCAAGTAGGTCCTATTCTTGGCTAGTGGTTGGTATGAAAAAGATAAGTGATTTAATATGGAGTTGGGCTTTGACCTTTCATTTCCATTCCATGAAAGGTGTTTTATATTTTGGTCTTTCAATGGAATTAGAGTTATGTATAAGCTTGGTAATGTGGAACTTATTATGTGTCAAATATTCTCTTAGGCCATTAGCTGAGATGGTATAATGATTAGATATTTTAGGAGGTGGTATGTGGGAAAGTGAATCAAGGGTATCTAAGTTAATAAAATTGACCTCTTGTGAATCAATAAGTATTTATTTCCCCTTGTCCTTCTCAAGAACTAGATTTAAACAAAAATTATAGTTATATCTTTGGTACTCAGCCTCCAAATGCTTGTAATGTTTGTATGGATATAAATCTATATGAATAATCACCTCCATACCTAAATGGGAGAACTTGATACACTATTATAATGTTGAAAGGATTGCATGAATCTCATCTATCCAAAGTCTACCCAAAATCATGCTATATGATAAATCAAGGTCTAACACATGGCATAGTGTATCGTGGGTCAAAGGCCTAATGATAGCTAGCAACTTGATTGTGCCTTGTGATTCCCATTCTTCATTGTCATAGGCCCTGATGATGATCACTTTTGGTTGGTGATCAGTTATGGTATACCAGAGAAGATTGATGATATTTAGATAAATTATATTTAGACTTTATCCATTATCTATGAGGACAAATTTCAATTTGAACCACATTATTACAATTTAGATGTACAATGGATTATTATGTAGAGGGCCAAGGGATGCCATATTGTTTTGGTCAAAGGTTAGTTTTTTGCTTGGAGATAAGTGTCCAACTAAAGCTTGGAATTTGTTTGGAGATATGTCATTAGGAACTTCGGATTGGCCAAGGAACTATGTCAAGATTTTCTTGTGGATTGTAGACATATGCAATAAATACAAAATGGGGATTTTTGTGGGAATCTTCTATAATTATTATAAAATGTCAAATAGTTTATTCCTAGCTAGAACAGTTGGTTGTATGGGTGAAGTGGTAGTTGGATGTGTGTTTGGTATGGTAAACTTTGACTGTTAAGTTGTGATTGTATAATAAATATTAGATATATGACCATTATTGATAATAAATGATGATAGTGGGGGACCAAATAAGATAATTGTTGGTCACCAATTCACTTATGCATGGTCATGATCCAATAATGAGTTATCTATATAGTGTCCAAAAGTGGGAATCCATGCTCGTTGGTATACCTATATGCAATCCTAGGTCAAGGACGGATCACTATCATGGGTTGGTTGGTTAGAATTGATTATCAATGATCTTTTTTGATTGGTACATGCTCTTAGATTGATGGAGGTGGTGGAAATGTGACCTTCTACAATATGGCCTACAACCTTTTTATAGTTGTGTGTAATTACATGGTAGGTTTTTTGGTTATTGGTATCATTCTAGCCTTGGTTCCATTCATTTTTTTGACATTGGTTATAATGTTGTTGGTTTTGTTGGTTCTATCTAGGTTATTGATATTATTGTTGTTATTTTATTAACCACTATTACTGCTATGATCTATCATGTTGTGGAATGAGGTTTTGATAGATTCCTAGATTTTGATTGGATGTGAAATCTCTATTTCCCAATGTTCTCTCTCCATTTTCCATCATATTTTCAATCAAATTTTTAATTTGCACATAATGATGCAAATTATGTCCATTAACTCGATGATGCTCATAGAATTCATTTTGCAATAACTAGTATAGATATGCAATACCCTAAGGATAGTGCTTCAAAATAGGCCAATTAATTAGATTACATGTAGTGAGAATGTGAAATGTAGATTTAATGCATTCTCCAAGGTCAATAAATATGTGATGAGTAGGCACAATTCTCCTTAGATGAGGGGTTTATAAAGGTAAAGGTTTTTGTGTTTTTTTCACTAGTCTAGGCCGATACACTTGTTGCATTTAGTAAAGAGGTTGTTAGTTAGGAGTAATTTGCATACATGACATAGGTTGAGAATATGGTGTTTGCACCATTTGGATATGAATTAGTTACTCCATTCTATACAACATTCTTATTGTGATTTAAATTCATGGGTTTATCATAATTTTTGGCCTAGGTTTGTTGTAATGCTTGCACTTGGACTTGGTTTGATTTTGGCCATTATTTTGGTTTTGATTTTGGGTATAATTTGATGATTTAAGTTTAAATATACCTTTCTTAATAAGATTATCTTATATAAATAAAACTTTATCAATTATTTCCTTAAAAGTGTGTGAACACTACTAATCCAAATGTTAAGATATCTTACTATATAAATTATTGGTAAACACAGTAGCTAGTTGCTTATATGGTAGACTATGGGTGAATCAGCTAGAAAGGCCTCTCCATCATTGTAAATAACTTACAAATATTTCACTAGAATTCTATTTGGATTTTATCAAATCTACCAATAAAATCTCATGCTAGAGATTTTAGGATAAGTGTCTCACAAACTCATCTAAAAAATCATCAAAATTAGAAATTAAATTCTTGGAAATTTTTAGGAACTACTCCAATGCTTGTCTTTCTACACTCCTTCGAAACAAAAATAGGAGTTATATGTCACTATAGGCTACTAGTTGACTTGAAACAAATAATTTGGTTAAATGAGACTTGGGGTCTTCTTTTCCATTATATTTTTAAAATTTTGGTGGCTCATACCCTAGAGGAAATGTTATTTGCAAATACTCCATTTTGAATGGGTAAAAACACATTTCATACAACTTAAAATTTTTGGTTTATTTCCTATCTTGGATGGTGGTAATTGCATCCTTAATTTATTGTAGTTCTTGGGATAGGAAACTAAAGGGAACATTAGCTTGAGGTGGAGGCTAGGGAATCAAAAGTGGTTACTTTGACTAGGGTACATTAGATTCATGGTTTATTTTGAAATATCAGGTTGGTTAGGTAATTGACCAAGAATAGCCATATGTGGATTAGGATATGATTTTTGGAATTGTACATGTGTAATATTTTGGTTAGGATTGGGTATGTAGGATTGATTTTAGGGAAACTATGCTTGGGATGGAAGGATATGGCTGGGAGTGAAATAATATACCTATTGAGGTTGATTAAGAACTTAATAATGACTAGTCATACCTTATTGATTGAGGGGAACTTGTGATTCAAGACTCTATCATTGAGTTTACAACACATTTTGCATGAAAGGAAATTATTTCCTAATCATTACTTATGGAATATTAGAGCCTCTTGGTTGTGAGAATCCTTGATGAGAAATAGATGCATGTTGAAGGTTTGCCATTTTTATTAAATAATTGATGTATGATATTGATTAAACATCATTTATGGTTGCATTGATATGTTGGTCTATGATTGAAGAGGTATGTTCATCATTACTTGACAAGGGGGAACTTTGGTTTCCCCATATTAAGGTGTTAAATTTTTTTTGCCTCTATTGAATGGGTACATTGGATTATAATTGTTGTTGTGGAATATTAGTCATCACTTATTGTGTTAGAGTAATATTCATCACATTTTATTAAGGCATGACACTTTTTGTAGCTTGACTACTTAATCCTTGAGGTTGCATAGTTGAAGAAGCATCTGGTTGAGGATTAAAGGTAGGTGTTTATGATTGGGAGGTAGGAGATCTTGTCCCCTTTGTTTGTGAACCACTCATGGTGTTAATTAAAGATACATTTTATTATGGAATATTTATTTTTGAATTTACACCACTTTGGTTTGAATTAGACATCACTTATGTGTTACCCACTATGTTTGGCTCACTATTCTATGTAGAAGTAGAAGACACTTCATTGATAGTTAGGATATTGAAAATGTTTCCCACTAAATTTAATTGCAAAATGAATCTATACCCTAATTTTCTTGGATTTTTAATTTGATTAAAACTCCTATTGAAGGAGATAACTCAATAAGATGAGTAATTGACATGGTCATATTACTGAAGCTATGTGCTAAGTTTAGATATGTCTGGTATGCTATCTACATCTATATGAAATTATCCTCCATGAGGCCTTTCCCTATGATAATCATATGATGGTCCTGATATGGCATTGGTATTATAACTTGAGAATTGCTAGAAGAGGCATGTTTATTATTTTTATTGTAAGGTATGTTTTAATGCAATCTTACTAAACTTAGAAAATTTTAATGGGGAAAGTCTATTGGAAACATAACCCATACTTACATAGATATTATTAAGACTTTATATTTGTTCATTAAAAAGTGACAATCAAGAAACTAAGGGTCATAGGCTACCAGAATTTTAATGTAGTGTGGTTTCTATTGAACTTGTTTTTTAACTAAAGCTATGCTAGTTAGGTATTATTTCATTTATTCTTGATCCTACTCTGAGTATGGAGGTGTGTTGACTAAATAGTGGTCCAAAATATCCTAGATTTATTTCACCATTTGAGTGTTATAAGGTAAATAAGGATCCATCTTTACAATGACATCATATCCATAAGGGTATTCAAAAAAGACTTCTTGTGTGATAACATTACTATAATATTGTAGATGATGCCACTATGACTATAGTGAGACATGTTCAAATCAATGGTTGATGATTCACAACAAAAGGGGTAGATTTTTACAAACTCTGAAAAATAATGTCTAAAAAGATAAAAGGTTCAAACTTGATCTAACTTGGTCAAAGGATGGAATTATATTTCAAAACGGTCTACGCTAAGACTTGGTATAAAATAGTATAACATCAAATGTCTAATGATAAATGTCTCAAACAAAAAATCCAAGTGGATGAACTAAAAACCAAATACCAAACTCTAGGTTCAAAATGTTTCAAATAGGTCCAATCTAGGAAAATAAAGGTTGTTAGGTCTTTTGGCCAAATGCAGTGTCAAAAACTAGGCTTAAATAAAGGCATGTGTTATGACTTTCACCCAAATGTGGCATCAAAATTTATACTTAAAACAAAGGGGTCTTTAATCTAAAAAAATTGAAACACTTTGAAATAGCCAAGGCATTTAACTTTGACATGAAATTTAACCAAATTGGTATAAGGCATAAAACAAAAAACACTTAGAGATAAAATATTTTCTCCCAAATAAAGGCACAAATAATAGTTTTCAAATCTGGGTAAAGAATTAACCTAAGTTACGTAACCTAAAAGAGAAAGATATATGTCTAAGCCCCAATTAGACATGGCATAAATAAAAATCAATAAATGTTTGGATTTGAATTTGTCAAGGTTAAACTAAAAATTCAACTTAGGAAAATTAGGTTATTTTGATTGAAAGACAATCTAGATAAAGGTGAATGAGATAATGAGACTAAAAAAATATCACAAAGGCATACATGGTCTAGTTTCAAATGTGAAATTTAGACACAAGGAAAATGAGTCTATGAAAAAATTCTAGTGTAATGACATTATCACTCTTTAAAGATATAAATAGTGATATGTTTCAAGACTTCAAGGCACAAAACATCAAATTTTTTGGGTAGCATAACTTTACCCATTTCAATCAAGTGATACACAATGTTTTCAATAAAAACTTCAAATAAAAAGTGAGGCATCAAATGGATGGCATAACACCTCCTCAAACAATGGATTAGTGTGGACATAAAATTCATTTTGATGTGGGATAAAAAATAATGGTTTTATACCAAAATACCAAGAAAGGTAAAAGAAAATACAAATACAACTAAGTATAACATCATAAGCCCTAACCTAACAAGGTTAAATCATATTATTTAAATTCATCTATATACATGCTCTTGGTAGGATTTTAAATGTTAATCAAAAAATAAAATTACATGAAGTAGTAAGGTTTTTATACCCCCATTTTCACCAAGAGATTATACAATGACAAAGACCTTCAAGTTACTTTCCATGCATCAAAAATATGTTCGTAACAAGTGGGGTTTATCTAAAACTTAAATTTTTGAATGTCTAGATGGTCCTAAGTGTGATTAACACTATAGATGTCTCACATAAATTGACTTCATAACAATTAACTTACTATGCAAGGGTCTATTCCTTTTCATAGTGATTCCATCCATTTGCTGCTTAGTGGATTTCCCTAGTTAACCAAATTTGAATCATGTTTTTGTTACAGAAAGATAGGATATTTGCTCAACCCCTTGGCTCACGTGCCCTAGTTTTTATACCTTACCATGGATTAGGATTGGTACAATGTTGGGAGATGAATTCTCAGGTCAATGAACCCCTAAATAACTCGTTAATAAGTTATGAACTCCCCTTCACAAGCCAAGTTACATAACAAAAAATGACTAACTGAAAAGACTATAGAGGTTGCTTTGAGATCACCCAGACCATATGGTTATGGGGAGAGCCTTGACAACATTCTTTTCATGCCTTAGACTAAGGCAAAAATTTTAAGGAAATGGCACTTTTGGTCACCCAATTTACCTAAAGGAGATGGGGGGGAGAGTATACACACACTCTTTGTTTTGCACAAAACACACAACCATAAAGATTTATCACTAAACAAACACTTTAACAATTTTAAATCAAGCAAGTGTTTGATAAAGTTTTTATCCCCTGGGATTAAATTGAAAATTTGTAAAACTTTCACAAAAAGACTAACATAAACATATAAGTTTTTTTTAAGTACTTAAAACTAAATGTTCAAGACTTAACCATTATTTTTAAGTGCCAAAATGAAGTGTTAAAGAGTTAGTATTTGTAAATTTATGTCATATTCTTGCCTTAGTCCTGCAAATATTAGAGGGTTTCCTTCTACTTTGAAGCACAATTATGGATGAGAAAATAATATTTGGAAATGTATCTCTTAGGTTTCTCTATATTTTCTACACATAGAATCAGTATTGATCTATGTAAGGATCGATGTTGATCTATATAAATTGGCATCATTTGATAGAAATCAACGTCAATTATTCCTATCAGTAAAAACAAAGAAAACATAATACATTTTTTTCTAGTTAAATGGTTAGAAAGATGAGTATTAGTCCAAGAAATAATACCAAATCGTATAGTAAAATGATCAGTGAAACTATATCTAGGACCTTAGAAAAAACATAAACTCTAGAAATCTCAAGAGACATTCAAAAAATACATTCCTTCCATGCCTTTTTTCTACACATAGTGATCAATGTCGATCCAAGGGGACTGACATCGATTTATAAAATGATAGGTGTCAATTCATTGGTAAAACTAAGTGAAATTATAAAATAGAATTAAAAAAAGTAAAATAAAAACTCTAATTTTTATGATATTCAAGTATTCATTTAAAATTTTATGAATTGCTCTTTGGTATGTGGGATGCTTTGGGTCCCACTAGGCATGCCATTTTTGATCATATTAATTTGACAATAGAGAGGAGGTTAGTTCACGTTTTAGTTTAAGAAATAAAACTCAAAATGAACACACTAACATGCTAACATATCTAATCCTAGATCATAGAGGGAGATTAATGAATAAAACCAAATGAAAATCACAACTAAAATGCAAAATTACAATAATATCATACCTTCCTTGAATGATCCAAATGATTCATTGCATGGCTTTCTCAATTTGTGCTCAAAGAGTCTTTAGTAATGGAGTTTTCTTTGCTCATATCCTTGGCACCATTATGGCTTGATATGTCTTGTGCTTGTTTGATGTGGCTTGGCTCAATATTTTGGAGCTATAACACTATTGATATAAATCATTCTACAAACCTAAATTATAACTCTACACTTTCTAATCTCTCTTTTCAATAGGCAATGGCTTATATTTATAGGCTTAGGAACTAACCCCAACTCAAGGTGAGTTAAAGTGTAGTTTAAACATAGAATGGGTTCAAATCTAGCCTAAGTGAGTCAATATAACCCTGGTAGATTTAATATTTTTGAATTAATCATGATTTACAATGAATAGGCATGGGTCTCCAAAAAGAGATATTTTGAGATATTTATCAAAGGCTTGACAACTCATAAATGTAATCATGAAAAGCTAGGATATTTCATTTTTTTGAATTTCCTTTTTTAGACATTAATTACACATGGATAATTAAACTAGGAATTTAATTTTGTTTAGATTATTGATTAATTATGATTAGCCATTTATCTCTTTCAATATTTGATATTTTTTATGTACCCCACTTAATAGGTCGATAGGCCAAATTGATTATTATCATGCCACAAGGTATTTAAGGATGAATCCATGAAAGGTTATTGTTACATACGGTCAAATACCCTAATTAAGGATGTCTCAACATGATTATAAGCTTTGATGAGTGATGCGTAATCAAATTTAGGACATTTAGTGATTTCTAGGCTTAATTTACAATGGTTGGTAGGAACTGGTTTGAAGTCTGATCGAAGGCCATTGGTGGCTAGTTTTAGGTGTCTATAGCACATATCACCTCCAAACTAATGAAGGCCATGTTTTTAAATAACCCACTAATGCATAATTTTTTAATAAATATTTTTCACAGATACTTCACTTCTTATCATACTTCTATATACTATCCTATTAACACTTCTTATAAGATTTTTACATTAATTTCACACTCTATAGTAGTTTATTTTTACATAAACCTTAGTTTATTCCTTTTGACCTTTGGTTTCTTTATCTCATGAGTTATATTTTAATACCATGGATAGGACTCAGTTTTCCTCATGAACTACTTTCACTTTCATATATTTATTTTTCATATTAAATTTGTTAACTTCCACTAATTTTTATGCCCACTCAGATTCTTCTTTTGTGATCTATAGTGTAATACCATGAATAGGACCATGCACTCCTCAAAAATACAAGTTTTACCATTTTTCACATACTTTGTTCATCCATTTGGGTTTTTTTGTGAGTTTCAATGTATTACCATGGATTAGACTACACCCTTTTCACAATTACCATTTTCACCATTTTTCACATATTTTATTCACCCATTTAGGTTTATCTTTTGTGAGTTTCAGTATAAGACCATAAATATGACTAGGCCCTCCTCACAAATACTAATTTTACCATTATTCACATAATTTATTCACCCATTTGGGTTTTTATTTTGTGAGTTACAATGTGATACCATGGATAGGGCAAGGTTATCCTCACAAATATCATTTTTCACATACTTTATTCACGCATTTGGGTTTTTATTTTGTGAGTTCAGTGTAAGACCATGGATAGGACTAGACCCTTCTCAAAAAATAGGAAATATTATCAACAAAAAAAACCTACCTCCTATAAATTTAACACCTAACAACCCTCCCCTTAATACTAATTAAGGGAATGTTCCTCCTACTAATCATAATAATCCTCCTCCCAACAAAAATCTACCAGTTGATACCACTCAAATTCTTGAAAAAATATTAAAATAAATTAACATCATGTGAACATATAATACCTCTCAAATAATGCAAATACATCATTTGATAAACATGGATAATCAACCTCCTGTGCTTCTTCCCTAAAATAACCAAAATATCATCCCTCCACCTCTTAAATATGTCATGGTAAATATAATTCCCTAACCTATTATGCACAAAAATATGATTCAACACATTCAAAATGAACCTTAGCCCATTTCATTATATCTAATGATATTGGTAATATATCTCAAACTATTAAATATGATAGGACTAAATACCTTGCATCTTTTCTCAAAGCATTCAATAATCTTTATAAAGATGATATTCAAACTAATACCTTCATCACTACGAAACTTTTAGTTAAAACATTCATAGGTGACATATTATAATTGTATAACCAACTTCTCTAACATTATATATGGAAACTTGAGTAATTAATCAATACTTTAGTTAAGTAATTCAACACAATGATCTTCCTAAAAATTGTCTTAGCCATTTCATTAATTATAAAAAAAAATCCTCTTTTTAATCATCTCATGATTTTATCAAACATTTGAAATCTTTAACTCACAAATATGATCACACATTACTAATGATAACTTCTTCAAACTCTTCATAACTACCTTAAAACCTCCCCTCCAATACAAGGTTCAAATTTTTGCTCCCCAAACATTAAATGATAATATCAATCAAGCTAAGCAACAAGAAATTCTAATGAAATAAATTGAAAGTAACACTAAAACCATCAAGGGATCTTTCCAACACTCAAAAAATGAAATCACTATAATAATCCTCAAATAAACATAGGATTAGCCAAAATGGATAATCCCCAAGATTCCCATGTACCACTAACTATTCAACAAATAAAACAACTTTTAGTGCCTTCTAAATCATTAATTTATGTTAATAACCTACCTATATGGTATGACCCTAAAACATTTTGTTGGTTTCATGTTGATATAGGTCATTCCCATGAAACATGTCACTAGCTTACAACATTTTTAATTTATTTTACATTAGGATATACATTCATTCATGATGTTATGATCAAAATGCATCATCATGATTATGTTAATGCTTCTCAACAAAAACAATCTTTAAATACTTCTTCCTATAAAAACTAAAAAACATTTTCTACATCCAAACCTCAACATTAAAACAAGGATATTTGTGTAATTGATGCTAACTATGATCAATACTACAATTCTCAATACGTGAATGTAGCTAAAGTCAATTATCGATGTAAACCCACACACAAAGATCTCATAAAAAATCTAAAGAAACCATCACTTTAATATCAACTCCTAAAAGATACCAATACCAGTAATATACTTTATGGCATGAATGAGGAAACGCTTCCACATTCTAAACCTCAGACTACATCTCTTCCTACCAAAAATATTTTACCTTTTAAGCCTCTTGTTGGTTCTTCATCTTCAAAAAATAATCATAATTTATTAGACGAAATCAACTCTATGCCTTGTAAAATACCTCCCATGGATTTAGTTCACACTTACCCATATCATCATAAATTCCTGATACAATAACTACCATAAATGTAAGAACCAACTTCCCTAGAAGTGAAACAACCTTCTCATGAGCCTTCACTAATAAAATTTCATACCATTGAAACTATTTTTCATTATTGAAAACCTTCTATATAATTCTTTGAATAATATAAGATCAATGATTAAATTATCTTTCAAGTCAACAACACACATCTATTTATTAAAATCACAATTATTACCACCCTTATTCATAAAGTATTATTATAAGAAGGGTCAAGAATTAATGTGACATATCTTAAATAATTTAAGAACTTGGATATAATAAATATCATCTCAATAAAACTCATCTAACATGTTATGTATTTGACAAGACCAATCAAAAACCACTTGGTTTTATTTGGCTCCCTATCACCATTGGACCCAAAACTATACATACAAATATCATGGTTCTTAACTTATCATTATCTTATAATACACTCTTAGGTCACCCATGGACACATTTCATGAGGGTTATTACCTCTTCCAGTAGGCAATGTATCAATTTTATTAATAATGAAAAACTATATAAACATGATGTTGATCCTAATTCATGGATTATTTAGCTTCCCAACTCCAAATCTCAGTATCAAATTCTAACTAATCCATGAATTAATAGTTCACCTTTACCTAAATTCATTCATATGAACCTATATTTATAGACCAATATTGTTTTTTTCTAATAATTGTGAGTAAAATGATTTGAAAAACACTTGGAATACTACCAATCTACCTCTTTACATTTATTAGTGGTTCTAATGTAGAAAAATAGGCCAACCTTCTGGAGCCATAAATTTTTACTCATAATTATATTTTAGGTATTATACATGCCAAAATGACCATATCAAAAAGTTTTATTATGCCCTAAGTAGCTTTATCTACTTAGATTTGATTTTAATATTTTTTGGAGGCCAAACGTGATCATCTAAGGGTCCAAAATTAGCTTTTAATAATGGAAAAATATATAAACATTATGTTTATCTTAATCCATGGATTATTCAACTTCTCAACCCCAAATCTCGGTATCAAATTCCAAGTATTCCATGGATTAATAGTGTACCTTTACCTCAATTCATAAATGTGCACCTATATTTATAGGTCACTATTGTTGATTCTAATAATGGTGAGCCAAACGATTTGAAAAACACTTGGAATAATACCAATCTTACTCATTACATTTTGGAGTGGTTCCCTCCTTCCTTTCTACCTCATGATCATACCATCCCTCTCATCGATGAGATCATTGATCCCTTTGCTCTATGTAATGCATATGAAGCATTTTACATAGAAGATTACTTCACCTATAATGAATATGGAGTGGCTAAGTTATTTATAGACCCTTTAATCATGTCACATCACAAATTTAGTGATCTATGTGTATCTCCTTTTGATGTTACTCTAGAGACACAATCATGTACTATCTCTCATACCTATGATGATAATTGCATGATGGCCCCAAATCAATCACAAGACTTTGATTATAAACACTATCAATAAACCTTAGCTAAATTATAAGATCTCAACTGAGATGTTCATGTCATTTCTATAGAGAGTGAGTTATAACTTGAAGGTCATGTACCTCTAGTTAATTCTCCACTTTTCAATACCCCTTTGGTTATTAAACAAATCTTACCTCTTGTAAATTCATAAATTCAAAAATATTATATACCTTTTCTATCACAACTCACTCTACCAAATCCCCTCCGTATAATTTATTCTACATATATATCTATTATCAATCCAATTGAATATAATAAACCTTCCTTAATAATTCCACCTACACATGAGACTACCCTTGATGCCAAGTTAATAAACGTATGCTAGATATATTATGAATATGATTTCCATGGTAATAAAATTAGTGATATTGAAGTAGATGTGGAATGTTATGGACCCTTAACCATTATACATAGTGATGAAAGTATGCTTGAGTTACTCCATGATAGAGAACCTCAAATTCAACAATAACATCACAAACTTGGGAATTTCAAATGTAAGGATCCTTGTTTTAACAACTTCATTTCTAACATAGATCCCTAAATAAATACCATTTATTATCTTTCAAATGTTTCATATGGTTTTCAAGATAGAAATTTTATTCTCATTGAAGAAACTAAGAGAATAGAATATGGCACACCCTCATGTCCTTGACCTTTATAGTCTCTAGAAAACTCATGCCAATCGATCACGATAACTTTAGCCTATTATTTTATAAATATCATGATATTTTTTCTTGGTCATATGAGGACATGCTAAATGTTGACACTAATATAATTGTGAACAATATAATCACATACCCAGATGCCAAACCCATTTGACAAAAAAAATGGAAATTTCTACCCAAAGTTTCCACCCTATGCCATATAGAAATTATCAAATTATTAGATGCTAATTTTACTAAACTTGTGAAATATTTTTAATGGGTGTCAAACATTGTTCCCATTAACAAAAAACTCACCATATTTATTCACATATTCATTGAATTTCATAATATTAACCTCACCTATCGCAAAGATAACTTTCCATTACCTTCAATGGATGTCATCATATATTCCACTACTAGATACGAAATGTTGTCACTCATGGATGTTATTTTTGGGATACAATAAAATTCAAATATCCCCCAAATACCAACACAAAAAAACATTCACTATGGTATGGGGCACCTATTGTATGTCAAAATTCCCTTTAGCCTTAAAAATGTCATAACTACATATTAACATGCCATGACTCACATTTTTCATGATCTTATACAATTTTTTTTGTAAACCTATGTAGATGACCTCATTGCCAAATCAAAAAGTTACACAACCTATCTCTCTAATCTATCCGTCATCTTTGATCAATTAATCAACTACAAAGTTAGACTCAAACTTAACAAGTGTGTCTTTGTTGTTATATCTAGTAAACTACTAGAGTTCTTAGTCTCTCTTTATGGTATTGATGTCAATACCACTAAAATAAATGTTATAGTCAACATGCCCATTCCATGATCCATTTTTTACATTTAAAATTACCTTGTAAATCTTAGGGCAATCTGATGATCATCCCCAAAATGGATTATCACATATACTCTATTAATTCCCTTATTAAAAAAGGTAATTCTCTAGAATGAACTAATCCTTATAAAAAAGCATTTGATAACATGAAATAATTATTACTCCATCCATCCACCCTTCATCCACCTTCTAATGATCTTCCTTTGATTTTTACACCTATTCTACTCTAGTATTAGTTGGGGTAATGCTTTACCAATGACTCGATACTAATATAAAATATGTTATTTACTATATTATTTGAGGCCTCATTGATTATGAAAAATATTACACTGAATTAGAATGTGATTTCCTCACTATCTGCTTTGTAGCTAAAAAACTCCTTCACTATATGATTTATCAAACAACTTGTGTCATTATTTATTCTGATCCACTTCATTATTTTTTTCTCTAAAGCATTTATACCTAGAGATAAAATTGACAAGTGGATGGTTCTCTTGATGGAATTTATCCTTTGCATCAGATCACAAAAAAATTGTTAAAGGGTAAGTTGTTGCCAAAAAACTTCAAGAAACACCCATACCCAATATAAATCAGCTTCAAGATAGTCTCCCCAATGATAATATTCTATGTGTTTAAGGTCTTAATCAATAAATTTATCTTAAATATTACTTGCATAATTTCACTATTTATTTAGAGGCAAATAATACATAAGATACATATATCATTCTTAATACTACTAAATCCAAATTAGTTATCAAAGAGCTTCTTGAAGTCACCATCAATTTACAAAAAGACACATGGACCCTCCACTTTTATGGTTCTAAATACTTTAAGGAGATACAGTAGGTTATATTATAACTAACCTTCATGGAAATATCATCCCTCAAGCATTCAAATAAACCTTTCGTGTTACTAATAACATGGCAGAATATAAATCTCTCATCTCAGGTATGAAAGTGGTACTTGAATTGGATGTCCCATATCTACATACTTTGGGTGACTCCTAATTTATTTATTTCTAGGTTAACAATGATTACCAATGTAAAATAAAAAATCTTATTTCTTATCATCAAATAGCAATAACAATCACTGAAGAGTTTATCTCTTTTACCATTGAGCCAATTTTAAGAGATAAAAACTCTATCATTGATTCTCTTGCTTCTTCAACATCTATATTTCATCCTCATAAAGTATTTAATGATTCACAATTTATTATTTAAATAATAAAGTCAACATATTTTATCAAATCATAGGATTCACTTATCTATCACATTGAGGTTGTCACTATTTAACAAATTTCATGGTATAAAAATATCATCCAATTCCTTGAACATCAAACCTATCATCTATAAATGGATTTTTGTGAAAAGACTAAAATTCAAAAACAATATTTTAAATATGTTATTTGATGTAATGTACTTTATTAACATAATGTATAAGGCATATTAATCTAGAATGTAATGAAATAGTCCCTCATCTCCTTAAACCAGCACATGGGAATATTTGTGGTGGTCACTATAGCAGACATGCTACAACACAGAAATACTTATGTATGGGATAATTTTATCCTAATTTTGAAAAGGATGCTATCAATTTTACTAAATAGTGTATTCCCTCACCACTAGCTAATCTCCAAACTATGGAATCTCCTTGGCCATTTTCCATGTGAGGATTAAACCTCATTAAAAGATTACCCTAGTCACAAAATGGTTATGTTTTATCATTAATACTACTGAATATTTTACCAAATGGGTAGAACCCATGCCTCTTGTCAATGTTATGGGAACCACTATTTATATATTTATCCTTAACCAAATAATTTATTTATTTAGAGTTCCCCATACTATCATTTATGATAATGACAACATTTTTAGGAAAAAGGACATGAAATAGTTATGTGTTAAATTTAAAATATCTTACAAATTTTCCACACCTTACCATCCATAATTGAAAGGCCAATATGAGGCCACTAATAAAATTCTCAATAAAATTATCTAAAATACTCTGATAAACTCGTACTAATTATCATCTTCATTTATACCCCACATTTTAGGCCTATTATACTAACATACATACTACCATTGGTGTAATACCGTTCTCACTAGTGTATGGTCTAGAGTCCATCTTACAATTAGAATTTAAACTTCCCTCTTTACGTATATGTCTTGATAGTATCATTCATGATGAGTAATTACATGAATCTCACCTTCATGCCCTTGATCTTCTTGATCAACACTATCTATCTAATTTTCAACATAACCAATAATACAAGGCTCACATTGCCAAACAACATAATTAAAAAGTTAAAGTCTATAGTTTCAATGTTGGTGATATTGTCCTTAAGTTAGACTATACCCATGATAAACAAGGAAATAATGTTGAAAAAAGTGGGGACCTTATTTATTAAAATAAATACTTGGTCATATCACCTATCACCTCTAAACTAATGAAGGCCATGTTTTTAAATAATCCACTAATGCATAATTTTTGAATAAATATTTTTCTTAGATATTTCACTTCTTATTATACTTTTATATATTATCTTACTAACACTTATTTTAGGATTTCTACATGGATCCCACCCTCTGTAGCACTCTATTTTTACACAAACTTTAATGCCTTCCTTTATACCTTTGGTTTCTTTCTCTCATGAGTTGGATTATAATACCATGGATATGACTCAATTTTCCTCATGCATTCCTTTTGATTTCATATATTAATTTTTTAATATTCCATATATTTTTATGCCCATGCATGTTCTTATTTTATGAGTTACAGTGTAAGACTATGGATAAGACTAGACCCTCATAAATATCAGTCTTACCATTTCTCACATACTTTGTTCACCCATTTGTGTTTTTATTTTGTGAGTTGTAGTGTAAGACCATGGATAGGACCATGGCCTCCTCACAAATATTATTTTTACCAATTTTCATATATTTTGTTTACCCATTTGGGTTTTTATTTTATGAGTTGAGATGTAAGACCATGGATAGGACCAAGACCTCCTCAAAAATACTAGTTTTAACATTTTTCACATACTTTATTCACCCATTTGGGTTTTTATTTTTTGAGTTATAGTGTAATACCATGGATATGACCATGCCCTCCTCACAAATACTATTTTTACCATTTTTCACATACTTTGTTCACCCATTTCAATTTTTATTTTTTGAGTTATAGTGTAAAACCATGGATAAGACCTGTTGTCCCCCAAAAATATCAGTCATTTTTTGGACAACATTTGAACTATTTTGAACTATTTTGGCCCCATAGGCCAAAATTATCCCTTCCCTTCCCAAATTTTTTTTGTGCATTTAAATTCTCCATTTTTCAAGCTTTTCAAAAAACTACGGACTCTGCAGACCCATTTCTATGGACTCTATAGGCCCATTTCTATGAACTCTATAGGCCATATTTATGGACTTCGCCAGTTCTATGGACTCAAATCTATGGACTCCCCTAGTTCTGCAAACTCATTTCTACCAACTATATAGGGTGGAACTACAGACTTAATAGATGGTTTCTATGGACTCTGTAGGCTATTTCCTCACTTCTACAGACTCCCCCAGATCTATGAACTCATTTCTATAGACTTTGTAGGTTGGTTTATACAGACTCTGTAAGAAAGAAATAGGTTTAACACTTAGTCATTTTTTCAATCAATAAGTTTAAAGGGGTCTTCCAAGAGCCCAAAGGACAAGTGACCTTATGGAGGGCACTTGGAAACCAAAGTGGACCATTACAAAAATCCAAAAGGTGACTTTAGAGCTCAAACAGCCCTTGCCAAGGGTAGGCGGGGAGCAAGTGGACCAATTCAAAGGCCTAGTGAGCAAGGGAATTCCTTAAAAAAAATTCCCATGGAAAAGTTTTAAGGGAACAATCCCTTCAGACAAAAAGTCTAAAGGAAATAAGCTCAATAAAAAGCAAAAGTCTACCAAAGAAAAATAAAATCTTGGTGGGAAGAAAGAATGAAGGAAAGGAACAATTCCTTTAGACTTTTGTCTGAAGGAAAAGTGCGAAGGATAAAATCCCACTGAAGAAAGAAGCTTGAAGGCCATCCAAAGACCACCTGAAGGGCAGGAACCTTTATGAGGGGGTTGTCACTGACCAAAGTGAAACGTTTCTCAAGACCCTGAAGGGCAGGTCCCCTCCAAGAAGGACAAAACAAGAATGCTGAAGGAATTGCTAAGGAGATTGATGGGCATGTAGATGTCAAATTTGAGTGCCATGAACTAGCCATTGAGATCCAAACATCCAGTGATGTCCTCATAGATATCAAATTTAGGGAAACAAACTAGCCATTGATTTCCTAATGATGATGGGCTTGAAGACGTAAAATTCACAAAAATAAAATAATCATTGATCTTTGAAAGTTGGAACATGGACCTGAATGTAAAAGGCCAAAATGCCAAAGGTAAAAATCACTGATGGAAGAGTGTATGGAGCCAGTAAGACCGAAAGAGATATCATGAGAGCTCAGATCACATACATAAGGATGAAATATAATAAGGAAAGGGGGAACAATGGAGAAATATCAGAAATATCCACACATAAGATATGTTTCTAGAAGGTAAAACAACCCACCAGGTGGACATTAGAAGAGCAAGAACATTCAATGACATGACCCATTTTTCTCCATTGAGTAAAGCAAATAGTTGTGCACACATCAGGAAATACATCAAGCGGCCCATATTAAATATTGACAATCAATTCTAGTAGAACCCATGGATGAAATTTAAAATACATTAAAGGCATTAAATGCATCATAACACATTTTTTTGTGAAACAAAGCACCCAAGTCTTTCTTGGAACACTATACATTGGACTCTCTTTTATTATTTTAGGACATCTCAGTCTATAATAAAAAATGAAACTTTGCCCAAATTGAAAGGCATTAATGATACTTCGAGCTCAGATTGTTGATCATATTTCATTATTTGAATAAGAAAACAAGTGACTTTCCAGACTTTGTGCTGGAATAGCTTGGTTGTTGGGGAAATTGTTCTTATGTCTATTTCCTTAATATATTTTTTTGTCCATTTGATTAAATAAGTAGAATTAGTGAAAGTGATCAGGAAGGTGTCCTAAAGCTAGTTGTGGAAAGACTTTGTGCTACCACAATTGTCTTTAGTTTGTCTTTTTTTTCTATTCTTGTGTAAAGGATCTTGGGACAACTTTGTGCCCTCATTATCCTTCGTATTTTGTTTCTATGTAAAAGACCTTAGGATGACTTTATGCCCTCATTGTTTTTTATATTTCACTCTTTGGTAGTTGAGGTGGAGACTTTGTGCCTCATTTCATCTTGCTATGTTATTGTGCCCTATTATAGTTACTTATCATCACCCAAAAGATTCCTTTTGTCTACTGAACAACACTTTTGAAAGAAGAGGAGTGTCTTCTATCATTTCATCAAGATTTATCCTTTGATTTGTGAACATCATCTCTAAAAAAAGAGAGATGGATGGTTTATCCTACCCTTGAGTGTTATTTTCTATTTATATATATAGTATATAGCTCCTGCATATCTACAGGGAACCTCACCTTGATGAGAGGAGAGATTTGTTTCCTTTTGATGTAGTAATCTTGCACATCTGGCTGACCAATTTCCCTATGTTGTGGTTGAAGAGACCTATTTTGCTCATCAGTTAGCTGATCAACAAAATATTCACCCAACAATTTTTCGTGACTCCACTAGGGACACAATAATTTTATGCAATTTGAAGCCTCAAGCTTTAGATTGAAACATCACCAGTGTCTTACCCATTATCATTATAACCTTATCCATTTATCCTATTGTGAAAGAACACGTATTTTGAAGCTTCAAGTTTCAAACTAAAGCAATACCAGTTCTTTCCCATTTTTATTTTACACCCTAGTAGATCCACGGTATATGTGAAGCCAAAGGGCTAAAGGTATTGTTGACCCTACATTCGAGTTGGTACAACAATGTAATTTTGATTTGTTTCCTTCACCATCTCACCTCCAATGAACTAGGATATTTCCTCCTACTAAATTCAAGTCTCCATTGCTAGACAAATCATCCATTTCTACTATTAATAAAGCTTTGCCAATAATTTCCCCTCTGAGATTTGTTATTCCACCTTTCCATAGTCATACAATGGAAATTCAAGGCCCCTAGGGTAACTCTTTTGGCCCACTTAATCTAACTCCACCCCTACATGAGCTCCCACATAATTCAAGGAAGAATTTCCCCAAGTTCTATAGTGATGGGAAAGTTCATCCTAATGAACATATTGTAGCCTTCAGCATAGCTTGTGGTGTAATAGGTGTAGAATTTGAAGACATGGCAGTCAGACTATTTGTGAAAACTTTACAAGGTGTTGTTGCAAACTGGTTCTACCACCTACAAGCTCAGTTAGTAACTAACTGGAACACTCTCAAAGCCAAATTTGAAGCTATATTCAAGCCTACAGAAGATGCACATGCTTTGTTGGCTCAACTCTCACAAATGAAGAAGGAGTCTCATGAACCAATGAGGGATTTCATAGCCAAATTTGACAAGCTAAGTAACATGATTCCTATAATTTCTTAGCCTACAACTAAGAATCTCAAATGTTTCTTCATCAATTCCTAGCTACTTGAAGTGAGTTTTCTACTAAGACGTGCTGGCCAAATAGACCTTGTTGTAGCTCATGATTTGGCCACTGAGGTGGAAGATGACCTTATCTTGGCAAGAAAGATAAGGAGAGATCCTAACAGAGGTAAATCTTCATCTTCTAAATATTCATCTATAGGTACCACTGACCCAATAGTATAGAAACTAGAAAATCAGTTGCTAGCTCTCAAAAAGTAGATGGCACAAGAGATATCTTTAGCTCCTTCATATAGAGATATGCCAAGGAGGACATTCCCCAATCAGTAATACCAAGGCAATGCTATCAAAAATTAAGGACAACCAAATCATCTTCCTTCCCCACAAGGGAAACTTTCCATTGAAGCACCCCCAACCAATTTAGCAGTTGGATATCTCAAAATAGAATCTGATTTCTCTTTCCAGCCTAAATTAAACCAAGAAAATGATGTTGATCTCCTTATAGCAAACCAAGATGAATTAGTTGGTGACTCCAACATTGGTTTCCTAAATTATTAGGATGAACCCAGAAATGAAGATGAAGTAGTTGATGGATCATATGCTATGCTCACCCAGTCTAAAAACTAGTCAGCCCAGCAAGTTGATAAAGGTAAAATAGAGGAACAACCTCAACCAATAATTTCAATTACTAAGCATGGAACCACTCTGCCTTTCTAGCCAAAGGACTCGATGATTGCTAGAAAGGTAAATACATCAAATATCTCTGCACCTTCTATTTCAACTTCACAGACCAGTCTTCCCCCTTACAAAAATCAAAAATATGAACTCCCTTCCTTTATTCCTAACCCATTTCAGTCATTTGACATAATCGACCATGTCAATAAAACAAAAATTCAAATGTCTAAATTTGAATTTCTATAAGCCAATCTTGAGAAGTTGGATAGGTTAGTTTAGTGTGTGAATAATAGAGTCATCCTTGCAGGATAAGATGTTAAAAAGGTAACTCATGATCCCCTAAAGAACATGTCCATCCCAAATAATCTTGTCATTACTCCTCCTGCTACCCCTAGAAAAATAGATCCTTTCTATGTTTCCCTATTGATAAATGGTCACAAGATGAGCAATTACATCATTGATTCTAGAGCTTCAGACAATGTCATGCCTACCAAAGTGGCTGAATCCATTGGCCTCACATTGACCAAGACATTTGGTAGATTTTTCTCCATGGAGAACAAGAAAGTACCACTAATGGGGCAAATCAAAGACACCCAATTTGCATTTGTAGCCTTTCTAGACAAAAGAATCAAGATGACAGTTCTGGTGGCTAATGTCCCAACATCCTATGGTATTCTACTAGGGCAAAATTTTTATAAGGATGTTGGTGGAGAATTGAGCATGGACCTGTCTGAACTGAGGATCCCTGTTAAAGGCATCATGTAGAGGTTACTTCCTGAAAAGAAATCAAAATATGTTGTCACTCAGACATCAGCCCCTAAAGCTCAAATTCTATTTGAATCTTTAGGCATGGGTAATTAATTCTTAACCATAAAGGATATTCATGTTTTAGCAGATAAAAGTTCTATATGTAGTGATCCAAATATGGATTCAAACAAGAAGTTAGAAGAATTGGTATGGCACAGTACATATGAAAAAGGATCTTCCACCTATAATGATGAGAAATCTGAAAGAAGATCAATTATTGATGATGTTTAGATCCTGGAATTCAATGGAAACAATTTTTCTACCAGCTTAGGAGCTAGGATTGTGTTGATATCTCCTCAAAGAGATATTTTTCCTTCTTTATACAAGTTGCAGTTCAATAACACCAAAAACACAACTGAGTATGAATCTCTATTGCTTGGATTAAAAGCTATTCGAGATAAAGGCATCAAACTCCTGCATCCCAAAGGAGATGCTGAACTAGTGGTTTTTTAGGTAAGGAACCTATATCAAACCAAAAATGAGAGACTACACCACTACCACAATCTAGTCTAGGATCAAATTGAAAGCTTTGATACTTTTAGCATCTCTACCATACCCAGGGAATTCAATGACCAAGCTGATGCACTGGCTATTTTAGTAACTCTCTTAGTTCCTCACTTAGACTTCAAAGGAAACAAGTACACTATTGAATTGATCTTTCAACCAAGTGTGCCTGATAATGCTAACCACTGGCAAGTATTTAATAATGATAACCAAATCATTGCCTTCTTGGAACAAAAATACTATTTTGAATGGCTACATTTTGAAGGCAGTAAACCTCAAAAGTGTGAACCAGCTCCTAAAATGAATTTAGACTTATGTGAAGAATTCTTGCAGCTAAAAGGGAATAAAATTCCCAAAGGACTGGTTTCTCTCGAAAAGTTGTTTGACAAGCATGACAGGTTCATCAAATAGTAACAAACAAATTCAAGCTCCTCTTAAGGGTTTGATCAGATAAATTTGGGTACCAAGGAAAATCCCAAGATAGTGAACATTGGGAAGTGTTGTACTCTAGAGGAGAAACTCAAATTTACTGACCTACTTCACCATTATATGGATGTTTTGGCATACTCTTATGATGATCTGAAGTCACTCAGACTTGAGAAAATTCACCATGAAATTCTTCTCAAGGATAATTCAGTGCCATACAAGCAGAAATCCCAGCAATATAATCCAAAGATATTAGGTACTATTCTATTTGAGATATAGAAAATGTTGAATGTGAGGATAATTTTCCCAATCCATCATTCCACATGGATTGCCAACATAGTACCTATGAGGAAGAAGAATAGTGAAATTCGCATTTATGTGGATTTCAGGAATCTAAATCAATCATCCTTAAAGGATAACTATCCTTTGCCCATCATGGATCAACTACTTCAGACAGTGACCAGCTTAGAGATGTTATCAATGCTAGATGACTTCTTAGTATACAATCAATTTGAAGTTAGTGAAGTAGACCAACATAAGACTGCCTTCACTACACCTTGGGGGACGTTTGCATATAGAAGGATAGCTTTTGGCTTAATAAATGCTGGTGCCACCTTTTAGAGAGCAATGGACCTTCCTTTCAAGGATGAAATGGGTAAGTTCATTATAGTTTATCTTGATGACTTGAGTATCTTTTCTAAGCATTGCCCAGATCATATACGCCACTTGAAATAAGTGTTGGAGTGCTGCCACTAGAATGGCATTTCTTTGAACCCCAAGAAATCAATTTTTGGAGTAATAGAGGGAAAACTTCTCAAACACATTGTGTCAAAAGGAGGTATAAATATTGAATTAGATAGAGTCAAGTCTATTAAATATCTTACCTTGCCTACAAGTAAGACTGCTATTCACTCTTTCTTTGAAAAGGTGAATTTTTTACAAAGGTTCATCCCCGAGTTTGCTAAGAAGACTTGACACATTGTGAACATGATGAAGGGGAAGGCCACCTTCATCTAGACTAAAGAAGGCAAGTCATCATTTGAGGATATCAAGATTGCCATTTCTCATGCCCTAATTCTGGTTTGTCTAGACTATAACAAAGAATTCACCATATATAGTTATGCTTCTGAACACACGCTTTCAACAATTATAGTTGAATAGAATAAAGAGGGTATGGAATCTCCCATTTCTTTTATGAGCTGCCCTCTCAAAGCTCATGAGATAAAGTACTCAAACATGGAGAAGCATGCTTATGCAATGATGAAGGCATTAAAGCATTTTTGCTTCTACATCTTGAATTCACATACTACTGCCTTGGTTCCTGACACCACGGTCAAATCCATACTAACTCAGCAAGAGTTTAGGATTAAAAGAAGTAATTGGATTGAAAAAATCTAGGAATTTGATCTAATCATCAAGCTGACAAAGCTGGTATGGGGAAAAGGCCTATGCCAATTAATTGATGATAACAAACTAGAAGAAATAGAGCATGAAGAAGCATAGGTGGAAGACACACTGATAGTTCTCTTTATCTCCACCATGAATGAGTAGTATTCAGGTATTGCTCATTTCCTTATGGTGAGTGTCCTACTCACCTATCTTACAAAGAAAGGAGGACTATCAAATTGAAAGCTACCAATTTTGTCTTTTGGGACAATGGCATGTACAAGAGGAGCCTTGATGGAGTGTTCCTTCACTATGTGGATAAGGAGTAACAAAGCCAACTTTTGAAATCCTTCCATAATCTAGCATGTGGAGGACATTTTTTTACTCCTGTGACTTCCCATAAAATTATATTAGCTAGGTATTACTAGCCAACTCTTTTGCAAGATGCATATAAGTGGGTGAGAAAATGTGAACTATGTCAGCAATTTGTTGGGAGACCTAAGTTAGCTGCTCTGCCTCTCAAGCCAGTGCTCATAGGGGAAACATTCCAGCAATGGGGAATTGATTTTATTAGAGCTATATACCCATCTTCAACTGTTGGACATGATTATGTCCTTACAATAACTAACTTCACCAAGTGGGTGGAAGTTATCCCAACCAAACATGCTACTTCAGAAGTAGTGTGCAATTTTCTCAAGGAAAATATTATTTCTAGGTTTGGGGTCCCAACCAAGATTGTTACTAATAATGTAGCTTGTTTCACTTCCCAAGAGATTACACAATTTGATTTCTACTATGGGATTACTCTCTCCCACTCTTCTGATTACTTTCCACAAGGGAATGGACAAGCTAAATCAAGTAATAAGAACCTAGTGATTATCATCAAGAAGCTGGTGGATGACAACCAAAGGACATAGAATAAAGCATTGGTTAATGCTCTATGGGCAGACATAATTACACCAAAGAGGGCAATTGGTATGTCTCCTTTCCAACTTCTTTATGGTATCAATGTTGAGATACCAATCACTTTGGAATTACAAGCATTAAAATTGGCTAAGGTAATTGAAGATTAAACATATGAAAGCCCCCTTGATAAAAGAATCATGTGCTTGACTAATTTGGATGAGCAGAGAACTATGGTGGTGGACTAAAATTCTGCCCGTCAAAGTCTGGTAAAGAAGCTCTTCGACTGAAAGGCAAAAGCTGTGATATCTACGTTAGAGATCAAGTCCTGCTGTGGGACAAGAGAAGAGAACCAAAGGGGATGCATGAGAAGTTTGACTCCCTTTGGAGAGGCCCATTTATTATCCATCAGCTCAATGGTGAAAATAGTTTCTTGTTGAAATATCAAAATGACATGCTCTTCTCTCTACCTCACAGTGGGTAACATCTAAAACACTTCAATCTATGAAGTATCAGATAAGATTATCTTGTACATATGTACATTTGTATAGTCTTGAGTTTTATTTTGTGTTTTTAATTTTCATTTTTTAGAGCCTTTCTTTTTGGGTAGCATGACTCCATAGCCCAATGGCACACTTCAAGTCACTAGAGATTCTAGTTTCTACTCCCCTCAGCTGTTCCAAGTTTTCAACAGAAGGAAGTTCCCCAATCAGAGCCAACTATTGTCCCCCAAAAATATCAATCATTTTTTGGACAAAATTTGAACTATTTTAAACTATTTTGGCCCCATAGGCCAAAAATATCTCTTGGCTTCCCAAAAACTATTTTGTGCATTCAAATTCTCCATTTTTCAAGCTTTTTAAAAAACTATAAACTTTATAGGCCCATTTCTATGGACTCTGTAGGCCCATTTCTATAGACTCTATAGCCCCATTTCTATGGACTCTATAGGCCATATCTATAGACTCCACCAATTCTACAGACTCAAATGTATGGACTCCCTGAGTTCTACAAACTCATTTCTATGAACTTTGTAGGGTGGAACTACGAACTTCACAGATGGTTTCTACAGACTCTGCCAGATAGATTTCTATGGACTCTTTCAAACATAGAGAAAAATACAGACTTGGTTTCTACAAAATCTATAGGAAGACTCAAACCTATGGAATCTCAAGACCTCAAAACTACAAACACTGCAGGCTAGTTTCTCACTTCTATGAACTTGCCCAGATCTACGAACTCATTTCTACAAACTCTGTAGGTTGGTTTATATGGACTTTTTAGAAAAGAAATAGGTTCAACACTTAGTCATTTTTTCAATCAATAAGTTCAAAGGAGTTTTCCAAGAGCTCGAAGGATAAGTGCCCTTGTAGAGGGCACTTTGAAACCAAAGTGGACTATTGCAAAAATCTGAAAGGTGACTTTAGAGCTCAAATAGCCCTTGCAAAGGGTAGGCAGGGAGAAAGTGGACCAATTCAAAGGCTAAGCAAGCAAGGGAATTACTTTGGAAAAGTTCCCATGGAAAAGTTGTAAAGGAAACAATCACTTTGGACAAAAAGTCTAAAGGAATTCCTTCAGACTTTTGTTCAAAGGAAATAATCCCGATGAAAATCAAAAGTCTATCAAATAAAAATAAAAGCTTAGTGGGAAGAAAGAATGAAGGAAAGGAACAATTCCTTCAAACTTTTGTCTGAAGGAATTCCTTCAGACTTTTGTCCAAAGGAAAAGCTTGAAGGATAAAATCCTACTAAAGAAATAAGCCTGAAGGCCATCCAAAGACCGCTTGAAGTGTAGGAACCCTTGCAGGGGGCTCTCACTGACCAAAGTGAACCATTTCTCAAGACCTTGAAGGGCAAGTCCCCTCTAGGAAGGACAAAAAAAGAATGCTGAAGGAATTGCTAAGGAGATTGATAGGCCTGTAGATGTCAAATCTAAGTGCCATGAACTAGCCATTGAGATTTAGACATTTGGTGATGTCCCTGCAGTCATCAAATTTAGGGCAACAAACTAGCTGTTGATTTCCTAATGATGATAGGCTTGAAGATGATCTTTGAAAGCTAGAACACAGACCCAAATGTAAACAGGTAAAATGCCAAAGGGAAAAATACTAATGGAAGAGTGTAAGGAGCCAGCAAGACTGAAAGAGATAGCCTGAGAGCTCAGATCACACAGATAAGGATGAAATACAACAAGGAAAGGGGGAATGATGGAGAAAGATCAGAAATATCCACACATTAGATATGTTTCTAGAAGGTAAAGTAGCCCACCAGGTGGACATTAGAAGAACATGAACATTCAATGGTGTGACCCATTTTTATGCATCGAGTAAAGCAAATAGTTTTGCATACATCAGGAAATACATCAAGTGGCCCATATTACAGATTGGTGCTCGATTCTAGTAAAACCCATGGATGAAATTTAAAATACATTAAAGGCATTGAATGCATCTTAACATATTTTTTTGTGAAATAAAGCACCCAAGTCTTTCTTAGAACACTATATATTGTACTCTCTCTTATTGTTTTAGGACATCTCAGTTTGTAATAAAAAATGAAACTCTACCCAAATTGAAAGGCATTATTTAGACTTTGAGCTCAGATTTTTGATCATATTTCATTATTTGAATAAGAAAACAAGTGACTTTTCAGACTTTGTGCTAGAATAGCTTGGTTGTTGGGGAAATTTTTCTTATGTCTATTTCCTTAATACATTTTGTGTCCATTTTATTAAATAAGTAGAATTAGTGAAAGTGATTAAGAAGGTCTCTTGAAGCTAGTTTTAGAAAGACTTTGTGCTACCACAATTGTCTTTAGTTTGTCTTTTTTTCTATTCTTATGTAAAGGATCATGGGACGACGTTGTGCCCTCATTATCCTTCATATTTTATTTCTACGTAAAATAACTTGGGATGACTTTGTGCCCTCATTTTTTTTCATATTTCACTCTTTGGCAATTGAGGTGGAGACTTTGTGCCTCATTTCATCTTGTTGTGTTACTGTGCCCTGTTATAGTTACTTATCATCACCTGAAAGATTCCTTTTGTCTACTGAACAACACTTCTAAAAGAAGAGTGTCTTCTATCATTTCATCAAGATTTCTCCTTTTATTTTTGAACATCATCTCTAATAAAAGAGAGATGGATGGTTTATCCTACCCTTGATTGTTATTTTCTATTTATATATATAGTATATAGCTCTTGCATATCTATAAGGAACCTACACTTGATGAGAGGAGAGATTTGTCCCCTTTTGATGTAGTAAACCTGCACATCTAGTTGACCAATTTCCCTATGCTATGGTTAAAGAGACCTATTTTACTCATTAGTTAGCTGATCAACAAAATATTCACCCAATAGTTTTTGTAGACCAGATAATATAATGGAGATGGAGGAAGATGGTAAGGCTAGAATGATAATGGGTAAGACACAGAACCTCCCCTTGATGAGAGGAGAAATTTTTTCCCTTTTGATGTAGTAACCTACACATCTGGCCAACCAATTTCCCTATGCTATGGTTGAAGAGACCTATTTTGTTCATCAATTAGCTAATTGACAAAATATTCACCTAACAGTTTTTATTTTCTGAGTTATAGTGTAAAACCATGGATAAGACCAAGCCCTCCTAATAAATATAGGAAACATTCTTAAAACTAGTAACTCACCTCTTAACAATTCACCACCTAGTAACCCTCCCCCTAATACTAATTTGTGGAATGTTCCTCCCACCAATCCTAATAATCCTCCTCTTAACACCAATCCACCAGTTTATACCACTCAAATGTTTTCACAAATAGTGTAACATATGAACATCATACAAACATCTAATACCTTTTAAATTATGAAACTACAACATCATTTGATAAACATGGATAAACAACCTCCTATCCTTCTTTACCAAAATAGCCAAAATTTCATCCCTCCACCTCTTAAAGATGACATGGGAAATATCGTTCCCCAACCTATTATGTATAAAAAGATGCTTCAACACATTTAAAATGATCCTTTAGTACCTTTCATTATATCTATTGATGTTGGTAATATATCTCCAACTATTAAATATGATGGGACTAAATACCCCACATCTTTTATAAATGCATTCAATAATATTTATAAAGATTAGATTAAAACTAATACATTTTCTAGTACCAAAATCTTAGTTAAAACATTCATAGGTGACATATTAGAATGGTATAACCAAATTACCCAATATTTTGTATCGAAACTTGAGGATTTATTCAATCCTTTAGCTAAAGAATTTCAACATAATGATCTTCCTAAAAATTGTCTTAGCTATTTCATGAATGCTAAATAATCCTCTTCAAAATCAGCTCATGATTTTATCAAATGTTAGAAATCTTTGGCTCACAAATCTGATCATAACATGGTTGATAATAACTTGTTATAACTATACATAACTGCCCTAACATCTTCCTTCCAATACAAGGTTAAAACTTTTTCTCCCAAAACTTTAAATTATTTTATTGTTCAAGCTAAGTGACAAACTTTTCTAGTGAAATATTTTGAACCCAACACTAAAACCACCAAGGGATATTTCCAAAAATAAACAAATACAATAACTAGAAATCCTCAAACAAAACTAGGAGTAGATAAAATGGATAATCTACAAGCTTACCATGCATTGCTAATTATTTAAAATTAAAAAACTTTTAGTGACTTTTAAACCATTCATGTATGCTAATAACCCACCTACATAGTATGACCTTATAAAATTTTATTGGTTTCATATGGATATAGGTCATTTCCATGAAACATGTCTTGGGATTACAAAAATTTCCATTTATTTTATCTTAGGAGATACATTTAATCATGATGCTATGATCAAAATATGTCATCATGATTATGTAAATTCTTCTTAAAATAAACAAGATTTAAATCCTTATTCCTCTAACAACCAAAAAATATTTTCTACATCCAACCCTCAACATTAAAACAAGAATATTTATTTAATTGATGCTAACTATGATCAATACCATACCAATTCTCAATATGTGAATGTAGCTAACATGAATTATCGAGGTGAACCCACCTAAAAAGATCTCATCATAAAGTCAAAGAAACCATAACTCATAGAGAAACTCCTTAAAGATACCACTACCACTAATATACCTTCTAGCATGAATGAATAAACACTTCCACATTCAGAACCTCAGATTACCTCTCTTCTTACCAACAATATTTTACCTTCTAAGCCTCATGTTGGTTTTTCATGTTCAAAAAATAATTAGAGTTTCTTAGAGTAACTTAACTCTATAACTTGTAAAATACCTCTCATGGAGTTAATTCACACTTCTCCATATCATCATAAATTCCCAATGTAAAAACTATAATAAATTAAAGAACCATCTTCTCTATAAGTGGAACAATCTTCTAATGAGCCTTCATATAGAAGTTCATATCATTGAAACTATTTGTCCTTAAAAACCTTTCATATATTTCATTTAAAAAGACATGATCAATGATGAAATTATAGTTTGATTCATTAACCCACCTCTCTTTATTAAAATCACCTTTAATACCACCCTTATTCGTAAAGTCTCAATAGGTGAAGGGTCAAGAATTAATGTGACATCTCTTTGGCTAATTCAACAACTTGGGTATAACAAATATCATCTCAATCAAACTCATATAAATTTTTATGGATTATAAAAGACCAATAGGAAACCACTTGGTTGTATTTAACTTCCTCTAACTATTGTACCAAAAATTATATGTACCAAGTTCATGGTTATTAACTTATCATTATCCTATAATCTACTCTTAAGTAACCCATGGACACATCGCATCATGGTCATTTATTCTTTTGGTATCTAATGTATCAATTTTATTAATAATTTAAAATTATATAATCATGACACTTGATATAAGTACACACCACTGAGAGGGGGGGTGAATTAGTGGTTAACAATAATGCAATTCAAATCCAAACTCTTTAAGTTAATTAACCAATCACATCAATATGCAAGATAGATGAATCAAAGAACAAACATGAATGTAACAATTACACAATATTTATGTGGAAAACCCTCATGGGAGAGAAAAAAACACTCTCAAGGCTGAAAAAAATGGACTACAGTCCTATAATATGATCACAAACAAGAGGCTTTAGTCAAGTACCCACTTCAAAAGGAGCACCAATCCCTAAAGATGACAAGCATCAACATACCTAAGATGTTGAGCACTAACACAACACCTTATCAAATTAAAAAATATTAAAACCTAATTAATTCTCAATCTAATAGAGAAACCCTAAAATAACACTTTTCTCCAATTCTACAAATCTACACATGTCACCAACACTAAGCTATCTCTTCAACACAAGAAAATAACCCCTTCACAAATATTTCATTATATTCAAATATGCACTCATAAATATGATAAAAATAATCAATAGAATAAAAATCTTATGCTAATTATAATGACATTTTTCTCTACTCAATCTCATACAAACATTGGTCACCAAGACCCCCAACAACCTTCGCACAAAGTCTTCAAATATCAACACACACACTTGCTTGTCTAGCTTGATTTCCACACCCAAAAGAGATAAATCACATTTTATATATACCAATATTAATTATGGACAGCCATATCTATTTATAACATATTAGGAAGAATTATTCATTTCCCCCAATGTCATCCATGATCCTCTAGACAAGATTTCTATACCATACCATGAGCTCATGTTACAAAAACCTCATAAACAAAGCATATCACCAATTGTGTGACTATATTTGACTAAATAAAGATTATTCAAATCTTAAAAATCTTTTTATAGGTAATTCAAGAAGTCCTTAACACTCTCTAACAATCATAAACACTTGATCTGATGATCTACCCTACCAACAAACTCCAACATCCAAAATAGGTTTATTTTGATAGTAAAATCATCATCGTCAACTAGGAGTCAACCACTAAATCATATCCAAGTGAATAAGAACAATAATACTCTTATGGATAGAGAGATTACATCCCATAAATCATCTCCAAGAGCTTAGACCCATTCCTACTCACTGATTTGGCCATCTAATTCCTCTTTTCACTCTAATCATTGTTTCTCACTTATGGCACCATTTCCTTCATATCAACTAGTCGAAATTAACCTTATATAAATTTGACACAAAAATATGAATCTTCCATAAAGTTTTCATGTCTATCTAGGACAATTCCTAAGCTTCAACAATAATCCATTAGATCATTTGGTCATTCTCACAAATCTTCCTTAAAAACAAGAATACTATCAATAACATATTTTATATGGGACCCACACACTTTTAAGAGACAAAAAATACTTTCTCAAAAACTTGAATAATTCCTTTGAAACCTCATATAATCATCCTAACATTTCACCATCATACTAGACATCAATAAGCAATATCTTTCCAGTCAGGTCTAAGACTGGGGTTTCAGCACATAAAACCTTCTTACCTTCTTAGCAATCACTCATAAATTTGTGTCATTAACCCCTAAAAAAATTATTTTAAAACCTTATTAGGAACACTCTCCACCTTCTCCAAAATTCTCAAGTCCCCATGTAAACCATGCATGTGCCAACAAGCATAACAAAGTCCTTCTCAGACTCACTAGACACCTTTCTAGCACATCTTGAAGCCATATGATCCTTTTTTGACTTTTTTATTCAACATTTAACCTATTTATTCATAAATTAACTTTAACCCTTATATATAATCATCTACCATATAGATATAATCTTAACCACTCTAAAATCACTCTTTGACCCTTCACAAAGCCTCACTATCTGACCTAGGTTAATAGCTAAGCTATCATACAAAACACTTGTCACCTCTTAAAAACCATAAACCTAACATATTAGCACCTTATACATTTATAAAATGTATATTACAAGTATATTAAGTTCCTTACCATGTCACACAAGCCACAGTGATCAAAACCCTATAGGCAACCATGCATGATCAAGCTTATAAATCATAAGCTAATATGCATACCACATGAAGGCCACATGAAGTCAACCCTTGATAATAAAACACATCAATAACAAGTCAAAAATCATCATACCAAACTCCATTTAGCAATAAAACATCCACTTAGGACACCCATGCACATCCTTACAAGTATCCCATTGCTCCAAATATATTAGACCACCATATTCAATCACTCTGAAATGTTAGAACACTTTGTCATCACCAATGCCACTTGGGATCAATGAAAAAAATCTACCATCAATATCCCAACAATATCTCCCTTTTTCATTGATGTAAACACTCCTTTTCTCTCTCCCCCTTTTCTAAAATGACAAACTCGACTCCCTTCAACACTAGGCACCATTAAAAACAAGAAAATGAGTTATGGGAAACTCATGAAAACATGATAAACTATAGTAAATATTATAAAAATGGACCATTCATAGCTAAAATAATCAAAACTCCCCATTAGAAGATGATCTCACTTAGAACTACTCTTGAAACATCAAGATCCTTGGACCTGTCACTAATTTTCAAAGCAACATAGCTCCCATTCAGACCTTGCTTCACTTTTAATTCTCCCCATTAGTCTACACAACTTATTAACACTTATATGACCTCCAATAATATCTACCATCAACTCAAACAATAACATGAGTACCAAAGCACCATGTAGGCTCACATACCTTTACACTCAAGGCACCCTACCTACCACTAAGATTACTTTAAGCACACCACCATACCTAAATAATGATTATAATAGACTAACATATTCATCTATAATTAACAAAGACATTATTATTTTTAAAACTTTCTCAAAAATCTTCATTTTCTTCACTAGGCCTACTTAGACCCCTTGTAGCCCTATTTGGCCACTATAGACCTCATGTCTCTTTGCCCTGATTACTTCAAGCCATTAAACATCATATTTGAAGACCACAATCATTCCCCCTTATGCATTCCAAGAAAGTTACTCCAACTTATCCTCATTAGCATACTTCCTTCTTTAGCCTACTAGCTAATTAGGCATCATAATGAACTAAAACTTGAATAAAATGAAATATACTTACTTTCATACCACTATACAAGTTGATTTAGATACCCATTAGGCCCATTCAACTTATTTTAAAGCTTATAGCCTCCAACTCTAGTGTTTCACCACTTTTCATGCCCAAATCACTAGGCCCTAAAAGCAATATTGGTTAAAATTTAGAATCCACTCAACACAAACACTTTATATAGATACCACACCTAGAGACTATCAAAACTCACTTCCATGCCAAATTTCAAGCCTCCACACCTTTGGGAACCATGACTTCCTTTACACCACCAAATGCATTTTCTTGAGAAGAGAAGCCAGTGACCACTCAAACATTCATCCACCTATGAAATCACTTAGAACACATCTTAAACACATGTGCAGACCTTCCTAAGAAAAACATACTTCATAACACATCTTCATTCTTCAAGTGTCCCTTTAAACAAATCATTTTTTACATACATACCCAATACCTATAACAAGCATCTTGACCAAATGATCAAAATCATAATTGGATAACTCCAATAGTATCTTCAAACCATATTTACTCATTTCACATACCAAAACCAACTTTAATCACTTATTATCAAGCTTCTATCCACCTTATAACACTATTTGAGCTATCTTGGCACTTTTTAGGTAGTCATCACTACCAAAAATGGTCGACTCAAACTTTTTACCATAAAACACATATCTAAGCTCATCAAGACCTCAAACCACATGGAAATGACTCATGAAAATATTCCTTAAAACCTCATACAAACCATTTATTCCGTCTCCTTCAAATCATTACTCAACTAAGACATTAAAAAATGATCAAAATGACATTTTAGGACCAAAAGACCTGAACATACTTCTTCAACAAATAATCTTGATTCTTAACCTATAGGAGTCTCTTATGAAGCAAGGATAGAGAAATAAAATCCCTCGAGACTAATTTAGAATAGTGTGAAGCTTGGAGTGGCCCACATCTTCTCATATTCTTCTTACTCTTTGATCAACACAGTCTTATTTTTCTTTAACTTACCTATGACTACCTCTTTTATTCTTTAAAATTTCTCCACTTCTTTCAAACTAGAATAAGCAACAAATAAGGATGCCACCTTGAATTAATCTATATTAACAACTAAATTTACCTTTTCAAGGTCTATCAATGACTGATTTATACAAGAAATATCATCATCTAAAGCTACAAAATGATCCATACTTATCTTAAGTCTATCTTTGTCTTCCTTCTTCAACTTCTCATTATTTTTGATTTCTTCATTGAAAATATGAGTAGATAATGAAAATTATTTAGTGAAAGAATCACTCTCCACCTTTCAAAACACATAATCTTGATCTGCAAACATATCAACTATTACTTTCTTTTCTTCCTTTCGCATGTATTAGACTTTATATTTATTTCTTGAAAACTTGGAGCCCAATTGGTCTTGACTTGATTAAGAGCCCCCTATTCCTTATAAAATTTAGAAATATGATTAAATATCTTCCAATTAAAACATGCAATCCTTATTTGATATTAACAAAATTTAGCTAAGTGACCAATCCTTTGACAATTAAAACATGTTAAATTCTTAGGAGCAGACTCACTTTGCTTTATCTTCTTTGGACAATGATTGGCTAAATCTCTCATCTCTAAATACTTGAAGCATTTTATCTCATTCATAGGATTAGGAAAATTGATTTTCTTATCCTTCATCTTGTAATCATTGCCTTTATGACCAAACTCATGATAAATATGATAGTATCCATTAAATTTCAAATGCTTTATGGCATTAGGCTATCTTACCTTGTTGGAACTAACACCTTCAGCTTGGATATTGATTTTTGTAGGTTTATATTTCTCCTCTTCATTGATTTTTTCCTTTTTGTGAGATACTACTAATGGCTTCTCAATGAAACCCAGACCTGTTCTATCACTTGAAGACTTTTGATTCATCAACAAAATATCAATGCCATTTGTGTTTTTTACATACTTGGTAAAAGATATCCTTATTCAAAGCTTTTTCTAATTCATTATTCAAAAAATTGTTTTCTATAGTCAACTTGGAACACACTTCTTCCTTAACTTTTAGGCTTGAGGATATAGAATCTAATTTGGAAATTAAGAACATGATTTCACCTTCATAGTACCTATTATATTCAGTTATGTTAGCCTCAAAAATAATGAATTAAACTTCATAGTCTTTCAAATTGGCCTTCAAACCTTTACATATCTTTCTTTCAATTTTCAAATCTTCAAGAGCAATTTTTAGTTCACTCTCATAATTTGGAATGTCTTCCTCATATTCTTCATATGATCCACTCTAGTTTCCTTTAATTTTATATGAAAAATCACCTTCATCATCTAATTTTATTAACATGAAAAGGACTTCATCATCCTTTACTTCATTTTCATTATGACTATTATCAAATTGACTATCATCATCTGCTTTTGAGTCACTATCATCCATTTTTGTGTATAGACTCCTTTTGTCTGTATAGAACTTATTTTTGTTATCAAACTTCTTAAATGATCTCTTGTTTCTATTAGACCTAAAATATTTCTTACCTTCTGCTTCATTCTCATCCTTATATTTATTATACTTTTGAGGACATTTGCTTGCAAAATGACCTACTTCACCATAGTTGAAGCACTTAAAAGGAAGCTTACATTTGTACTTATTTGATCTAGTCTTCAACTTGTTTGAAAATAAATCAATTAAATCATCATTAGACATATCATCTAACATAACATTTTTTCCTTGAGGCCCCTTACTTTGTGTCTTCTTTGCTTTAGGCTTGTTCTCTACCTTGAAAGTAACATCCTTCTTGGGAGGTTTGTCTTCATTTATCCTCATCTCATAAGTAGTGAGAGATCCATAAAGTTCATCCATTGTCATTAGTGTAAGATCATGACTTTCCTCAATTGTAGATACCTTCGAATCAAACTTATAAGATAGAGATATTAAGACCTTTTAAACAACAACATCCTATTTGAGATCTTCTCCAAGCCTCCTAATCATATTAACCACATCATCCACTCTATTCAAGAAGGATGACACATAATCAGCCTCCTTCATTTTGAGACATTCAAACTATCTTCTAAAAGTTTGTAATTTTTCTAGATTAACCCTTGAGTCTCCTTCATAGATTATCTTCAACTTAGTCCACATTTCCTTAGTTTTTTTTATATTGAATGACATTTGAGAATTCAATATCTGATATACCACTATAAATAGAATTCATAGCCTTTTCATTGCCTTTAAATAGTTTCTTATCAACAAAACTAGTAGGATAACTAGTAGGAAGAATATATCAATCAATAATAATCTACCAAACATCAAATCCTAGAGCCATGATAAAATTATACATTCTTGAACTCCAAAGGCATAGTTAGAATTGTTAAACAATGGATCTTGTTTGGAAGAGAAACCACCAAACATTTCTTGACTTTCCATTATATGTTATAATCACCTTTCAAGTTGTTAAGCCATAAAAGGACTTGATTTGATACCAGTTAATGGAAGTACACACCAGTGAGAGGGGGGATGAATAATTGATTAACAATAATGCAATTCAAATCCTAACTCTTTAAGTTACTTAATCAATCACATTAATATACAAGATAGATGAATCAAAGAATAAACATTAATGTAACCATTACACAAGATCTATGTGTAAAACCCTCATGGGGGAGAAAAACCACTCTTAAGTCTTAAAAAAATGGAATATAGTCCTATAAGATGATCACAAACAAAAGGCTTTAGTGAAGTACCCACTTCATAGGGAGCATAAACCCCTAAAGATGACAAACACCAACTTGCCTAAGATGTTGAGAACCAACACAACACCTTATCAAATAAACAACTCTTAAAATCTGATTGTTTCTCAATATTATAGATAAACCCTAAAATAACACTATTCTTTAAGTCTATAACTCCACACAAGTCACGACCAACAAGCTATCTCTTCAACATAAGGAAATAACCCCTACTCAAATCTTTCATATATATTCAAATATACACTCATAAATCTGATAAAAATAATCAATAGAATCAAAATACTATGCTAAGTCTAATTAAAATTTTTTCTACTCAATCTCATACAAACATTGATCACCAAGACCCCCAACAACCTTCGCACAAGGTCTTCAAATAGAAACACGCACACTTGTTTGTCTAGCTTAATTTCCACACCCAAAAGGCATAACTCACCTTGTATACATAATAATATTAATTATGGTTACCCATATCTTTTTAGAACATATTAGGAAGAATTATTAATTTCCCCTAATGTTTTTCATGATCCTCTTCACAAGATTTATATACCATACCATGAGCTTATGTCATAAACACCTCACAAACAAAGCATATCATCACCATGTCTGACTATATTTGACTAAATAAAGATTATTCAAATCTTAAAAATCTTTGTATAATTAATTTAGGAAGTCCTCAACACTCTCTAATAGTAATAAACACTTGATCTAATGATATACCCTATAAACAAACTCAATCATCCAAAATAGGTTCCTTCTACTAGCAAAACCATCATGGTCTATTATGAGTCAACCATTCAATCATTTCAGAGTGACTAAGAATAATAATTATCTCATGGATTGAGGAAATACATCCCCTACATCACCTCCAAGATCTTATACCCATTCTTACTCACTAATTGGGCCTTCCAATTCCCCTTTTCACTTTGATCACTCTTTCTCACTTATGGCACCATTTCTTTCATATCAACTAGTCTACTTTAACCTTATATAACTTTGACACAAAAAGATGAATATTATTTAAAAATTTCATGTATTTTTTGGGCAAGTCCTAAGCTTTAACAATCATCCATTAGATCGTCTAGTCATTCTCATAAATCTTCCTTAAAAATAAGAATATTATTAACAACCCATTTTTTGTAGGACCCATAAACTATCAAGAGACCAAAAATACTTTCTCAGAAAATTGAAGGAGTCCTATAAAGCCTCCAATCATCATCCTAACCTTTCACCATCATAAAAGGCACCAAAAATCATTATTTTTCTAATCAATTCTAAGACTGGGGTTTTAACACATAAAAACTTACTTACCTTATTAGCAATCATTTATAAATGTGTGCCCCTTAAACCCTAAACCAATGCTTCAAAAACTATCTTAGGAACCCTCTAAACCTTTTTAAAAAGTCTCAGGTCCATATGCAAACCTTTCACAATCCAAAAATCATAAGAAAGTCCTTCTTAGGCTCATTAAACACCTTTCTAGCACCTCTAGAAGCCATAAGATCCTTTTTCTAACTTTTTACTTCAACCTTTGACATCTAACTTGGTCAATGAAATTTAACACTACTATTTGAACATCTCTCATGTATTATAATCTTAACCACTCTAAAATCACAATTTGACCCTTCACAAAGTCTCAATAGCCTATCTAAGTCAATTAGCCCAATAGCCAAGCTATCATGTAAAACACTTGTCACCTCTTACAAACTATACACCTAACCTCTTATAACCCTATACATGTCTAAAATTTATATTCCAAGAATATTTATCTCCTTACCATGTCACATAATCCATTGTGCTCAAAACCCCATAGGCAATCATGCATGATCAAGCCTACAAGGCATAACCTATCCTACATACCTCATGAAGGCCACATCAAGTCAACCCTTGAGTACAAAACACATTAGGAAAAATTCAAAAATAATCATACCAAGCTACATTTATCCATACAACATCCACATAGGATACCCATGCACATCCTTTCAAATATCCCATTGTTCCAAGTATATTAAACCACCATGTTCCATCATTGTAACCTATTAGACCACTTTATCATTACCAATGCCACTTGAGATCAATTACGACACATCCACCATCAATATCCTAACAAAAATTATCTTAATACATAGATTATTTAGTTTCTAAACCTCATATTTTAGTACCAGATTATAATTATTTCATGAATCAATTATGCACCTTCACCTAAATTTATCAATATACGACCAAATTTACATTTCATTCTTATAAATTCTAATGATTTTATCTAAATGATTTGAAAAAAAAATTAAAAATATACCAAGATACCTCCTTACATTTCATAATGGATGCCTCCATATTTTCTACCTAATGATCATACCATCCCTCTCATCGATGAGATCACTGATCTCCCTTCTCCATGTAATGCACATGAAGAATTTTTCATAGAAGATGACTTCACCTATAATTAATATGGAGTGGATAAGTTATTTTAAGACACTTTAATCATGACACCTCACAAATATAGTGATCTATGTGTATCTCCTTTTGATGTTCCTATATAGACATAAACATGTACTATATCTCACACCTATGATGATAACTACATCATGGCCTAAACTCAATCAGGAGACTTAGATGTTTAACACTATAAAAAAAACCTTAGATAAAATACGTGCTTTCAACTAAGATGTTCATGTCATTTCCATAGATAATGAGTTAGAACCTGAAGGTCATGTTCTTCCAGTTAATTATCCATACCTCAATACCCCTTAGATTATTGAATAAATATTACCTTTTATAAAATCAAAGCTTCCAAAATATTCTATAATTTATATATCACTAGTAACTCTACCAAATACCATCCTTGCCAATAATTCTAAAGATACAACTATTATCAATCCAATTAATTTCAACCTTCCTCAATAATTTTAGCTATACCTGAGATTATCCTTGATACCATGGCAATATATGTATTATATATACATTCTAAATATGATTTCCATGGTAATAAATTCATTTATATAAAATTATATGTGGAATAATATGGGCCCTTACCCATGTTACTTAAAAATTAATCCATACTTGAGTTACTCCATGATATAAAACTTTAACTTCCATGACAACATCAAAAAGTTAAGAATTTCATATGAAAGGCTCTTCATTTTAATAACTTCATTACTAGTTTAATTAACTAAAAAAATCCCATTTCTTCTCTTCCCAATGATCCATATCATTATATATATGTAAATGTTATGCTCATTTAATAAATAATGGGAATAGAATATGGTATACCTTTATGTCCTCAACTCATAATAGTCTCTATAGAACTCATGTTGATTAATCATGATAAATTTAGCCTATTATTTGATAAATATTGTGAAACTTTCTCTTGGTAATATGATGACATGTTAGGTTTCAAACCTAATATCATTATGCAAAACATAATCACATACATAGATGCCAAACCTATTTGACAAAAATAATAAAAATTTCCACCCAATGTTTTCACCACATGACATAAAAAAATTATCAAAATATTAGATGCTAAGTTTATTAAAATTGTGTAATATTATAAGTGGGTATCAAATATTTTTCCCATTCACAAAACCATCACCATTTTTATAAACATATGCATCAAATTTCACAATCTTAACCTTGCCTATCCCAAAGACAATTTTACATTACTTTCAATACATGTCATCATAGATTTCACTATTGGATATGAAATGTTGTCACTCATGGATGGTTTTTGGGATACAATCAAATTTATATAACCCCTAAAGACCAACATAAAAATTCACTATGGAATGGGGCACCTATTACTATGTTAAAATGCCAGTCTACCTAGAAAATGTCATAGCTACATATCAACATGCCATGACTAACATTTTTCATTATCTTATAGCATAAGATTATGGAAACCTATGTATATTACCTCATTAATAAATCAAAAAAAATTCCCAAACCATATCTTTGATATATCCATCATTTTTTATTGATTAATCAACAACAAAGTTAGACTCAACCCTTACAAGTGTGTCTTTTGTGTTACATCTAGTAAATCAATAGGGTTCTTAGTCTCTCTTTATTTATGTAAATCCTACTTAAATTAAAACTATAGTCAACATTCTCACTCCTCACTCCATTTTAATCATTACCACTTACCTTGGTAAGCTTAGTTAAATCTGATGATTCATCCTTGAAATAATTTATCGTATATACTCTGTTAATTCCCTTATTAAAAAAGGTAATTTTATATAATGGATTGATCCCTTGAAAAAATCATTCGATGACATGAAATAATCATTCCTCCATCTATCCACCCTTCATCCAGCTTACAATGATCATCCTTTAACTTTTTACGCCTCTTCTACTCTTATATCAGCTGGGGTAATGATTTCCCAACAAGATAATAAAAAATTAGAATACACTATTTACTATATTAGTCTAGGCCTCTTTGATAAAAAAAACATTACATTAAAGTAGAATGTGATTACCTCACTATCTACTTTGTAGCTAAAAATCTTTGTCAGTATATGCTTTATCAAACAACTTATGCCATTATCCATTTTGATCTACTTTGTCATTTTTTCTCCAAAACATTTCTACCTAGAGATATAATTGGCAAGTGGATGGTTCTCTTGATGTAATTCAACCTTCACATCATAACACAAAAATCTATCAAATGACAAGTCTTTACAGACCAACTTGTAGTGGAACCCATACCCACTACAAATCACCTTTAAGATAGTCTCCATGATGATAATCTCATCTATATTAATGTTTTTAATTAGGACATATCTCCTAAATATTACACCCATAATTTCATTATTGATTTAAAGGAAAATAATCAATAAGATACATATATCATTCCTAATACTATTAAATCCAAAGTAGTTATTGAAGAGATTCCTAAAGTCACCATTATTTTGCATGAACACACCTGAACCTTCCACTTTTATGATTCTAAATGCCTCCAAGGATTTGGGGTAGGTTATATTCTAGCTAACCCATGGTAAGATCAACCCTCTAGCATTGAGGCTAACTTTTATTATCACTAGTGAGATGGAATAATATGAATCTCTCATCTCAGGTATTAAAGAAACACTTGACTTGGATATCACATATCTACACACTTTGGGTGACTCCTAATTTATTTTTTTCAAGGTTAATGGTGATTACCAATGTAAAAGTTAAAATCTCATCTCTTATCATTTAATGGAAACAAACTCGCTAAATAGTTTGCCTCTTTTACTATTGAGACATTTATAAGAGATCAAAACTCTATTACTAATTCTCTTACTTCTTTAGCATCTCTATTTCATCCTCATCAAGTAATTAATGATTCCTAATTTCTTATTCAGAAAATAAAGTCACTATCTTCTATCCAATCATAGGATTCACTTATTTTTCACATTAAAGATGTCACTAGTCAACAAAGCCCATGGTACAAAAACATCATCCAATTCCTTGAACATTAAACCTATCATAGACACAAATTCTCATGAAAATTATAGAATTAGTATAGTTCATACAACTACCTTATGGGGATATGAAGGAATTCTTCTAAATTCATTCCATGTGACGTAACTATTGTACATGTGATACAACTACCAAAAACCATGTGAAACTTCTAGATCTTCTTGGATGGATGTTGAACATATAACTTTTTAGTCTCAAAATAGTTTATCTAATTTATTCCTAACATGTGAGATGTTACATTTCTTCTTGACACGTTTGTATTTTTATGAAATCCATACAAGTTCATTTAATGACTCAAAAGTTAACCTTAGATGATGTAAGACCCAGTTAGACAAAAATGATAAGGATAAAACATAGATTTGACCTCATTAAAAAATATCGTGCACATTTTACAACCTAAGAGGCACTATGAAAAGTTTTAACTATATATGGGGTTGACCTAATTTGACTTGAGCTCAAATTAATCAACATGTTGGTGATTTCCTAGGATTAGCAATCTAGCTATGCTAAAGACCAATAGCCTTATCCTATCCATTAGATTATGGAGTAAATTATACACTATATTAAAACTTAAATTAATTTTAATAGACTAAAAATACACACCAAACATAGGAAGGAAACAAACACATAAGGAAAACATCAAACTCACACTTATTCTCTCTAAGCACTTAGGGAAAACACACACACAAAGACATAAGGAACACACACCTAATCTACTACATACATAAATAACCTTCATCTCATCAATAATATGGATTTAATTGTATCTCATTTATAAGGATAGGTAACTCCTCCCCATTAATTCTTTCAAATTTGAAGGAGTTATCTTTCTTGCACTTGATGATTATGTATGGCCCACTCCACAAAGTATCAAACTTGATATGTCTTCCTATCTTTTCTCTATCTTCATCCCACTGTAGTAATATGTCACCATCTTGGAAGACTTTTGGATATGATTTATTATCCAAATATATTCTAATTATCACTTGGTGATGCCCTATGTCTTTGTGAACATTGTCTCTAATCTCTTGCAGCTCCACCAACTCTGTCAACCTCACCTCTATTGGAGTATTTTCAAGCAATTTTAACTGATGTGATAGATCTAAGGTAGATAGCTATATATATATATATATATATATATATATATATATATATATATATATATATATATATATATATGGATAACCTATTTTCTCTACCATAAATAAGAAAAAAATGAGAGTTACATGTTGACCTCTTAGTAGTGATTCTATCTTCAACTTACTGTGCCAATCACTTTGGTTATTATCCAAGGTATTATTGATGATTATGATTAGGTTTTTCTTAGTAGACTCATCCAACCCATTACCTTGAGGTTAATATTTGTATTATGTACTCAAATATATACCATTACTACTTGCCCAATTAGTTATCTTAGCACCCATGAAAGTAAGTGCATTATATGAAATGATGGTAGAAGGAGTTCCAAACCTTGTAGTAATGTTTTCATAGAGCTCCAAGATAACACTCTCATTGACCTCCTTCAATGTAATTACCTCAACCCATATTCTAAAGTAATAAATTGCTATGAGGATCCACTTATGGTTAGCACTTTATGGAGGATTTATCATTATAATGAAGTCAAGACCCCATTGCATGAAGGGTTGATCTACTTGAATAGGCCTCAAAGGGAGATTTGAAAGATTTTGTTTACCTATAAAGAAAACACATTGTGCACACCTTATTACCTAAGCATAACAATCTTTGAATAGGCTAGGCCAATAGTATAATACCCTCATGATCTTTGTAGCTATGGTTCCTATAGAGAAATGAACTCATATTCTTCCATCATGAAACATTTAGAGCAACACACCAAATTGGTCATTGTCAATGCATCTCAATAAGACACTATTTGTGTCTCTTCTAAAAATTACACCATATACAAGACAATAAGGATTATCTTATAATATAAAATACCTTCTTCTGGATCTTCTCAATCCATTAGAACACTCACCACTTTGGAGGAAACTGTTGATGTCTTGTGTCCAAATTTGTAGAAGTGTGGGATCAACTAATTTAGGGCAATCATGATTGACCAAGCTTCTTATTTTGGTTCATGGAGAGCTAAATCTAGGTGTTCACAAATATCATTACCTCTTACCAATTTGTTCACCTTAACATCAACATCATACTCCATTACCTTTGTTATCTACCCTAGCCTTTTTTTATTGAGGTATTTGATCAAAAGGAACTCATTAGTTCTAGGATGAGAAACCATGATGTGGATCCTATTATTTGAAACCATATGTCTAAATTTCTTTAGTCATCTTACAATAGTAGGGACTTGTTTCTCCACAAATGTATACTTAACTTCATAATCTTCCAAACCTTGAATAAAGAATGAAATTGGTTATTCAAATCCTTCATCAATATATTACATTAGCATATCTAAGATAGTATCAAGGTTAGAAAATGAATATAACATGAAATCTTTAGCAAAATTAGGGTTTAAAAGAGTGGGATCTTGTGAAATTTCTTGATTAATGGCTTAAAAACTACTCTTACTTTCTTCAATGTAAGTAAAAAATTGATTCATATTAAGCATGGTTATGATAGGCTTCACCAAAGATTCAAAA